>CM036259.1:4177426-4287426 GCA_020698575.1 Bostrychus sinensis | reverse complement strand
ACCACAGCAATTGTTATTAATTGAAGAATTAAACTTATTTTTGTTAAAGTTCTAAAAGAGATTACCCATGCTTTTTTAGGTAAGTTTTGTGTATTTGTTGGTTGTACCTTATTTAGGCAAACTTTGAGTTACAGGTCTCAAAGAGACTATTCATTTATTTTCTTTGCAAGTTTTGTTTGCATTGCACAAGTTTACAGTAAAGTATGTGAAGGTTAATTCAAAATAAATGTTCTAAATTTACAATTTTGTGTTTGTACGTGAATTCATAATACGATTAATCGCGATAAATTTTTCAGATTTGCGATTAATTAGTTAATTTTTTTATTTATTACCTGCCCTAATTAATAATAAAAAATATATATATATATATATATATATATATATATATATGAGACAAAGTTGTGTTCAGGTTGTTGAAAAAAAAAAAAAAAAAAAAAAAAAAAAAAAATATATATATATATATATATATATATATATATATATATATATATATATATATATATATATATATATATATATATATATATATATATATATATATATATATATATATATATATATTTTTTTTTTTTTTTTTTTTTTTTTTTTCAACAACCTGAACACAACTTTGTCTCATATATATATATATATATATATATATATATATATATATATATATATATATATATATATATTTTTTTTTTTTTTTTTTTTTTTTTTTTTTCAACAACCTGAACACAACTTTGTCTCATGACTTGTGATTTAAAGAGGTTTGAAAAGACGCACAATAACAGTAAAAACAGAGTTTATGGATGTGTCCACCACAAAGGCATTAGTACAAAGGCGTTCTGTGATACAGTGAGCTCCAGATGTCAGCTTCAGAGTCACCTGAATGTGACAGCAGAGGACGATTTTGCACATTTCAGAACTATGTTGTCCTTCAGTAAACTTCATATTAAACACAGGAAATTAAACAACAAAATCTTGTCCCTTTTAATCATTTTGAGTCTGTTTTGAAAGACCTGGAGATGCAATCACCAACCTGCCACTGCTTCTAAATGTGTCTTTTCATCTCATTGTTTTTAACTCTTATTTCTCTTTTATTGTATTTTGTATGCAGTGTGGGTTGTGTTGTTGATGCCTCTTGGCCAGGACTCCCTTGAAGAAGAGATCTTTGAATCTCAACTGGGACTTTCCTGGTTAAAGAATGGTTAAATAAAAAATAAATAAAACTTGTACAGTTACAGAATCAGAGAGAAAACAAAAATGTAAATAACATTAGTTATGGTTACTTGACTAAAAATTGTTAATGGTTACACTAAAGTTGGAAAAATATTCCATATCACATCAGGACAATGAACTCTGAAACAGACTTGCAGACCTTTTTCTGCTTTACAGCTACACAGACTGGTGCTGAACAGACCTCTGTGTGGATGAGATGTTTCTGGAGCTCTGTCGTCTCTTGGAAATCTTTTGCTGTGATTAGTGAGTTTCCTTTTGTGTGCTGCAGAACAGGAAGCTGCTGTAAACTAGTTTTGTTTTTTGTTTTTTTTACTGAATCAGACCCAGTTGATTGTGGCACAACTGTTGCTTTTACTTTTTCCTGTTAAATAAATGAAAGGAAAACATTTTTCTCTATTTTCAAAATGTGTTTGTTGGTTAATCTGTTAGCAAGGAACATTTTCAGGAAATTGGCTGACAAAGACATTATTACCTAAACCTCCTAGATGCATGATTTTCTTAAGAATCTGTTCTATTGCGCCATAGAAGCAAATAAAGACACTAACTACGAACTAGAGGATCTCATGGTTTGAGTCCAGGTCTGGGCTCTGAAGTGTTACCATTGTGAGATAGGGATGATTTTTGGTGGGATCTGCACTGCTTTCTGTCATGCTCCTATTTCTGTTTCCATTTCAAACAATAAAGTCACTTCTTCTTTTCCTTTCGTCTGTTTCCTTCAGAGGAGTCCACTTTATCCATTAATCTCCTCTCTGCTCTTGTTTTTATTTTTTATCCGATGCTGTACAAAACTCAATTAGGTTTTAAGCTAATGCCCTTTGTGATGCAGCCCTTCTCTGTTTTCCTGGGCTTGGGACTGGCACAAAAAGTACACTGACCTGCGACCCCTTGTGGCTGGAGTCTGTGCGAATTAAAACAGAAATAAACCGGTCAAATGAGATGATTTAATGTCATTTTAAAAGACTTAATAAAAAAAAATACCAGCTCTAGTGCTCCTGACAGATTAGCCACAACTTCCTCACTCCAGCTGCAATCGACAGAAACACAAATTGAGCAACTGTATTGAATTGATTTCCCGTGCCAGCCCATTCAGGAGCAGCTGTGTGCGAGCTAACACCAGTCTAAGTTTGATTGCGAGCTGAAAAATTGCCCCGTTTGCAGAAATAGCCCGTATGATGTTATCATAAAGGCTCCCATGTCGATACACGGCTGCAGACGGAGAATAAGAAGCACTCCATGCATCGCTCAGAGCCAAAAGAATCAATAAGTGGATAAATAAGAGCTGTGTAAGGCTCCAGTGTCTGCAGGCTCCAGGCTTCTGTAAGGACCACAGAGCAATTCATTTGACTTATTCTTATTTCAGCGACTGCAATATGATGATGTTAAAAGCTTGAGATAAAGTGCGCTAGGGGCTGAAGTAAATGCAATAAGACAGTGCTTCTCAGACTGTGGTAGGCGCACCAGTGGTGGTACTCAGGAGGCTTATGCAGTTAGATTAGCACCTGAAGTATTTAGTAAGGCTCAGTAGGTTTAGTCAGGTTCCATATTCTGCTTTTTTCAGGCTTTTTGGAAACAATGTTGGACACCTTTGCTCTAGTATTTCAGGTTTTCTAACTTAAAATAATGAATATGTAAAGAAAACGACTTTGACTTTGCAGAAAAAGCTTGGGTTTGGTGTGTGTCACCCCCTGCTAGCAACGGTGGAGACTGGACAGAGCATAAAATGGCTAATTAGCATGTCTATTAGAAAATGATGCTAACAGATAAATGAGCTGACTGCTTTGTAGTGACGGAGGTTTAAAGCTGAAATGATCAGAATGAGTTCGGTGACGGTGTTTGGGCTTTAGAAACACGCAGGAGCACTTCCTGGTTTCACACTTTTAATGTAAATGTAAATAAAAGCTGAGAAATATATTTTTTTTCTACAATGATATCTTCTTATTATTGTCTTATTATCTTTTGGGAGAAGCCTGTGCCATTTCCGGTAAAAAAAAAACCTTGCTGGTTGAATAAAAGTAACTTTAAGTCATTTCAGGCTTCATTGTATATACGTAGAGCTTTCAGCTCTGAAGAAGGGCAGTGCCTCAGAATACAGGATTACTCAAATGTGTAAATGAAACAAAATACTCCTCCAAGTCAGTTTTTTAGGCGGAAACAACATTATAACATGGTTAAAAGCTCAAAGAAAGTTGATTTAGCAGAATAGGGGAGCTTTTAAAGGTGCTGTGAGCAGTTTATATTTTTTTATATTTCATAAAACTTACCCACAGTTATGATGTAAACATGTTTAAATCAAATATTAGTTTTACCAATAATATTAATAAACAAAAAACTGATCAAAATAAAACAAATAACAGCTGATTTATTCACAATAAATAAAATATTTTCCACAATGGCCAAGTTGTTTATATTTACATTTTTAGTTTTGGTTCTAAATCCTCCATTGTTGAAGAAAAGAGAAAAGCAGAAAGACTGGCAACCCACAGACCATTGTTTTGATTCCAGTAACTTAAAAACTAAACTAAAAACTAAAAAACACCCTTTCCAAAACCACCGTATTCAATAAAATGTGAGTGAATTGTTTTTGCACTGCATGGAATAATTCGACCTGCAGTTTTCTATCCCACCACACGATGGCACTGCTCCAGATGTTAAACATTGATCATTTTAACCCTTTTTATTCACTTGACCCTTGATAAATCCTGGTGGGCCTGGGACCAGTCAGTAACAGAATAATGAGTCTAACGGATCTAATTAAGACACGGTTTAACGGAGGAAGAAGTGTTTTGTGTGAAAAGAATTCAGTTAATGACTCTCCAGAGACTGCCGCCGATCGATAACGTCTACGACCCGCATCTGAATACTGATGTGGTTTAAGTTTAGAAGAAGATTAAAATGTGGAAAAGTCAACAAATATCAGCAGAACGGCAAGGTTTTTCTATTAATTAATGATTAAAATATGCCTAAAGTTTATGAATTTTACTGTATGAGCTTTTGTTTAAAGTTATCGTTTCTGAGAAGATAAAATGTCAGCAAAATGTTAATAGTAAAATAAGAAATAAAAGATTGTGATTTGCATAAACCTTTAGCTTAAGTTTTACCATCAGAGGCTTTATGTCACATCAAGAAGAGTCCTCTTAGAGTCTTTTAGATAGATTTTAGAAATGGCTTGCAGGTAATGCTTTGTAAACAATGATACTTACTAATCTTTAAAATCTACTTTTCCTTCTCCCGTGTTATAATAATGTTCCCTCTTCATAAACAGACCTGGAGTTGTGTTTTGTTTCATTCACGTCTCTTTGAGTAAAACTGTATTCTCTGGCGTTGAGTTTCTGAGGCCTCAGTAAAATGGCATCATGCAACAAGTTTAAGGAAATAAAAAGCTCTTTTTATTTGTTTCTGTTAAAAAAGAGCGTAACAGAACTTCACTTTGCTGCCCTCTGCTGGTCTCTTCACCTGTTTCTTTATGGTAGTAAAGTATTAATTGAAAACTTTTTGTTGTTGTTGTTGTTTAGGTGTGCCTTTTTTTTATCTAAGTTCACCCCAGAACCAGCCCCACAGTGATTTGGCAGTTTGTTTGTTTTTTACACTGGATGCCCTACCGTTGCTTACTTTCTACTACAACTACTACTACTACTACTACTAATGCTACTACCACTACTACAACAACAACGATTTCTATTACTACTATTGCTACTGCTACTACTACTGCCACTACTACTACTTCTACCACTATTACTAATATTACTACTACTACTATTGCTACTACCACCACTACTACTACTGCTACCACTGCTACTACTACCGCTACAACAACAGCTTCTACTACAACTACTACTATATGAATGGAGCTAGTACTGCTTCTACAACTGCTTTAACTACTGCTACTCCAGCCTCATACTGTGACTGAAGTAGGCGCTGTGGGTGAAGTGCCTTGCCCAAGGACACAACGACAGGTATTTTGTGATCCTGATGCTCATCACACAGCAAGCTTTCCCACGACTGACACTGAACTCTCCACAGACGAGGCCACATTTTTCACTTTTTCACTCTTTCAGCCTCCTCATTACACTCTTGCTTCACTGCGATCCTTCACGCTATCCCTTTAAGACTGACAACCCGAAAACGTGGGGGGAAAACTGATTTGCGTATTAAGTCGGCGTCTGCAAGTCGATCACAAAGTGCAGGGTTTTGTGTTAAAATCCTTAATTGCGCGAGGGAGCTGGGTGTTGTGTGCGTCAGAGGGGATTTCCAGGAGACACACAGGGGAGGAGAGGAAAGGGCTGTACGTTCTTTTCCCTTTAAGCTCTGGAAAAAAGGAAGGAAAAAGGTCTTACAGGGAACAATAGTTTTAAAAGATGTTGATGGACCATATGGTGTTTACTGCAGCTGAACCTCGTGGGCATGGACTGGAGAGAAAATGAGATGCAAGATCACAAAGAAGCAGATAGAAATATTAACTAAAGAAGGCTGTTTTTTGTTTTTTTTTACGCGCTCCTGTGAGGGCTGGGGTCTGTCTGCAGTGTTAGTGAGTAAATAAATACTCAATAAGCTCAATATAAACAAAAACATCTAGTGCCATGGTCTGCAGAAGAGTGCACTGCGGAATAAAAGTGGATATTCACAATGAAGCAGCTGTGGAAGCAGTAGTAGATATAATAGTAGTGGTAGTAGAAGGAGTAGCAGTAGTTAAAGCAGATGTAGAAGCAGAAGTAAAACCTGTAGTAACATCAGTCGTAGTAGTAGTAGTAGGAGTAGTAGGAGTAGTAGTAGGAGTAGTAGGAGTAGTAGTAGGAGTAGTAGGAGTAGTAGTAGGAGTAGTAGGAGGAGTAGGAGTTGTAGCGATTGGAGAAGTGGTAGTAACACCTGTAGTAACGCCAGTCATAATAGTAGTAGTAGTAGTAGTAGTAGTAGTAGTAGTAGTAGTAGTAATAGCATTGGTTGTAGTAGCAGTAGCAGTAGTTAAAGCGGGTTGTATAAGCAGAAGTAACACCTGCAGTAACAGCAGTTTTAGTAGTAGTTGTTATAGCAGTATTAGTACATAGTAGTAGTAATAGTAGTAGTAATGGCAGCAGCAATAGTAGTAGTAGTAGTAGTAGTAGTTTTCTCGACCTTGCAGACAGGAACAGAACAAACTGAGCACACTCTGAGTGAAGATTCAGGACTTTTATGAACTAAATTCTTTTGTAAAATCTGATTTAGTTTGGACTATTTTAACCTTGTATTTATTTAGATTTTTTTTGTTTTTGTTTTTGTGATCTGTTCAGACTCGTGATGTTTTTGTAATTATATTTAGACTTTTAGAGGATTTTAATAGAGGAAAGTAGCAAAGAGATTGTGGGACATTAAGCTGTTCAATACAAAACTGGTGGAGTGGGCAACAGGGCACAGTGTTGGTTTTACATCCATACAACCAACATGTCCCTCCCAGGCTCCTGTAGCTAGTCACATGATCTTAAACAGAGAAGTATAACTGCAATTATGAGGCAAGCTGGCACCAAAAAGAGTATTAAACCACACACCTCCACCTGTAAAAGAAAAAAAAAACCTTTGGTCTGTTGTTTTAGTTAAAAACTTGTTTTTTAAATGTATTTCTTCCCTGACTCTGCTCATGTTTTCCTCCCACTCATCACACACAGAGAGCTGAGTTTATGTAAATGTTGAATTAAAACTTCGCCCACTCTCAGCATAAACATCGTCTGAAACCTGCGCATGTATAATACCTGCCTCATTAAAAACGAACTGACTCTGGCAGTTTTGAAATACAGGCTGGTCAACTAAAATATACATTAATCTATTTTTTTGAAAGATAACTTTAAATTTTACAGTAAATGTTGATTAAAACAAAAGTCACAAGCTAAAATATACATTAATCTATTTTTTTTTAAAGATAATAACTTTAAATTTTACAGTAAATGTTGATTAAAACGTAAGTCACAAACTAAAATATACATTAACCTATTTTTTGAAAGATAATAACTTTATTTTGCAGTGAATAATAATAAAAACTCAAGTCAAAAACTGTAAAAACAACATTTGTGATAATATTATACTGTAAAATGAAATACAGGCCTCTTGTAGTTTTTACGGTAGAACTCTGGCAACCACAGCTGCCAATTTTTTACTGTAAAATTTACAGATTTTTTTTTTACAGTGTAGTGTGGGTGTGAGGCTCTGTGTGTACAAAAGCCTATTCGCCTAACTCTCAAATTTACACAGTGCACCTAAACGCCTCATCATGTGAGCAGCGCATGAACAGCGCGGTGCTTAATTGGTTGTGGCTTCTCCGTGAGAGCAGAGAGCAGAAGCAGGCCCGTTGTTCGTTCTGTGTGCGTTATATGAAGAATTATGTAAGTTTGATGTTTATGTTTTACTTTTAGGTGATTATTTAAGGACTTTTGTTGTGTTAGGCATGTGCTGATAGCTGGGCTCCTCCCTTTGGGTTGCTAGTTTTTTTGTGTCAATTTCCTGATCTGTGAGCCAGTTGTTTGCTAATTATATGCAGCCTAATGGTTCATTAATATTTGATTAGTTATGTTTCACAAAATGTAGAAATGTGTATATATATATATGTGTATTTATGTACTATGAGTAACGAGGAGAATGCCAATACACTGTCATTTGATTTATGTTATTCTTATTTTAGTAGAATATTTGTATTAAGAATGTTCACTCTTAGTATTTCTTTTCTCTTTCTGTTCATTTAGACCACACACACACACACACACACACACACACACACACACACAATGCATGTGGAATTATAAATTACAGCTCTGCATTTAACACCATTATCCCCAGCAGGCTGATCGACAAACTGCTAGATCTGGGACTCAGCAGCGCTCCGTGCATGTGGATCAAAGATTTTCTGACCAAGAAAGGCTGGGCACACACCTCTCATCCACCCTGGTGCGCCCCAGGGCTGTGTACTAGGTCCTCTGCTCTATTCCCTCTACACATCTGACTGTATTGCTATCCATCCCTCAAACACAATACAAACATTTGCAGATGACACCACTGTGGGGGGACATATTACAGATAACACCATACAGGCACAAGATTGACAAGATGGTGCATAGAAAGCAACCTGACACTGAACATAAAAAAAAAATGAAATAACTTATAAATGACTTAAGGAGACATGGTGGGGCTCACTCTGCTCTTGTAATTAGGGGAGAGAAAGTCGAGAGAGTTCCCAGCTTTGCATTTTTGGGCGCATATATCGCAGAGAACCTCACATGGACGATCAATTCCACTGCTCTGATAAAAAAGGCTCAACAAAGGCTCCATTTTTTAGGGACCCTGAGGAACAACAACTTATCTGCAGAGCTGCTGAAAGCCTTTTACCTCTGCTGTATCGAGAGCATCTTGACACACTGCTTCACATCATGGTATATCGACTGTACAGAGGCAGATCAGAAGAATCTCCAGAGAGTCACACACACATCTCAAAAAATAACAGGACTGGCACTACTCTCTGCCTCCGCAGGGCCACAGACATTTTGTCAGAGCGGACTCACCCCTGTGACCACCTCTTCTCTCTGCTACCATCTGGACAGCGATACAGAGCTGAGAAAACACAAACTTTCAGGCTGAAAAACAGCTTTATACAAAGAACAATCCGTGAATTGAACTTTCTATAACTGTGCCCACTCAATGGCCAACATCAGTGACCTAATTTTATTTTATTGGTCACCATGGACACTGAGCATTACACTGGTCTACAAATTTTTGGACTCGATTTGCTTCTGAGATAAAAGTGGCTAAATCTAATTTATTTTGATAAGATGAACTGAAAATCAATTGATAACTGTGCTGGTTAGCTATGTATTCAAGATATTTAATGATATTGTTTCACATCAAAATCACATCTGTTTATACAATAGATTTAGGCATTTTTGCTTAAATATTTATATTTTGAAAATATTTAATTTCTCTACATGCATGCATTTTGTCCACTTCCAAGAGAGAGATTTCTGCAAATAAAAACAAAACATTTTATGTCAAAACTCTAGACATTAAAATGAATGTATTGAATGTGCAGCTTTCAGATAGAACTGGTTGCTTGTAGACACTGTACCTTCTGATAAACTACTGTTTTTGCCTTATTTTGCATAAATTTCCTATTTTGACCCAATACTGTTTCTTGGAAACTATAGTCAATCTGCACTTCTGACTTACTTTTTCTTTATTAGTGCCCTAATCCAAGAAAAATTTCACTACTTTTCTTCCGGAAGCATTTTGCTGTAGACCAGTGATATTGTTGTGTGTATGTGGATGAGATGGACCGGTTCGTAGTCTATTTTAAACTATTTATTTATTCTTGTTATTGTTTTTATCTAGGACACACAGCAAATGTTGTTGTAGCTTTGTGCAATGACAATGAAAGTGAACTGAATCATGGTCAGGAGGATCTATAGCTGGACCCTTCACTAATTTTGAGGCAGGATCATTCTCGAGATCTGAGCCAAGATCCTGGTCAGATTCTATGTTATTTGTCTCTAAACAAACCCAGATTTTATCAATCTAAACACACAGGTGAAAAGCTTAGTTCTGTAAATGTCCCTCTCTTTAGGTCCAGCTTTACCTGGAATAAGCCGTACATTTTGGTCCACTGAATATTTAGCGACAACTTCTAACCACTCTGGATTATAATGGAGGAATATATGAGAGACACTCAGGTTTCAGTGTTTGAGGTTAAGCAGAGGTTTCGCAGAGTGCACCGCGTGGCCCCCAGAAACAGATTAGTTCCTACAGATTTCATGAGCGAAAATTGATTGGCGATGTTCTATTTCTCACTCCTGGCTGTCAGAATGTAAATGAGGGCCACCCACAGCCGCCACAGCCGCTCCACAGCCTGCTAATTATACTGCACACCTGAGCTCTGAGTAACCACACACACACACACACACACACACACAGGAACCAAATCCATTTAAGTGTGGGTCATTTTACAGCCGCTGTCATATTTCAGTTTGTCTGGACGGTCCCGGTGTCTGACAGAGAGGTGGAGGGGAGTGAAGAGGGAGAGGAGAACATAAAGACAAGTGGTGCCTAATCGTAACGATGGTGTTCAGGATCCTGGCTCAGGTTTGGAGAACGTTTCCTGGGAGCTGATCCTGGCAGGCGGCCCCAGGGAAACTGAAGGATGGGTCGAATCCAGAGAACAAATTTCCCTATAAGTCTACCTCAAGTTAGGGGTGGGTTTTTTTTTTGTCTCACACCCACAACAACAATTAGGCTACTGTTCCTATATTATTTTGATGTTTTGCAGCTGTTTTTTGAGGATAACTTTTGCTGTGTTGATTCAAATGGCATAGATTTTGCCTCAGGTGTGTATTTTTGGATGAATTTTCAGATTTCAGGATTAAAAAAAAAAAAAAACTCTTGAAAACGTGTCTAAAAAAATAGTCACACCTTTACCCCTAAGACATTTTTTGTGACTCCCATTAAAACATTTTATTATACACTGTCACTGCAATATAATTTCACATTTTTATCAAGTATTTCATGGATTCATGATAGTGAGGGATTGGAATTTTAGTTTTTATTGTTTTTTGCTAGGTGGCGCCATTTCCCCATATATGGTAGATAGAGGTATAAATGTGGAGATGGCCACATTAGTGTTTGTATAAATGATCAAGCCTGCAAGGTAAATAAAAAACATTTTTTGAACTAAAATGATTTGGGTGTGTTTTAGGGTTGTCATAAATTGGTGTGAAAGTGTTGAGAAATGAGTTTGTTTGTGTTTGCGTGAGCACAAATCCAAAATGTAGTTCTTACAGAGATGTGCACATCAGGGCAAAGTAGAAAAAGTGTCCAGACTGAGCAGAGGCAGAGGTTTGTGCTGGATGTGTATGCTCCACATAAACTGGAATTTAAGGGGCTAAATTTCATAAACAGAATTAATTTTTGCTGTGTATGATGAGGACTGAAGTTAATCATTGTAACCATGAAAAAAAAAATTGAATTATTGACCATTAGATAATTTTTATTATCGTTATTGGTGCATTTTTTTGTGCTTAGGGAGAAAGGTGTGACTAAAATTTCGGGCTGTACGAGAGTTAAACTTGCACCATGGTATAGCTCAGTTGGAAGAGCAATATCCCTGTTCTGTCTTTCCTGAAAAACATTTTGGACTAATCTTTAAATTATCACAATTTTGGGAATATCCTGCTGTAGGCATTAGCTCGGCCAGCCTCAGCCATAGAGAGCCATTTTCAGTCAAATCACTGGATACAGACCTATCACAGTTGTTTATCTGCAGCGCGACTTACAAAAAAGGAAGATAATCTCCTAACAGAAATAACCAAGATTGCGGCGGCTTATACAGAACAGAATTGAATAAATTCTCCAACCTGATTAACGGCGTCTAGTGCTTTCCTTCATCTCCTGTTGGTTCTGCTGAGGTCTGCATTGTTGTTCAGTTCTCTGTGTGAATTTTTTCTTTGTCTTGTTGGTATTTTTGATGTCCAACTCGGAGATCTTTGTACAACTGGCTTCTGCTGCAGAAATAAGTACCGAGCTGCTCATAATACGCCATATTCCGGTGTTTTATGGCAAAACCGGCAACAATTGGCCATGTTTGTTTTGGACACAGGCCAGCAGTGCACTGCTTACATCCCGCCCTTCGTTTCTCTGATTGGTCACTCTGCCTGTGATTGTTCTGCCTCTGGAAATGAAACTTTAAGGGATACCAGACTAATTTCTTTGTATAGAATAGGAAAAGAGTTGGCGTGAAATTTGCGGCATTCATGTTTAGTTGGACACTTTTTGAATTAACTTGTTTCATTCATGCGAGTAACAGGTCCCTTATTGGTTAATACTTTAGTGAATAGAGCGTTGGTCGCAAATTCACGCTTTTGCGCTCATTTGTGCTCAATTTGCGTCATTCGCACGGCGCTATTCACGTCATATGTTGCGCAGGAATTTTATTTTTCGTTTTTTTCTTTTACATATACTTAACATGGCATGAGTCTGTCTGGCCAGGCTTGCTATACGCAACAAATTACACAAAATACCCATAAGTTATTAAGACATACCTTAGCCAATACTGGTAACAAGTGAGTATAACTTTTTGACAGTCCCAAAGAAAAATGCAAAAGGTTGCACCAAAGAGGGCATCCGGAGCACAACTTGTATATCAAATTAATATCAGTGCACACTAGGAGGCAGATGATTTGTTGTGGCAAACCCAGAAGAGAAAATCCAAAAAGTAGAAGCTCTCATATTAAGTCTTATCATGTGCAGAGTTGCTGAGCTCAGAATAGAAAGTGGTGTTTGCAGTTAAAGGCCTAAGTGTATATAACTCTGTCTGACATTTCACCGCGGTACTCTCTGTCCTTAGTTAGTGAAGCGTTGTTTTCTGAGCCCAAAGTTAAAAATATAACTTCTGCAAATGTCATTTTCAAGCTGTATCTTCAGAAACTGTGTCTCTGGGTGCATTTTGTGAACCTCTAATCCTTTCAAATATTAAACCTTCTAACACCGAGCTGCAGTTCTCTTTTAAATTGATACATCTTTTATTCAGTCCGTTGAACACTGTCGCCCTGCTCTGCTCGGCACAAATAGGAACCACAGCTTTCTCTGCAAAAATAGTTTGAACCACTGTCAGGCTTTTACGGTTGACAGTCTCCAGAACAACTGCACAGAATCCGAAATACATCCCCAGCACTCGGTCTCCAAAACCCAGCGCATTCATTTTACAGTGTTAGAGTTCACTTACAAAAGGAGAAAATGTGTGTCTTACGTTTATTGTCAAACTTAATCTAAAGAATCCCTTAAAATTCCCAGTACAATTAAATACAGTTTCTGTTTTTATTGTTAATTCTCATTTGAATATAGTAGAATATGTTCCTATACGAGTGTTTCCACAGCTATTGAAAGAGAGTTGTGTCACAGGAAGTCCAGATTACAAATTGTCATGTAATACTGTACATGCATATGGACAGAGATGGGAAGTAACAAAGTATTTGTACTTCATTACTGTACTTAAGAAATTTTTTTGTTGTTTTTGTTTTGGTATCTGTACTTTACTTAATTTACCGTATTTTCCGGACTATAAGTCACACTTTTTTTCATAGTCTGGTTAGGGGTGTGGCCTATACTCAGGTGCGACTTATATATTAAAATATTTCAGGTGTTGGTTAGAGGGCGCTCTAGGCTTGTGTCCCAGCATCTGCTGCACCTGTACCACTGACAATTTAAAATGTAAACATTACCACTAACAACTTAGGCTATAAAGACAACTGAGAAAGAGAGGAATAATTGGAAATGGAACTGATGCTGAGTCTGACGACAGCCACGCAGAGGAGGAAGCGGCGCTTCGTCTACCTCCGGAGTTGGCGGAGTTGTTCAGAAGCGACACCGAGGATGAAGAATTTAAAGGATTTAGCGATTAGGAGTGAGATGGTGAGTTTGGTGAACTTGTTATATTATGTTCTTTATGCTATAGTTATGTGAATAACTGTTAATATATTACGTTAACATACGAGACATCTATTCAGTTCGTTGTTTATGCTTCATGTAGCTGAATAACCATCAATGTGTTACGTTAGCATAGCGCACACCTATTCAGCTGTTGTTCTCTATTCTATTATTACTATAACTTGCCTTTCAAGATGAAATGTCTGTTCTTGGTGTCAGATTTTATAAAATAAATTTCCCCCAAAAAATGCGACTTATAGTCCAGTGTGACTTATATACGTTTTTTTCTTCTTCATTATGCATTTTTTGGCGAGTGCGACTTATACTCCGGAGCGACTTATAGTCCGGAAAATACGGTAAAGTAATAATTCTTCTGATGACTTTTTACTTTTACTCTTTACATTTGTGCACAAATATCTGTGCTTTTTACTCCTTACTTTGTAAGGACAGGCTCCTGGGCATCAGGCAGTGCAGGCCCAGGACATGAGGGGCCCCACTGAGAGTGCTTAATTATAGTCACTTTTAGTGTGTTATTTTCAGTCTGGGCTATAAATTATATAGCACTCCATTTAGGAAACCAGCTTTTCATAGGATTAAAAAAAGATTTTAAAAAAAAGTATGATATGCATTTTTTTTCTTCTAAAATATCGTTTAAAAGTTTAGTTAGGAACAAAAAAAATTTTTTTGTGGCACTCACAAGTTTGGATATTTTAAGAAAGTTTTAGTCGACTTTAAGAAATTGCAGTGCCCTTTTAATGACTTAACAGTATGATATATTGATGTATAGACTGCGCTTCATAACTTCAGGGCCCATTCTGAAAACCTGCACTGGGGCCCCTCATTACCTCCTTACGCCACTTTTTACTGCTCTAAAATGTCACCTTTAGCGCACATTGGTACTTCTCCAAGCACTCACTACATTCTCCCAAATTAATGGACCCTCACTTGTTTTAGTCCACTTAAAGTACTTCAAGACTGCAGTACTACTGTAGTGCCCATGACCTCACATTTGTTATCGTGTGCTCTGAGAGTGTGCTTTGTTAGTGTTGCAGATTTAATGGCAATGTGTATCACTGATGGTAGAAAATGTCTTTTTTTTCTTACTTAAGTTCATTTCTGAGCCTGTACTTTTGTACTTTTACTTGGGTAAAGCTCAGTACTTCTACTTTTATCAGAGTATTTTTCACAAGTATCTGTAATTCTACTTAAGTACAGAATGCTAGTACTTTTGCCACCTCTGTATATGGAGCTATAATTAATTGATGCGGAAATAAAATGTATTGATACACGAAGAATGATACATTTTTGACATGCATGCAGCGATTTTTATAAAACCATTATTTGTAATTATTTCAGATGACATGACAAATGTGAAATGAATGTCTCAAAATGATCCAAATGAAGGAGTACTGAACGACATGCAGCCTACACCTCTACATGATCTAAAACTGTGGTTCTCAAACTGTGGTACTGGTCCCACTGGTGGTACACAGACGTCTTCTGGTGGTAGTCCTGTCCAGCTCAAGTCCTGATTTAGTTTAATTTAGAAACAGTTTTAGTCCTGGTCCTTGTCTGTAATTTGTCCTCTCCTAGTCCTGGCTTTGTCCTGTTTTAGACCTGGTTTAGTCCTGGTTTAGTCCTGCTTTAATTCTGGTTTAGTCCTGGTTTTATTATGGAGTAGTTCTGGTTTAGCTCTGGTTTAATTTGGAATAATTCTGAAATAGTCCTGCTGTTCCAGATTATTTCTGGTCTAGTTTTGAATTAATTCCTAATTAGTCCTGGTTTAGTCCTGGTTTTGTTCTGGATTTGTTCTACTTTAGTTCTGAATTTATTCTGAATTAGTTTGGTCCTGGTTTTGTTCTGGATTAATTTTGGTTTAGTTATGAATTAATTCTGAATTAGTCTGGTTTCATAATGATTCGGTCCTTTTTAGACTCTTCAATTCTGGTTTTGTCCTGGAATAGTCTCTGTTTTATTCTTATACCTTGGTTTAGACCTGGGCTAGAGCTGATTTACGCTCATTTTACATTCAATATTTGGAAATCCAAATATTTTCTAACCGCTAAACCAAGGTTAAACTCTAATCTAGCAGGCTACCTCTTAACTCAAATTATTTTCTTTGCTTGAAGGAGATAAATAAAAGCTTGTGGTCCAGCCTTTATCGTGACGTTCACCACATGCGCAGAAACTCACACCAAAGCACTAACCTAATATAAAACTCTTACCTGTTCCTTATAGACTGGAGTGCACCTCAGGTTCAGGTACGGTGACGAACCTCGAACGGGTCACTTTTTGATGAATAAAATATCATTAGCCGAGGTCAAGACCCCAATTAAAAAACTTTCAGCGTTTGCGTTTCCAGTGGGCGACCTTCTCCTCTCCGCTAAGTGACATTTTTCCAGAATAATTGAAAACAAACAGAGCGGTCGTTAGCGCTGATGGCTAGCTGTGTGGACATCATTAGCCGCTAAGCTACGGAGGAGCTGTCTGGAGAACTGCTGCGGATCCCTGGGGGGGAGTTAATTAGCTCCGTGACAGATATCAATAAATATTTGAGCAGAAGAGAGGGTCCTCGGGGTGAACAACCACTGGGATTTACGCAAAGTTCACTCGGCTGTGGATAAAGGCAGGGAGGCATTTGATCTGAGGGGCTATTTGTGTTGCTTGAGTTGAAAATGTGGAAGGATTGAAGGATTGTTATGGAGGTAAAGTGGAGACTTAAGGAGCCAGGATGCTTTATGTTAAGTTTAGAATGACCAGACAGCCCAATTTAACCTGGATTCACTTTTTACAGCCGGTCTCTATCAGAAGAACCAATTGTAAAAACCGAAACATTGCATTGTGCTGGCATTTTATTTGCCAGTAGATAACACTTAAGCTTGTGGCTATTGTACTAGAACAGATCTGTACAGAATTAAGTGATAGAGAGGCCAATTAAGGCTTATGTTCTGGGCTAAACGGACAGACTGTTTTAACCCAAAAACTGTCCCAATTTGGAACAGTCTGTCCTGCTAACAGTAAAACCAAGCAGTGCCCTTTAGCTGCAATTAATTTGTAGACAGTTCAGAAATGTCAGTCATTCATTAGCCATGGTTACTGCAATGTTCACAAGGAAATAATGGGTAAAGTAATGAGTGTTTTCTTGGCAGCACAGTGGCAAAATGGTTTGCGCTGTTGCCTCAAAGCAAGAAGGTCCCGGGTTTGATCCCTGGACTGGGCAGCGGGGTCTTTCTGTGTGGAGTTTGCATGTTCTCCCTCTGTCTGTGTGGGTTTTCTCTAAGTGCTCCGGTTTTCTCCATCAACCTAAAACTTGCAGGTACTCCTGACCAGGATCCGCCCACTGCTCCTGACAGGTTGCACCAGATGTATCGAAAGATGGGTCAAATGTAGAGAACAAATTTCCCTACAGAGACAATAAAGTCTCATTGTGGTAGAGAGAGAGGTTATAAGCCTGTTGTAATCAAGGACAGCAAAGGCGTCAGAACAAAAACTACTGCATGTGGGACGGGGATAGCTAGATATCTAAAGGGAACATAAGTTTAAAATGTGGGTCACAATTTAGAATAGTTTAGTGATATAACTCCCATAAGAATATTGGTAAAGGGGACCAAAATTCTCTAAGTGGGCCTTTTTTCCCTGAAGTTCAAACTCACTTTAATTTGCTTAAAAAGTACAGACAGTATTTCAAAAGTGCTGGATGTCTCTTTGTAATGGGGAATATCCTATGGTCAGCGACTAATTTTGATTCAGTTTGCTCTGGACTGATGTTTTTACCAAACCTGGCCAGACAGCTCCTCCTACTTTCTTTTTGAAAGCAGGACAGTCTGGTTCTTCAGCCACAGCAACCCATTTCTTCTCAGTCGATTTTGAACTGGCCTCTCACATCCGTTGATCTGCAGCACGTCTCTCAAATATGAAAGATAATCTATCAAAAATAACCAAGATGGCACAGCAAAGTGAATTATAATTTCTCTGACCTAAGAGTGTAACGATATGTTTTTGCAATGATACGATATGTAGCAATTAGAAGTGTTTCGATACGATTCAAGAATGATATTGGCTAATTTGGAACAATACAATTCAACACCTTCGTAGCGATAATTGATACCGCGGCCAGGGTTGATTATGTCCAGCAGACAGAGAGTGAAGAAAAGTTGAATATAACATACACATTTCTAATTTCGATATTTCCAATATTATCGATTGATACTTCATATGTATCAATATTCACTTCCTAGAAACCGATACGATTCGATACAAGGTCATGTGTATCGATGTAGTTGTATCATAGGAAAAAAAATCGAAACACCGATACAGTTTAGAGCGCCGTTTAGTGCTTTTTTTCGTCACCCCTTGGTTCTGCTGCAGTCCTCATTGATTTTCTGTCCTCTGTGGGACTTTTTGTTTGTCCTTTTTCCATTTTAACAATTGTAAAGTCTCGCTGACGTCCGACGTAACGGCCACATTCAAACAAACCCACTTTTCAAGTCTTTCTACAGCTGGCTTCTGCTGCTGTATTTTACCATGCAATAATCTCTTTAATTTAACTAGCCCCATAACTGAGGAACTGACTAAAAAACACAGATTTATACCAATTTCTTTATTTTTTTTGTCACCAAAAACATCTGCTGCTTGTGCCGACGTTAGACACAAACAGGAAACTACAACAAGAATTCACTTTACAAACACAGAGAAGACAATCCTCCTTTACACATTTAAAACCATGAATGAGTAAAAAAGCTCTATACAAATCATAATACAGAGTGATTATAAAAATGGGCAGCAATATTAATAACAGTATAGCAACCCAATATGTGCTAGGTAGTAACATGGTAATATTTAAATGGCATGATGTGTAGAAGTTACCCCTACACTCTCCAGGCCTGAAGTGAAAAACATGGAGATTATTTAAACACAGGTAATCCGATGAAGCCCACTCATGACCTTTGACCTTTTACAACACACACAGGACAAACGGTCGATGAGAGGATGGGGAGACAAGCTTCACACAGAAATGAACCTGGTCAATGAGCTGAAGAGATCAATAGGATCTGAGTTGGAGGCATAAAAATTAAATACCATTGTAAAATATTTTCTTTTTTGGGCTACCATTACCACAAGAATCATCCAGCTGTGTTTAAGGCCAGAGATATACACTGCCTGGCCAAAAAAAAAAAAAAAAGTCACTGATATTTTGTTTTGATTCGCTGAGGCATTGTTTCGATAAACTTCTGCAATGTCACAACATTTATTTCCATTCAGCATTGCATTAATTTTTTGCCAAGATCTTGTATTGATGATAGGAGAGTTGGACCACTGTGCAAAGTCTTCTCCAGCACATCCCAAAGATTCTCAATTAGGTTAAGGTCTGGACTTTGTGGTGTGAAAATGATGCCTCATGCTCCCTGAACCACTCTTTCATAATTTGAGCCCTATGAATTCTAGCATTGGGAAGAAAAAATCCATTGATAGTATAACCTGGGCATTGCATCAGCTATCCACAGCATCAGGCTTTTACCTATTTGCTTAGTTAAATCCAGGCGTTGACTTTTTTTTGGCCAGGCAGTGTACTTTGAGTATGCGCATACACGAGGGCATAACATCACAGCGCTCTAAAAGTTAACACGACACATGCGTGATCTGCATGATTATCTGCAGATTACCTCTGAGATCACCGTGTGTGACTGATTCATGAGAGCAAAAACATCTGAGACATTCACAATGGGAGGTTTTGAAGAAAGACATGCATAAAGCATTATATGGCTTTGCACAGCAATACACACAAAAAAAGTAAAATGCAATGAGTGGCCGCACTAAACCGGAAGAAGAACTTCCAAAACAAATTTGTGTAAAACAATAAACCTACGTGTCGGAGCATAGGCAGGTATGTGAAGTATGTGCTGTGATGCAAAAGTATATCTACAACCTAACACTGCGGCCGATTATTTAAAGGCTAATTATTACAAACTTCTCTCGGTGAATCAAACCCAAAATCCAAGGTGTAATCAAATGCAACACATTACAATTGCAGAGCTGATTAAATAGGCTAGAAGATTGAATCAATAGCAAAATAAAAATAAGTGATAAGATGACATAATACCAAGTGTAGGATATGTTTTTCTCTTTTCCTAAACACTTTAAATATTGGAAAACTATGACGGTCAAGTGACTAAAGTGTCCCATCTGGAGAAAAGTTGCTGGCATGAATACAATCCTACCATTTCCTTTCACAAGCCTATCCCATTACAAACACCAACATTTTATAGCTCCTTAAGCCGTATAAAAAGGAAAACTATGAGAATTAAAAACACCGAGAGCACCACACATGGATTTGGCAAAAGCCCAGTATCCAACAGCCAGCCGTTGTCCTTTTCATATAAAATCATCTACAGCAGTGGTTCTCAAACTGTGGCACAGGTACCTTGAGTGGTACACAGGCTCTTTCTAGTGGTACTCAGATGAAGATGAAAACCATTAAACAGATAAGTACAGACTGGACTGGTTTAAGTTTAGTCCTGGTTTAGACCAAGTTTAGTCCCAGGTTTATCTGTGCAGGTCTCTTTGAATAGAAGTTTAGTTCTTGTCTGTTTAGTCATGCTTTTAGATTAAATCACTATTTTAAACTTGGGTTTAGTCTTGGGTTAGTCCTTAATTAGATCCCTTTTAGTTAAATCCAAATCTTTCCAAATCTTTCTGTGGTGGTACTCAGGGTCAAAAGTTTGAGAATCACTGCACAGTACACTACAATGGCTCCTACACTTCCACTAACCATAAACTATGAATGGCAGACACTTCTCAGAACCCCAACTTTACCCTAAATTCCAGTTAAAAGTGGCAATCAAATTCTTGGATTTACCATATACTTTGGCTGGTAGTCTGAAACTGCTGAAGCCCTCCTACTAACCACAGACTGCAGACTGAAATCCCTGTTTAACATTTTCAGCAAGGTAACAATCACAGTTGGTCATCGATGGTTCATCCTCCTACAAACAATGGCCTTTGAATAATAAAATCCATAGAATCAAAATGACTTCAGTCCTTGTATCAGCTATATGAAATGGCAATATCCATTCTGGGTAGCCATTTTGAGAAGTTCCTCAAAGTTCCTTCAAAGTAAAAGCATTGTTGTGGTCTTTTTGTCATGGCTTTCTATGCGGCTCGGCTGAATTATACTCGTACTAACCATAAACTGTGAATGGCTTTGTCCCAATACAATGCTGTTAGATGACGCAGTATATCCTTTTTGCGCTGCCATTTTGAATCCAATCCTTCAAAGTAAAAGCCCCCCTCCCCCCCCGGTTCTGTCTCCTTGCTACGACTGATAATCCATTCGCCTCTTCCAAAAGGACTAAAACAGGTGTCCATTTAAGATCTCCACTGGTCCCAGCATCTCCTTATTACAGTTTCAACCACACGAAATTACCGTAAATCTTTTGGAGATGCACGACATGTTGTGTAGGACGATCCCGAGGAGAAAGAGCAAAACGCAAGCCACTAGAATAACCGTACACACTCCTGACCAAGTCGATCCCTTGCCTCCCGCTCCTACCATGGGACCCCTGTGATCGGCTTCGTCCATCCCCAGAGCGTCCAGTCCCATGGCCAATCCCAGCGGTTCTTGTTCGGGCATCGTCACAACCGTTACGCCCTTTTGCTGCGGGAGAAATCGGCAGCCCAGTTCTCCCGGCAGACCCAACGATCTCTCCTTGGTGACCGGTAACGGCAGCATGTAGCAGCCGTTGCTCGGTAGGCGGATGAAAACCGGCGTGTGCTCGGAAGTGTGCGGGATGGCGATGACGGTGACGATGTCAGGGTCGTCCGGTAAATGGGAGACGGACAAACCGGCGGGGAGTTTGGTGACGCTGCGGCACCAGGGACAGCGGATCTCCTTCATGGTGCTGCGCATTTGGGTCAAGCACACGGAGCAGCACGTGTGGCGGCAGTCCAGGAGTTTGGGGCGTCGTCGAGGGCTGTAGTAGTTGAAGCAGATTTGGCACTCCAATAACGAGTCCTGCGAAAGAGTCTCCATGTTGGATGAAAGGTAAATGTTGGTTAAAAAAGTAAAAAAAAAGTCCAAGTGTTCGGAGAAACTTCTTAAATGTGTCCCAAGAAGATCCAATAACCAAGTTTGGCAAAGACGTCACTTCCAGTTAGTGCTCACATGGTTTTATCTGGAAAAAAAAAGAAGAGAGAGCAATGTCAGTCAAGGTAGAGATAGGAGTAATGATACATAAATCTAGTGCTCTATTATTCACAGAAGTGCATACATAGACCTAAAAAAAAACCCTTCTGTAGCCAAAGCTGACCTGGGACAGACTGATGGAAGCATAGCTGCCTCTTCAACCTCCACCAAACACATTCACATTCATACAGGCAAGGTGGGTGAAGTGTCTTGCCCAAGGACAACAACACTATGCAATGCAGGTAGTGGGGATCAAACTGCCAACCTTGGGTTAGTGGGCAAACGTCTCTATAAGTGCTGTAGTCAAGAACGTACTAATTGAGACCAAAACCAGTCAGAGTCCAGAGTGAACTGAGACTAAGACAAGGCCGAGACTTTCAGGGTTCGAGACTTTTAAGGGCAGAGACCGAGTCAAGACCGAGACCAAACCCTGTGAACTAACACTTAATCAAGGGGAAAAGTTAAAAAAAGTGGTTCAGTTACATTAATGATTATTCTAATGCGCTAACGCAACAGACTCCACAAACAAAGACATTATTGTCCTGGTTCTAATGCAGAACACAAATAAAAATTATGAAGAATAGCATTTTCTTATAATGCTTGGTAAATATAACTTTAGAGACAACACAGAGTAAAAATAGATTTGAGACCATGACCAAGACAGAGTAAAACTGTAAGGGTCAGATTTATCAAAGGTTTGCGTGCACGCTAACTGAATAAGATGCGCTAAAATTGGAGCAAACCCAGACGCAGTTGAGATTTGCGTGTCTTACAGGAGCAGAACGAACGCAATGCAGATTTTGCTCCTGTGACCTAATGAATCTGTAAACTGAGGCGTTCTTCCCAGAGTGCGCAAAATGGAAGGCGGAGAAAATGCGAATTCATTCATTTACCGCCCGCAATATTATTTATCAAGGCTCACCATGACTTTGCGAGCGAAAATAGCGTATACATTTAGCACGTTGGAGAAGGACGTACTAATCTTTTGCACAGATATGGCTGCTGTGATTCGTGTGAGACGAAGGAGAAGAAATGAAGAAATACGTAGGGTTAGAGAGTTTGCCACGCGTGCAGATCTATTTGCCATGACGGATGAAACAATTATTCACCAGCACTTTCAGCTATTCTTAGTTAAATTTTTGCTTTCGTTTGTGTTCCACTTCGGCACCTTCCATGACGCAAAACAATACACGCAATGATGCCGTTTAAATAGCTCCGCCCCATCTGTTTGCACTGTCACCGGCCACGCAGTTTGTCTTAGTAATTCACGCGCAACACGAACATTAATAGCGGCCGCATATTTTCTCACTGCACTCGCAGTTTAGCACCCGTCTTAAGTAAATATGGGCCTAAGACTGTTAAAAAACACAATCTCAGGTGCTACAACACGAGTCTCTACCAACTGAGCTACACTAGACATGAAAAAGCAGCAACCAATCACAGAACAAAAACAGGTAGACACAAAAAAGGTTCAAAGAAAAACTTGTGGCTGCCCCCTGTTGGTCACTTCCATCAGGATGCAAAAATGTGCTAAACTTATTTTGCGTTTAGACTTCCTGTGGAGATTCTGACATCTCAAAGCAGATCAAGTAGCTACAATACAAACCTGCTCCTGAAGTAACTTTGCCAAGAAGTGGCCAACAAACTGTTCAAGAATCAACATGAGAAGGCGTTTTTAGTGATTTTTATTTTTTTTCCCTGACATAAGCTTATTTATTATAGGTAAGGCACTCAGAAAAGATGGATAGATTTATTTTTAATTATCTATTGCTTATCCCGCTTTAGGCTCCCAACACTAAAGCCAAACCTTCATCAGTGGTTCTCAAACTGTGGTGCAGGTACCACTGGTGGCACCCAGGCTTCTTTTAGTGGTATTCAAGAGCCTTTGCGGTACAAGTTCTGTTTTAGTTTAATTTATTCCTGTATTATTTCTGCTTTGATTGGGGATTAAATGTGAAGACTGCTGCTACAAGCCCAGGTTTAGGCACAGTTTAGTCCTGGTTTAGTCCTAGATTAATCCATGTTTGTAGCCCTGGCTATGTCCTGGTTTACTTTTATAGTTTAGTCAAAGGTTTAGTCCTGATTAAGTCCTTGTCTAGTCCTTGCTTAGACTTGGTTTAGTCTTGATTTAGTCCTTGTTTAGCATCAGTTTAGTCCAATGTTATGTCCTTGTTTCATTTTAGTTCAGAAAAGATGGAATAGCCTACTCAAAGCCAAATATTTTCTGAGGTATTTGGTGTGAAAAGACAGAGAATCACTGACCTACACAATCGTCAAGGCAAAAAGGTTTCTACAAATTGCTAAAAGTCATTATTAATACAAATTCTTTCGTGTGCAGGCCACACTGGGAGCTGGTGTCAGTGTGGGGGTCTGGTTCACGGCCCTCTTTATCTCAGTGATTCCGTAAAGCAGCGCTAATTTCATTTCTGTCTCCTTCAGGCCACTCTTTAAAAACAATTTTCCTTCGTTCCGTTGCATAATCTGGTTTGGTGTGTTAATGCGCGTGGCAGCTCTGATAGCTCCTTTTACACATGATTAAACTCTGTCAAAACAGCACAGACAAAACAATGAATACTGAACAGGGCCAGAGTCAAACAATATTTTATTATTTTAGGCCAAATTGTCAAGTGTGAAAAGTGCTGAGGAGAAAAGATGGCAAGGTTTTAAACTGGAATCAATTTTATACTTGATTATTCTTTTTATGACCCACTTTTTGCCAGACCAAAGTGATTTTTTCCAAATTGTTTTATAACCACCTTACTATCATGTATTTAAAATTCTGTTTCACCATTTTAGATCTTATTTCCTTCCAGCTTTTCCCTTTTGAAGAGTCGCCAAGGCAAAGCATCTCCCTCCAAGTGATTTGTATATTAAAATGTCATGAGGTTTTACATCAGATCCCTTTCCTGCCCATTAATAAGCTGAATGTTGAACCTATATTCAACCCCCTTCTTTTGACCCACCATTTGGAAACCACTGAATTATAGTACATTGTTATTGAAAAGCTCAGTGCAAGAACAGACTTTGACTTCAAAAGTTTCAATTCTAAATGGCAATGACCTAAAAGTGAAGACTGTCTGCTCAAACAGCACTTGAACTTGGGTTTGACAAAGCAATTTAAAATAGTCACAAAGGTCGGTAAAAGCATCTAATCCATATAAGATTTTGTGCAAATTGAGAATTATTCCAAAAAGACAAGGCAAAAAAACAGCAAAAACACTTATTTTGACAGATTTGATCCAAAATGGCTGCCCAAAAAGAAGATTTTCTCTTTTAAAACTGCTTTAAAACTGAGATTGAATTCTTTTTGTATTTGAGTAAACAATTCAAGGACTAGAAGACACATAAATACACAAAAAAAGAAAAAAAAAACTAGGAGCACTCAGAGAGCGTAGACCTTTGCCAAGGCACTGTTACTATCTCGCAATGGAAAAGATATAGTCCTAGACCTAGACTCAAATTTGGCAATGTTCTAGTTCAGGGATAAATGCTCTATCCAGAAGAATCTCCCAAAAAAATGATTTGCTCTTTTAGTGAGTGAGGTTAGTAACTTAAGTCCCTATTTCAAAATGGATATTGTAGCATTTAAACTTGACAAAGCCATTCATAGTTAGTAAAAATGTATCGTCCCGGGAAGATATGAACCATTAAGAAGAAAGCAACAACACTTTCACGTTTACAGATCTGAGCCAAAATGGCTGCCCTGGAAAGTGGTTATTCCTTCTTCAAAATGCTCTGAAGAAATTCAAGAAGTCTTTTGGGATTTGAGTTTTAAAAGGTCATCGTCAGTAGAAGAGCATAAACCGTGTTTTATTTTTAAAGACCTAATTCAAAATGGCAGCAGGGCAAATGGAGAGAAATGAAAAACGGTGACCAGCGTTTGCCCTGAAAAACAGTCTGCGTTTGGACTCTATCAGAAACAGCATCTGGGACGATTAAAGGCTGAGTCCTGCCCCGAGGAGAAACACGGGGAGCAGCAGATAAGACAGAGGCCATACTGAGCGCGCCCCGTTCACTCCCGCGCAGATAAACCTGGGGCAATAACAACGTTTGACCTGAAGGGGGCAGCGAGGAGAGATTAGATGCTGGAGACAATAACACTTCATCCCTCCCAGGAAGAGGGATGTGCTGTTGTTTCTGAGATGTGTGGCAGAGATATAAATGTGTCAAATATGTCTGCTTGAAAGGGAACTGTATGAAAGTCTTTTTGTTTGGATTTTTTCACACAAACAACAACAAAATCTTTCAAAAAATGTATTCTGGTCTTGCCTCTTGTTTAGACTCAAATGATAATTATCAATTGTCCAATTAACTCCCAGCAGTGTTTAGTTCTTCCTTTACTAAAGTGTTCCAACGCAGCCCCAAACCTGGCTAAATGGAGAGAGATCCATCAGGAAAGTCATAAAACCACTGCCAAATCAACAATCACTGCACTGTAGGAGGTTGATCATTTATTGTGGCGACCCCAGAAGGGAAGAGTTAAAAGGACAGAAGACACATGGGTTATCCTGGAGCAGCTTACTTCGTCTTCAGGGACCAAACTGAAGCCAGAGAGGGCTTTAGGTTAAAAATAACATCTATGTTGACATGAGATAATAAAGCACCTGAACGCAGCAGGAGGGGGGACAGTGAACGCACCAGCAGCTTGTTGTTAATCTCCACCCCTGAGGCGTTCGGAGGCCAGGGAAATGTCAGCGCTGTGATGTATTCTCTGTGTCTTTACTGAATAAGGCTGGAGTGTGTGGTTTAGTCCGAGCAGGTGCAGCTTTAGACCTGAATATAAAGGTTTTTAGGTCAAATCAGAGACATGGCTGGATCAGATAAAGTGGGAAATGCAGGCATTCGGCCAGGGCCTGGCGTTTTTAGGCAAAGTAGCAAATATCTTATTTATTACTTACTTTGACCAGGCATTGTGTAGAATATCTAGTGCTATTTAGGGAAAGAGTGAAATAAATGTTTTGTTACTTCAAGAATAAGACGAAGCAACATTTCACTAAAAGTATTCCTCAGGCTTAAGCCCACTGGAAAAAACACTTGACAGTAAAGCAGTCTCCTCTGGTTCAAGTGAGAATGAAGAGCGCTGTGCTGTTTAGAACTCTGCTGATTTTAGTTTATCTCTTCTCTTTTGTCTTTGACACATTTTGTGCTGAATCTTATTTAATAGCCAAAGATTTAGTGTTATAATCATGTTTAAATCACTTAAGTGTGTTTTAATAACATCCTATCAATCCAAAATAGTTTTGACTAGAAGCACTGGGAGAGCTGCAGACCTCTGCCAAGCCACAGGTCACTCACCTGAGAAAAACTCCTAAAGCCTGGATCTAGCTCAGTAAGTATTAAAGAAACATCAAATCTGTGAATATACTCCTGACAGAGAAAAAACTCAACATTCACTTGGCGTTATTTGTAGTCTGTAGCTACATTTGTTGCTTTGCAATATCCAATTTCATATGTACCCCCTATATTTAGAGCCTTCAGGATCACCAGAACCAGAATATCAACATGATCTGGGTCAAACTATGCCAGATTATAACATCTACCATGATGATGTCATCTTATGATTATTTCCCAGTGATTCTGGGGCAGTATTTGTTGAGTTAGAAGCTCTAATGGCAAAAACAGCCCCATCTCCCAATAGTAAGGAATCCTTTAAAAAATTCCTGCATCCAGATGGTGATCCAGATCACCCCCAAAATGTAAGCACTTGTTCTTTAATCCATTTCTGACATTTCCTGAAAATTTCATCAAACTCCATCCATAAGTTTTTGAGTTATGATACTAACAAACAAACAAACAAACAAACAAACAAACCAATGCCACCTGAAACATGGCCTCCACCTTGGCTGAGGTAAAAATCTTTTTAATCTGTAAGGTTAGGGTTTAGGGTTAAAGTTAGGGTTATGGTTAGATTTAGGGCTGAAAGGTTTAAGGTAGGGTTAATTTTAGAATGCCAGCTATAATTAAGTTTGGGGCAAAATCCACAGTAGTGAACCTTAAATAATAATTGTATTTCAATTTTAACCAAAGAGACATCAAGTTTTTATTTTTATGCTTCTTGTTTTTTCTCAAGCTCAAACATGAACTACTGATACTGATGCAAATTCTGGCAGCACCACCACAGCAAATTAGCACATTATGATCCGCCTAAGCCATGACATGCTGAACATTGTCATTGGTTAAAGTAATGTCTTTATGACACTTTAATGTTTGTACAGATCATTCCTTTTACTGTATGCTATTAGGAGATTGCACAGATTTCCTCCCATACACGAAAAAGTCCTTCATGGCACATTAAAAGCCTGACCTCACTCTTTCAAAGCTCTAAAACTCTGTAATAATTCATACGTGTCATGGCGGCACTGCTTTCTATCCATTACATTAACTCATGGATGTTTCCTTGCGTATTGGACAAGCTTTTAACCCTGATGCATGTGTTGGTTTTTCCTGTAAGGCTTTTTTTTACATGTGTATATATATATATATCATCTTTCATCAGCAAATGGAGGTAGCACTTTGATAAATCTTGTTTTCAAACTTCAAATGTCCCCGGTTCCTCCTCTCCTCGGGTCTGTAGTTCTGTTTTTGCTGAGCCGGTGGTTTGTGGACTCTCGGATCCGTCAGTGTTCAGAGTTTGGATCTGATTCAAAACTTCCTCCAGAGAGAGAGAGAGAGAGAGTTTAACAGCCCCAGCAGTGCCTTTATTAATGTAGCACTCAACAATTAATGCAAACGGCTGCTCATTTTTCACACTGTGGCTTCACGTTGGAGGGACCGGAGAGAAGGACGAAGACGGAATTAGAGAAGGTCAGACGTAGAGAGATGTGCGTAGAGAAAAAAAGCAGAGGTATGTTCAGAGTACAGCAGACTAATTGGTTGAATCATTTGCACAACTCCACCGCAGCACCAGAACAATCAGCCTCCTCAGCCTCTCGATAAATTTCAATTACCGTATTTTCCGGACTATACGTCGCTCTGGAGGATAAGTCGCACTAGCCAAAAAAATGCATAATGAAGAAGAAAAAAATGTATATAAGTCGCACTGGACTATAAGTCGCATTTTTTTGGAGGAAATTTATTTTACAAAATCTGACACCAAGAACAGACCTCCTCTGCGTGGCTGTCGTCAGACTCAGCATCAGTTCCATTTCCAATTATTCCGCTCTTTCTCAGTTGTCTTTATAGCCTAAAGCTGGGGACACACTACACGATTTTTTGCCCGATTTTATAACGATTCACAGTTGCGCCGAGTCTTTACCAGTCAACACTAGTTGAAGGGAATCGTAATCACCAGTCGGCTCTGAAATCCGTTAGTGTGTGATGTTCAAAGACTCGAATCGTTAAGTGTGTGCGCCGCAAAAACCTGGCCTGACATCAGTCGCAAGCAATCAAACATGTTTGAATTTTAAAGCCGACTCTGGACGCACTCCTGTAGTGTGGGCTGTTTACAGATCCATCTGGGAATTCATGGAGTCCAGCGGCCAATGAAAAACAGTTGATGGGACACAGGAAATAGCGTCAGGACGCAGACAAAGCAACAGGAAGCGGCGGGAAAATATAACCGGAAATTTGAAGAAGAAGAAAACATAAACAACCATGGCAAACACCAAAGAAAGTTGAGTGCTATAGCGAAACTGGATACATAGCCGTTTTTTCTCTTTCCCTTTTTCCAAACAGATAGCTACGCACACAAATACAACAGCGATCCAGGTAGCATCCATGTTTGTTTACCATTTAGTTCTCGCGAGTTCCCCGCCAGAGTTTGCTGCGTTTGGTTGGCGTCAGTTGCAGTTACAGATCTTGTAGTGTGTGAGACGCAGTCTTTCAGTCATCAGAACTAAATCTGCTGAAACCAGTTGGTTAGTGTGTGCTCCTAGTCTTTTCAGAATCTGTAACGACTGAGAAAATCATGTAGTGTGTCCCCAGCTTAAGTTGTTAGCGGTAATGTTTACATTTTAAATTGTCAGTGGTACAGGTGCAGCAGATGCTGGTACACAAGCCTAGAGCGCCCGCTAACCAACACCTGAAATATTTTATTATATAAGTCACACCTGAGTATACGTCACACCCCTAGCCAGACAATGAAAAAAAGTGCAACTTATAGTCCGAAAAATACGGTAACTAATCGATCAAATTCTGGCTTCATCTCATCGCTGACGTCTCTACCTGCCAGGGTCTAAGCGCCAAAATGTATTACTTTTGTTACTCTTTACCCATTTGTCGGCGTTTGTTTTTAAGCCTCTCCTGGTTGAAATGACAATCAGAAACTCAAAGGTTTGATCTTATGTTTTATGGCTGTTTGTGGTTAATCGATTAATCTGCGTTATGGCTCTAATCAATTGAAAGAAATACTAACAGTTAATGGTTATGCTGTACAGTAAAGGTACAGTCCCACTGGAGAGTTAGGGTAAATTAAACATAAAATTAAGCTGTAAACAAGCCTAAAACTTGTCCTTAGTCTTAAAAAAGCCATGTTTTATTATGGTTCATGACTTTAAATTTAATAAAGAGATGTTTTTTAAATGTAATAATAGTTGATGTCAAGCCAGTGGTTACCGGTTAATTGATAATCATTTGTTAAGACTACCAAATAATAAAAATAAAGAAAATTCACCAAATGTGCATCCCTGCTATGTTTAGAGTCAGTGTAGTAGTAGTAGTAGTAGTATCAATAAATAGTAGAAATTAGTATTCAGGAATAGCAGTAGAAGCGTTAGTTAGTTGTAAATGTAGTAGTACAGATAAACCTTATTTACTTCTGTCATCACACTACTAAACAATTAGGTAAAGAATGGTCATTTATCATTTGTTCTCATGACATTAGGCCAAATTAAACATGACTGGATCAAAGAAGTTGGCAAAGGCATGTCCCTGCTGGGCTACCATAGCTCCTAAAACAAATAGGCTAGGATGAGTTGAAAAATGAAAAGGTTATGGTACACTTTATTGTCATCATAGGGAAATTTCTTCTCATTCTTCTTGTGCATTTGGCCCATCCTGTGTTATAATTTTATCCTTAGAATCTGTTTGTGCGTAGTGTGTTGGCTGCATTTGTGTCAAAATAAAAAATATCCGTATTATTGCCACAGACAGAAAACCGGGGTCAGTATTTGGTTCAGATCACATTAACTCTGGCATATGCTGAGAGGAGCTCCTTCTGTTAGCTCCATCTGGACTTCATAGCCTCCATAGAGCAGACCAACCAGGACGACTGCTTAATTCAAGTCCAATACACATGGGACAAGGATCTTAAAGCCAATATTAAACCACGAGCAGAGGTGGGAAGAGTATTGTTAATTCAAAATAATATTACTCAAGAAGAACTGCTCTTCAAAGTACAATTTATTCAAAAAGTGACTCAAGTACAATGGGCTTAAGGCGGTGAAGACAGACGAGTCACTTTAAAACTTCTTAAATGTCCTCAGCGAACACAATTACTTCCTGGAACAAAGTCTAAACAACTTATTTTGCCTCTCGAACTGTGGTGGTGTTGATAATGCGCTGAGAGGGAGATGGTGAAGGTCGGACTTGTTGTAACTCTATTAAAAAACATAACCTAATTTCCAAATGCTGCCTGGAGTTAGCCGCTGCATGCTAATGTGTTCTGTGTGGGTCTAAATCCCAAAACGAGTGGACCGTTCGCAAAAGGTCACCTCGCTGTGTTTCCCTCCACAGTCAACACTAAACTGCCGCCGCCAGAACGGAGAAAAATAGGACAGAAATTTTGGTTATTCTGGAAAAGGCTCCTGGGACAATATCCATTTATAAATCGAGCTGCATTGTCATTGGAATATAAACAACTGCAGTATCCACATGACTAAGAACAGACACTCAGACTTCACATAAATACATTTCCAGTCTTCTTCCTGTTAGTTGGGCGACTGGAGCTTATCCCAGCCACTATGGGCCTTTGGTAGGGGACACCCGGGGCAGTGGCCAATTAGTTGAAGGATTGACACTAAGCCCCAATTTACACCAAAGCAGCAGCAGCGCGTAACAGCAGCGTCATGTCAGCTGTGTGTAAACTGTTTTCTGTTTTATTCAGTCTGACAATTTACACTGGGGACGCATCACACAATCACACATCACACAAACGACTCGCCGCGACGCTACACTAAAGATAAGTTAGAGTTCTAGTTTTTTGTGCATCTTCAGTGCGATCTACAGAGCTACGGCCAGGGAAACACAGGAAACAGGCAGCAAGTGTCAAAATAAACTTTCACTACACTTACAAAATAAAGGCTCAATGAGACAGCGTTAGTGTAAACCAGTGTTTCCCAACCAGGGGTACATGGACCCCTGGGGGTACATGAGAACTTTACAGGGGGTACTTGGAATTATTCCACAATTTGATTTAAAAAAAACAAAAAACATTTGTGATCTTTGCATACTATTGAAACTTGTGAAAGACAAGCTCAAGTGTCCCACTGACAACTGACTGATTAAAAATTATTGATTAAAATGAAGTGAAACTAGTAGAAATATTATTTGAATAGGCCTTTTATATTTTTCTTGTCAATTTGAGTTATTTTTTTGCCAAAAAAACAGTGTGAAATATGTATATGCAATAGAAGTTTATATTGTTATATTTTTATTTATTTATTTTATTTTGTATTAATTATTTTTGTAATTTTAAATTGTAATTTTCTTGAATTGAAAAAAGGCAGGAAAAATAGCTTTTACAATAAAGTCAGTATAAAAATGTCTTTGTACTAAATAAATAAACACAGCTGACTATGACCACTTTTTGAAAAATGAACACGAAAACAAATGAGGGGGTACTCACAGTAGGACAAAAAACCCAGGAACACGCAACAGTCCTGCCACCTGTGATTTGCATTTACACCACAACGCTTGTTTCGCTTGAAAGAAAAACTGTAGTACCCGTGTTTGTCCAGCAAATGGCGCTGTGGGCCCTGCAAATGCTCTACACCACACAGAGAGTAACTGCAGAAGAAATTATAGCTCCGGTCTGAAACTTTCCAGCTACTTTATCTTGTGGTTTTCTGGAGCCAGTCTCTCATCAAATACTTGTACAGATATTACTGATAGTTACTGACTAAATATGAACGTATGAGACATAAAAGCCTCGTATTTTGCGCTCGCGGGTCAGCTGACATACGGCGTGCACTCATCCAATCACGGTTCAGATCGGGGCTGTAACGTCATCGTTTTCAGTGAGGCTGGTGTTTTCACAGTTTACACGAGAGTTTTCAAACCTTTGCAGACCTTTGTGGATTTGGCAAAACGCGTTGTTGTCTAAACGGCACCTAAATTGGTGCTTTTAAACAGATTAAACGACAATGCAATGTCCTCATGTTGTTCTTGGTAGTGCAGAACGTCCGCGTCACGTCAGATGAACTGCTTTTTGTTTTCTTCAGTCTCACAATTCACACTGACAACAACTCGAGAGTATCCCAGGAACAACTCGCCATGCAGCTTCACTAAAGATAGGTTGGAGGTCTATTTTTTGAGCAGTTCCGTGATAACCCGAAGAGCTACAGCCAAGGAAACAGGCGCCGGGTGTCAAAATAAACTTCCACTAAACTTTCAAAATAAAGGCTCATTAAAACATAACGGCAAATGTAAACATCGCACATTAATAGTTCGTTTTTGTGGGAGAAATATAATTTAATGTGTGACAATAATGTGTAATGATGAAGATGAAGAGGACCTGGGGCTCGGGTTCACGTAACTTTATTTATACCCGACGGTAGAATTGGTTTGACATAAGTAAACAAAAACAAAAAAACACATAACTATTAGGGATGTCCCGATCCGATCACGTGATCGGAAATCGGGCCCGATCACGTGGTTTCAGACTCGATCGGAATCGGACGTTACCTCCCGATCAGGACTCGGATATATATGTATATTTATTCTCATTACTTTTTATCAGATCTGTAGTTATGCGGTGGTACAGAGTGAGACCTCCTGACTCCACACAGAAACAGCAACGCGTGTGGCATGACATCACTTTGCTGCAGTGACACTATTGGTTGAATGCCGCCAAGCGAAGCAAAACACGGAAGCAGCTTGAAGCTTGGGGCGCGAGTGTCTGTGGTGTGGAGGTATTTTAACGTGGATGACAACAATCTTGCGATTGCAAAGTGTGAGATATGCAAACTTGGGATTTCAAGAGGTGGCAAGGAAAAGGCTGCATTTAACACGACAAACCTGATACGGCACCTGAAAAACAAACACCCGACACAATACAGCGACTTTACCCAGGCAACCCAGCCGAAGACGAGTCAGCCCACGCTGCAGGACGTTTTGAAGAAGAGAGAAAAAAATGTCCCATGACAGTGCGAAAGCGGAGGGCATCACAGCCAAGGTAGCGCAAATGATTGATCTGTTTCTTTGCTCTTCATTTTTCTACTTCTTTATTTTTCTACTGTATTATAGAAGTATCAGATCGGGACTCGGTATCGGCCGATACTCAAAATTAAATGACTCGGACTCGGGGGCAAAAAAACCTGATCGGGACATCCCTAATAACTATACATAGTAGGACAAAATAAAATCTGATCAAAGTGCTCCAAGAGACTCAGGATGCCACTGGTATTCTTAAATCAGCTTTAGACTTTTCACCTGTTTGGTGGAGCAAGTTTTTGTTTTTGAAGGAGAGACAGTCACACCATGAGACTAAAGAAAAAGATTTTAAAAAAGAGATTAAAGCAAGCTTTCTTGGTGTAAATTTGGGGTTAGAGACACTAAGAGACAACCATACCATTCATTGTGGGACACAGAGTTTCCAGTTCCTCTGTACATGTGTGTGCTTGGACGGAGGGAGGAAGAGGAGACAACCGAGCATCACAATAGAGAAGAAAGGGGGATTTAAGAGTCTTTGAACGTCACATGAGTATTTCAGAATTTGCTGATCTACTGGGATTTTCACACACAATAATCTCTAGGGTTTACAGAGAATGACAAAAAAGAGAAAACAGTCAGTGAGCAGCAGTTCTGTGGTGAAAATGCCTTGGTGACGGCATTTTGATCTGAACCTTGAATCAGAAGGACTTCAGCAGCGGACTGTGTTGTATTTTAATGCATATCTGTGACTTAAACCCATAACTGATCATCTGATAGAGGTAACAGACATCTCACAGCCTACAACCCGCTGAGAAAACCCTCATTTAATTGTGAGAGTAAGCAGTAACTCAGAGCTATTCCGGGAGCGTCTGAGAGAAGAAAGACTCGACGCACAGTGGGACGTGAACACAGCGTGAAGGAGATGTGACGTTTGTTTGTGAAGAGTTTGTGGAAAAGGGCCCAGCGTGGGGTTTTGCAGAACAGAGCAGCAGGTAAACTTTTAGGTAACGCTTTCGAAAAACATCCCCCGATTAGAGATGCATTGAACTCCCCTCGCGCTTTAATGAGTCCGGCGCCGTGTCCGTGAGGAGAAGAAACGAGATTAACTTTGAGCAGACGTCCTTCTGAAACTTTTACGCGCATTTATTCCAGACACTTTCAAACTTGTCTTCTCTGAGTGTCAGTCAAAGTAATTAGACAGTTTTTTCCCTCTCTAATCCAGTGTTACCTGCTGAGACAGAACACTGGCAATGGTGTAGAAACTGAAAATCATCAATGGGAGAATATTCTGGCAACAAAAATTTTAATTAGTTGTCAAAATGCAATTTGCAGAATCACCAGTAACTGCTGTACAGGAGTTATCTAGAGGAGGAAATGCCTTAGACGTAAAGCAAATAAGAAACCATTACCACTACTGCTGATATTGACCATTTGACCTCTAGTTTTGTTCTACTCTGAACAACAATAAAACAAAATAAAATGGACAATTACCACCAATTTACTCAACAGCAACGCGAAACAACACCATCATGTTACCCACGTATAAACTTAAGGTTGAGGTGTGCTTTATTGTCGCAGTAGGGAAGTTTGTTCTCTGCATTTGACCCAGCCTTCAATGCCACCTGTCAGGAGCAGTGGGCGACAGCAGTGCAGCGTCCTGGGACCCTTCTCCAGGGCTGAGACAGGATCCTGGTCAGGAGAACCTAGCTGTCAGCCGGCCAGACAAGCTCCTTTCCTATTCTGTACAAAGAAGTCAGTCTGGTATCCCTTTGCGTAAGTTTCATTTCTATGGGCAGACCAATCTCAGACAGAGTAACCAATCGGGGAAACGAAGGGTGGGACGTAAGCAGTGCACCACAGGCCCAAACAAACATGGTGGGTTGCCATTTTTGTCATAAAACACCAGAATACTGGGTATTATGAGCAGCTCTGTACTTATTTCTGAATGGGGACAGGTTAAGTGTTAAAATGCAAAAAAAAAAAAAAAAAACAGAGGACTGAACAACAACAAAGACTTCAGCAGAAACAACAGGTGATGAAGGAAAGCACTAAACATTGTTAATCAGAAAGGAGAAATTCTAAAATTAGCTCTGCTTCTGTATTTGTAAGACAGTCTGTAGATAAACAGCTGTGATAGGCCAGTTCCATATTGACCGGAGAGAAATGCTCTCCTGCGAGTGAGGAACCAGACTGTCTGCTTTGAAAAAGAAAGTAGAAGATGCTGGCTCGCCATGCTCCTAAGCTGTAGGATGAGCCTATTGTGCATGTTTTAGGTTGATGGTTGAAACTGGAGAAACACATGCAAAGTCCACAGAAAAGCTCCACACAGTCCAGGAATCAAACCCACTCAAGAGCACTACTCTGCCACTATGTGTGGAAGGAAAGGTTTACAACAGGAGTAAGTAACCCGTGGCCATGTGGGCTAAACTTGGCCCTCAACCAGAGAAAGGCAGTCCTTATCAACTTTTTAGCTGATCTCCACTTGTATTAATTGCTATTACTTGAATAGGCATTTAACCCCATGGAGCATGTCAGTAAATGAAGCGCTGTAAGACTCTATCTGCAAGCATACAGCTCTCTGTCATGGTTTCATGGTTTTAGTTGCCTCCAACCAATAAATAGCAAGCATTCTATCATGTGACCTCCTTCTGTCATGGTTATCGTTGCCTCTATCGAAGTATCCAATGTTTATCTGGAGGATTTTTATTTATTCATTCATTTATTTTTAAGGTATTTATTTATTGATCTATATATTTTGCATTCGTAATTGAACATGCTAATATATGTTCATTTAAAGCTGCCAACAAACCATGACAGAGAACTGTATGTCCTTTCTTGTGGCCCGCCCTGGTTTACAAGTACAACCATTTTATTCATTTATTCTATACAAAGAATTTGTGCAATATCTGTCAATTCAAGTTTTAATTTCCAATGGAGACCCACTTCACTTCATCGAGAAAGTGAAGTGGGCCAGGCTAGACAGGATTTTTTTTGCAAACAGGTATGAATCGCTTTATCTGACCAGGCTCTGAGGTTCATTTTCTCATATAAAGGTATGACAAATTGCACTTTCAAAACTGCCTCTATACTTTCTGAACTGTGTGTGTCGCTGACAGTGAGAGACCTGCGGTGTTTTCGCTGACTATAATTCTGTCATAAATCCAGTCCGGGGTCAGCGAGAGTCCAGAATCTTCGCGTCGCCAAAACAAATCTCCCCCCTCTCTCTGCTGGGTTTGATGGAGAGCGTGTCCGGAGATAGAGGCTGCGCTGTTTTTTAAAGAAGATAAAAGAGGTCGCACTGCCGCCTCAGGCCCCAGATCCATCCACCACCGGCTCAAATAAAGATTCACAGCTCACAGATAAAGAGAAAAGTACTTCAAACACTCAGCGGTTTCCGATGAGGAGAGAGATAAAGTCGGGGATTAGAAATGTTAACTCAGAGGAGCGATCTGGGTGGACTCAGTCGGGAAAACCCCTGAAAGTTTAAACTAAAAGGTCCATCTTTACTAATCAATGGAAGGGTCTCAGAAGTCGGACATAATGTGGACACAAGACTTAACTTACTACTACTATTACTACTATTAATGCTACTAGGGTTGACTTGAGACTCTTTCTGATGGTCTTGGTTTTGTCTCTGTCTTGGCTGCAGTTTTACTCAGTCTCGGGCTTGGTCTTGGTCTCAAATCCAGTTTTACTCGGTCTTGTCCCAGTCTCGAAAGTGTGGTCTCAGAAATTGTATTTACAACATTCTAAGAAAATGTTGTTCATAATTTTGGAATAATTAGTTTTCCACATTAGAAGAACCAGGAAAATGATCTGTCTCTGTTTGTTTGTGGAGTTTTTTTGTTTTTTTTTTAACTTTTCCCTTTATTTAGAGTTAGATTACAGGGTTTGGTCTCAACCTAGTCTCGGTCTTAACTCGGTCTGGTCTTGAACCCTGAAAGTCTTGAACATTGTCATTGGTCTCGGGTCACTCTGGACTCAGGACTGGTCTTGGTCTTGATTAGTACGGTCTTGAGAACAACATTTACTGCTACCACTACTACTGTTACTGCCCACTGCTTAAAACATCTGTAGCAGTTGGTACTGATTTAAAGACTTCATTTTTTTTTTAACTTATGTACCCTATTTTGCGACTATAAGTCGCACTTTTTCCATCGTCTGGCTAGGGGTGTGACGTATACTCAGGTGTGACTTATATATTAAAATATTTCAGGTGTTGGTTAGAGGGCGCTCTAGGCTTGTGTACCAGCATCTGCTGCACCTGTACCACTGACAATTTAAAATGTAAACATTACCACTAACAACTTAGGCTATAAAGACAACTGAGAAAGAGCGGAATAATTGGAAATGGAACTGATGCTGAGTCTGACGACAGCCACGCAGAGGAGGAAGCGGCGCTTCGTCTACCTCCGGAGTTGGCGGAGTTGTTCAGAAGCGACACCGAGGATGAAGAATTTAAAGGATTTAGTGATTAGGAGTGAGATGGTGAGTTTGGTGAACTTGTTATATTATGTTCTTTATGCTATAGTTATGTGAATAACTGTTAATATATTACGTTAACATACGAGACACCTATTCAGTTCGTTGTTTATGCTTCATGTAGCTGAATAACCATCAATGTGTTACGTTAGCAAACCACACACCTATTCAGCCTGTTGTTCTCTATTCTATTATTACTATAACTTGCCTTTCAACATGAAATGTCTGTTCTTGGTGTCAGATTTTGTAAAATAAATTTCCCCAAAAAATGCGACTCATATACGTTTTTTTTTTTTCCCTTCTTTTTGGCATTTTTTGGCTAGTGCGACTTATACTCAGGAAAATACGGTATGTTTTGAAATACATACTCAAGAAGTTTATATTCTTCATAAAGCTACTACTTCTAATAATACTACTGGCTACTGCTACAAACTGTATTCTATGTCAGCGTGTGTGTTATGTTAAATAACCTGTAGGGGGCGATCGCCATCAAAAATTTCACCAAGACAGAAGAAAAAGAGCAACAACAACAAACATAACAATGATAGTAGCCAGAATCAAACCGCCAACCTTCTGACAGGTCTACCTACTGAGCTACTACTACTACTACTACTAACTTTACTGCTACTGCTGCTACTACCAACTTTGCAGCTACTTATTTAAATATTTGAAACATTTACTTGATGAAAAATATACAGCTTTTTTACAGTGTAATAGTAAAATAATGTAAATATACTACAAAAGCAGAGTACAGAGGCGGAGGTAACTGGGGGACAACACAGTAGCTCAACTTTAGGTTTTAATGAATAGTCAGCTTCCTAAAACTATAACAGAGTAGTGTATTTTATTTTTCGAGTTTGTAGCTTAAACATTTGAACTCGCTGTCCCATAAAACATTCAGGTCCTGTCCCTGTGCGTCTCCTCTCGCCTGAAGGAGTCTCTCTGAATCGTCCATCACTTCAAACTGAAAGGTGTTGCTAAGAGACATACGTGTGGTCGTCATAGCGATACTGCCGTTTGTCAGGAACGGCGCTGAAAGGGATTCTGGGTAATGGAGTCCAGAGGAAACATGACAGTGACAGTGCCAGGTTTAAGAAGTTCCCAGCTTTTTTGTCTCGTGTTGATTATACTTCAAAAAGTGGTCATATCAAAACAGTGTTTCCCAACCAGGGGTACGGGGACCCCTAGGGGTATGCGAGTACTTTACAGGGAGTACTTGAAATTGTTTCTTAATAATAAAGAAAATATTTGCAGTCTTTTCATATTAAACTATTGAAACTTTTGAAAGACAAGCTCACGTTTCTCATTGACAATTGATTAAAATGAGATGAAACTACTAGAAATATTATTTGGATAGGTCTATTATAAAGCTTGTTTCAAAGGTTATGTAAATGGTTATTTTTATGAACATTTTCTTGACAATTTATTATAAGTTTTTGTTTTTTAGTTGAAAAATATAGTAAAATAAGTAAATGTAATAGAAGTTTATATTGTTATGTTTTAATTTTTTATTTTTTTGCATTATAATATTTTTGTATGTATTGTTATTTTAAAGGGATTTTTTTTTACATTTTGAATTTAATTTTCAAAGCAAAAAAATGCAGACAAAATTTGCTTTTACAATAAAGTAAGTATAAAATGTCTTTGCACTAATAAACACAGATGACCACTCTGACAACTTTTTGAAAAATTGACATGTAAACAAATAAAAAAAAGCCCAGGGGGTACGCAGCACAAAAAAGGTTGGGAACCACTGATATAAAACTTCAGCGTTTATGTTTATTTTTATCTTTAAATACAAATTCTCCTGCATTTTTTTCTTCTAAACTCAAATACAAGATAAAAAAAATATTATTTGCTTGCCTTTAAAATAAAAATAAAACAATATAAACTCCTGTCCTTTTACTTATTTTACTATTTTATCTTCCTCATAAATAAATAAAAAACTACTAATTAAATCAATAATAACAAATAATAACACTACAAAAAGTCTTTTAAATAACCCTTTTTAGATAAATATTAAACCTAAAAATATGTAATTATATGCATTCTTCAGCAGTTTTAGCAGTCAATGAGACACCTGAGCTTGAAATATTTATAGTTATGAAATAATTCCAAGGACCCCCTGCAATGGACTTGCGTACCCCTTGGGGGTCCCCGTACCCCAGTTTGGGAAACCCTGCCCTAAGTGTTTCTTGTCAGTGATACGAGCTCTGCTACAAATGCACTGAGCAATTTTACAGAAAAGAAATGAAAAGCAAACTAAGCCCCAATCACATTAATAAAGTGCCCTGATATCGTCTGAAAGCATCTTTTATCTTCTAATGAGCAAAATTAAATAAAATGACAACAATTAATTATACTAAGTGAACATTTCTCAGCTGTTGCCAGAGCCAAAATTATTCCTTTCTCATTAAAGCAGAACTTTCTTGTTTCGCTGTTTTTGTCTCCATTTCTTCTCTGAAGCTCCTACAGTTCGGAGTAAAGCACGATCATAAACACTCACAGCTCCAGTTGACTCCTGTGTGATCCCTGACTTGTCTTTACTTTCCTTTTCCCCTCCTCGTATCTGTACAAAGATGTTTCTGTCATTTGGCCGCTCTGCCATGACGAAAATCGAGAAATAAAGCCATTTCTAGTTTGCTGTCTGGCTCTAACCGTGACGTGCCACAACGTCAAGACTGAGACTCGAGACTTCAGTGACTCAGGGTCAGCGACGCTCAGACTTGCAAGAGTTGTTTTCAGCCCAGAGACAGCAGGGGGCGATGTCGGACGCTTCATTTACCCCACAACAACTCATTTAACCATGCCCAGCCTCTCCCAAACAGATTATTTAAGGTTTAAGGCTGCTTTATATCGATATCTCTGATGGAAAGATGTGAATTCCTATATTATGCTACCTTTTATAGGGTTGTAGCTGTCTTTAGGGTAAGATTATGGGGAGCCAAGTAGAAACATTCGAAATGTTATGGCAAAGTTTGTAAAAATGTATGTTGTCAATATTGGTACTCTATAATAATAATCCATACACCTGGGCAATATTGCTCTGACTTGTCAGCACCTTGTGGAAACCTGTGTAATATTTATTATTGTGTGCCATAATTATTTTATTTTAAGCAGCTATTCACAATGCACACTCTTTACCTATGGTAATTTGAATTTCCATACTCTGTCAGACTATATACTGTACATATTTATTATAGTGTATTTAATTTAGCTCATATTCTAATTTAGTTTATTTAGCTTTACTTGTACTTGTAGTTTAGTTTAGTTTTTTATTTTATCTATCTTTTATCTTATTCTTATATTTTTATACTGTCTACTAAAATCACTTTGTCACTCGGTTACATCTTGGGGCACTAAAACCTACATTAAGGGTGCTCTAAAATGAGTCTAGCTCCGCCCATGATAATGTTCCCTCATCAAAAACATACTGGAGTTGTGCTTTGCTTCATTCACACCTGTTTGAATTTGAGTATTCTTTCTGTGAGCTCCCAACGACTCGTTCCTATACTTACCCCCATCCCCCCATGAACCCCTGCCGACTCCAGGAAGCACTGCCCAAACAACGAGCCCTCTGCTCCCATTCATTTATCCAAAAACAACAACAACAACAAAAAAAAACGTGTACAGCTCTGATCATTTTTCATATTGTAGTAAAATGGCATCATACAAAGAGTTTAAGGAAGTAAAAACAGCTTTTTTGTCTTCGATTTCTGTTCAAAAGAGCACAAGAGATCTGCTCTCTGCTGCCCTCTGCTGGTCTGTTCACCTGTTTCTGTATAACACCAGTAAAGTGTTTAATAGGAACATTTTCTGTTAGTCAGATAATGTTTTTAAAGGGAATAAAACGTGCAATGCTGTTCAAGATTGGTTTAAAAAGATTAAAAAAAGCCCTTAAGAGTTTCATCATCATTCTTCAATCATTCTTAGCCCCTCTAAAATCATGTCCACGAACTGCTTTTGCGGCCTTGAGTGTTTCATTTAAATGTTTTTCCAGCCCAATACTGCAACAATTTTGCTCAAAAAGATTCACAAGCCTTCACCAAGGAGAGGAAAAACTCATCAACCCAGACAAAAGAGAGAAAAACTCACCATCACAGTAGGTTCCAATCTTTGTTCAGCTTCTGTAATTCAGAAATCATGAATATTTTCTGCCAAAACAGTCGTGCTGCTGCAGCTCCAGCTCGGTTCAGGGGTCTAACTTGTACTGCCCACCGCGCACAGCAGTAAAAAAGCTTGTTTTTCTCGAGTCCACAAACACGCCTCCTGCTCAGACGCTAACCTGTTTCAGCTGCTCGTTACCATACCTCACATTCCCACCACCCTATTATCAGGTGATTTACGGCTTTGCTTTTGCTGACTCTGCAGGATTACCATCAGCCTGAGGTAAAAAACCGGTTGTTCTAGACATGAACCTGTTTTCTTAGACTTTTGTTAATGAGTGTAAATAGTCAATGGCCATATCCATTTTACAAAAACATTTTAGTGCAGCATTAAGTCAAAGGGGGTCTGTGATATTCTGCTCCTCATTTATACAGCCCCAGTACTCCCCAAGCTCCTAGTAGTGGTAGTAGTAGTAGTAGTAGTAGTAGTAAAATGTCATTCCTTTCTCTTGCCCTGGTTTCTGTCAATCTCCAATAACTTAAAGCACAAAAATAATGTTTTTTTAACAAACATGACCTTGACTCCATTCTGTTCTATAGTATTTTGTGTTTTTGAATTATTATCAGATAAAATAAAAGGTCTAAAAAGGTAATAAAAAGGTCTTTGGTATAAGATGAGAGAAAATCTGCAGAATAAATGGAACACATTTATGTTTGAGGCCTCACTGAAAATAACATTTTTACTCGAAGTGAAGATTACGGTGAACACAAAACTGTATTATGTCTCACAATAGCTCTTAAAAATAATCATCAAATCTGTTTTCACCTTCTGTGAAACTCTAGACTAGGGCTGCACGATATGGGGAAAACATGCGATATTCGATAACTGTGTTGAAAATTGCTATAACGGATTTATTGTGATATTTGAAAATAGAGCCTACTTTTCGAACATAGTAAGTTAAATTCATTACATTTCACAAAAAAGTAAAAGTTGTGGAAATGTAAAAAAAGTAAATGTAAAAGTTCCTGTATTTACAAGTCAGAACAGCACAAAATCAAGACTTAACACAGACTAAACCAGGAATAAAACAAGGCTAAGCTGTGACTAAAACTGGGCTTTTTAAACATTTTTATTTAGTCACAACACATGTTCTTTTAAGGCGCTGGTGGAAAATGATTCTTCAGTGTAAATCTCTGTCAGATGGAAGACCACAGCGTTATTGCGATATATTTAGATTCTTGTGATACAGTTATTGTGTTTGCTGATATTGCGATCATTTTGAGATATATTGTGCAGCCCTACTCTAGACCATTGTGCTGGTTTATTCCTGGTTTAGTCTTAGTTTGGCACTGGTTTAGGTTTGGTTTATATCTGGTTTGAACTTGGTTTATTCTTGATTTAGACTCACTTAAGTCCCAGTATAAAAAACTGGTTCAGGCCTGTATTTAGTCCTGGCTCAACACTTGTTTATACTTGGTTTAATCCTGGTTTAGCCCTGGTTTAATACTGTTTTAGTCCTGGTTTAGTCTTGGTGTAATCCTGGATTTAGTTCTTGTTAAGTCATTCTTTTTTTCTAGTGCATCCCCATTTTGTTGCTCAATTCAGACCTGAGTTTGTCGAGATTTAGGCTCATGTTAGTCCATATAGAAACAACACTTGGAAAGCCAAATATGTGTTTATGGGAATGTTTGACCATTCTTCCAGAAACGCATTTGTGAGGTCAGACACTGATGTTGTAGAGAAGGCCTGGCTCGCAGTCTTCTGGGTGTTCTGTCAGGTTGAGGTCAGGACTCTGTGCAGCCCAGTCAAGTTCTTCCACACCAAACTCACTCATCCATGTCTTTATGGGCCGTGCTTTGGGCGATCCCCAAACTTTTCCACAAAGCTGCAGCCTAGATTTCAATTTCAATTCAATTCAGATTTATTTGTATAGCCCAATATCACAACAAAAGTCGCCTCAAAGGGCTTCACAAAAAGTTGATCAAACATAAACACACAATCAGACTTAACACACAATCAGCACAAACAATAACTACACTAAACTAAACAGACCCAGGACACTCCTGTCCTTAGACCCTCCTTCTCGGTAAGGAAAAACTCCTAAAAAAAAGAAACCTTATGGAGCCCATATTGAAGGAGAGATCCTCTCCCAGGACGGACAGGCAATGCATCTAGGACTGTTAGTCCCTTAGTTCATCTATAGGTTCATAGATCAGCTCTGTAAGGATTCATCCAGACGAGAGTGGGTGAGATAGGTTGAGGAAGTCCATAGGATGCAGCAGGTGGCCTCATCCAGACAGGTGAGTGGGCGAGATAGGTCCGGGAGATCCGGGCTGCAGCAGGGTCCTCATCCAGCCTAGGTGCTTGATTATATTCACCTGTGGCCATGAAAGTGATCGGAACACTTGAATTCAGTTATTTGGGTGTGTGAGCGTACTTTTGGCAATATAGTGTATGTTTGAGGCCACATTGAAGATAACAACAAAGAGAAGGTGATTGTGGACTGCTGGAAAGCTGCGTTATGTCTCGCTCTGGCTCTTACAAAGCTATCAGAAAATCTATTTTAACCCTCTTTGAACCTCGTGCTACGTTCACCAGCTCTGCAGCACCACACTACACAATCACCACACCATAATCCACAGATATATCACAGATAAACTCACAGAAACTCACTCGTTCACACGCAGGTGACACGTGTGACCTCCAGCTTGGCTTCTTGAGGTCAGGACATGTTTTTTAATGCAGCTGTAAAATACTCAGTTCTGCCTCACACTGCTTTCCTGTCAGTCTTTGCGCTGACGGCTAATGGAAAGGGGGGGGGGGGAAGGAATGGGTTTTTCACAATAGAGCTGGGGGGATGACAGTGAGGGCTCTTATTGTGGCGGGGCAGGCTCTGGTGTGACCTTTAGGAAAATGGAGTCTGGAGGAAACATTATGCAGACAGAGTGTATTTAAATAGACTCAGAACATAATGGTATCTGCTCACTGGGACAACGGCAGCAACTGGGATGATTTTTCAAGGACTTTTTAAGGACATTATTAATGACAATCCACCCACTCCTCTCTCTAACTCCCCGGCGGCTTTCAGCTGAATTCGACCTGATTTATCCCAAAATCCATTTATTCTGTTTTAACAATCCTACCAGTGCCGACAATAAGAAATGCAATTAAGATTTTTATTCTTTTTTTAAACTAAAGAGTATGGTCTGAACCTGCTTTAAGTGGAAAGTACCCTGAGAAAATTAGCGACAAATAAATAAAACTTGTCTTCAATGACATCAGGAATTATTATCAGATAAAACAACAAAAGGACTTTGGTAGAAGAGAGAAAATCTGCAGAATAAATGGCACACATTTATGTTTGAGGCCACACTGAAAATAACTTTTTCACACAAAGAGAAGATTATGGTGGACACAAAGCTCTGTTATGTCTCTCAATAGCTCTTAATAAGCTCTCATCAAATCTATTTTCAACTTCTATGAACTCTAGACCATTGTGCTGGTTTCGACCTGGTTTATACCTGGTTTAGTCCTGGTTTAGACCTGGTTTATACCTGGTTTAGTCCTGGTTTAGACCTGGTTTAGTCCTAGTTTAGTCCTGGTTCAGCATTAGTTTAGTCTCGGTTTATCCCTGGTTTAGATCTGCTATAGTCCTGGTAAATACGTGGTTCAGGTCTGCTTTAGTCCTGGTTTACAACTGGTTTAGACCTGTTTAGACCTGGTTTAGTCCTAGTTTAGTCCTGGTTTAGACCTGGTTTAGTCCTAGTTTAGTCCTGGTTTAGTCCTGGTATAAACCTGGTTCAGGCCCTTTTTCCTTTAGTCGTAGTCTCTATTTTTAAAAGGAATTATAAAAAATATAATTGCACCAATGTACAGATCTACTCAGGTCTACTGTTTAGACCAAAGATAGATCATTTTCTGGCTTTATACTGCCATTAAAAATTATGAGAAGTTTCAAAACCAGCCCGCCTTATATTTCAGAGTAAAGCTCTATGATAAAACTGACCCCTGAGTGACCTCTGAGTGACCCATGTGTGAATCTTAGCTCAGCTTGACTCTGGTTTTCTCCTCCTCGTATCCATATAAAGGTTTCCTCTGCCTTTTGGCCTCTGCTATGACCAACATCTAAGAAATAAAGCTATCGCAGGCTTTTTCGGGTGAGTGCGCCTATTCTTGCAAGGTTGTAACTGCTCCAGGGGGAGGCGCAGGGGGCTTTTATTAACCCTGCAACTACTTCTTTAGCCATCACAATGACTCTGAAGCTGTTTAATAAAATTATATTTTTGTTTGAAGTTTGATGTTGATCTATGAGGTTTCTTTTGTAGAAAGCTACTGAAAAACCTTACCTCTGTGAAGTTGACCTTTTGAGTTGTAGCTCAGTTGTGGAGGTCAGTATCCAGTAACACCGCAGACCCGGGTGTGGACTTCTCTGGACTCCTTTAGTCTGCTGGGATTTCTGTAAAACACACAAACACGAGAGTAATGTGGTGAGGAGAAGTCAAGGACATGACTTCCACGCTCAACCAAATTTAATCACAACACTTTTAATGAGTGTCCTGAGGGTCGTTTAGGCTCGGCATGTTTTAAAAAGGAGATATGCGTGCGTCTTTGGTGAGAGAAACAAAGTTAGTACATGCATGAAGAGGCAATGTCAATGAAGTGTCAGAGGAAATATGGTCCTTATACAGTATATAGTGCTGAATTTACTCCTTTTAGTGTCAAAAGCTTTGTTAGAACAGAAAATCAGTGTAGCTTAACCCATGACACTTAAAGCAAATGTGCATTCCTGAGACCTGAGGATGTCATCTTTATAGAAAAAAGAAAAATAAGTTTATGAAAAAAAGTATATATATTTTACAGTTTTAGTTTTAAAGTAACATGTGTACAGTTGATGCTGGAATCATGTTTGTCACTGTTCCTCTGAGTCATGGTTGGCCCATGACTGATGCAGAATTGGACTGTAATGGAGTAAATTTACTTGAGTACAGTACTACTGAAATACTACATCTAAAAAAAGTACTTTTTTACACCACTACATTTCTAAAACAGCAAAAATAACTTCTGCAGAGAAATTGTCTTAAAATCAAAAGACAACTGACTTACACCCAAAAGATAATTATTTACTAATTGTAATTTATACTTTAAGTCTTTTTTGTAAATTTACAAATATTTCTAAACTCATATCTGCTCTCAGGAAGTAAAAAAGACTCAATCTGGAAGTGATTTAGCTTTTGGCTTGAACATAATTTGCATGATTTTATAATAAACCAATTTAAAAATAATTGATTAGTATGATCCTAAAACCCAGGCTTATTCATAACATGTATGGCTCGTTTTTGCTGTAGAACAATCTGAAATATTATGGTTTAAGTACTTTGAATACTTAAGTATTTTTGGAAGGATATACTCCAGTACTTTGACTCAAGTAAAATTTTGACTAAGCAACTTTTACTTGTATTGGAGTAATATTTGACCAGGAGGATCTATACTTTTATTTAAGTGATGAAGATGAATACTTCCTCCACTGGACTGATGTGGTTATACTGTATATGGAGTTCAGCTGAAAATTTAATTTTAGCTGCTTGTTAAATAAGTAATTTTAACTTACTGAAAAAAAAGCTTTTAGTCTGACAGCAGCAATGCAAGGTTCACGAGAGTGACGTTGCATACAAGAAGTACTAAAGTTTTCAACCTCTGCACTTTTAATGATGGGAGTGAGTGAATTAAAATGTACTCCTTTGCATCTTTAAGACGTCAGGTCATGTGTGGCATTGTTCTCCTGTGTCATGGTGCTGTGTTCATTATTCACTAAAATGTTAACACTAAAAATACAGTAAATTTAACACTATATAGATAAAGACCATATACACTCACATACATTAGGGTCGCAAAGGGGCAGAAAATTTCTGGTAAATTTCCAGAAATGTTCTGGAAACTTTCCATGGGAAGTTAAGCTTGGGGAATTCTCAAATTTGGAAACCATATATAATTTATAGAGGCACAGTCAAACAGAATGTAAATTGTTCAAAAGAGAGAACATGTGCTGAGCTGACACAGTTTAATCAGTGGAAAAACACCACATTACATTAATCTGTTCAAAGAATGTCACCACCCCCAGTGGCCAGCCTGGGAACTGCAGCCAAACAAGTGTTGCTAGGCCTGCCACCAGAACAGATGTAGCTCAATAATTATGCATGATGTTGTCACAAATGTATTGATACCTATAAAGAATTATGATGCACAATATTGTTCCCCCAAAATATCACAATATACCACAAAACACATTTTTACAAACCCTAATATTTGAGCTAAGCAGAAATATGGAGTCTGCAGTCTGGAGTTTGGTAGCGTTGTGGAGATCAGCTGTGCATGTGACAGGTTACTACATGTACCACAGGTTACTACATGTACCACATGTTACTACATGTACCACATGTTACTACATGTACCACAGGTTACTACATGTACCGCAGGTTACTACATGTACCGCAGGTTACTACATGTACCGCATGTTACTACATGTACCACATGTTACTACATGCACCAGATGTTACTACATGTACCACAGGTTACTACATGTACCGCATGTTACTACATGTACCACAGGTTACTACATGTACCACATGTTACTACATGTACCGCAGGTTACTACATGTACCACAGGTTACTACATGTACCGCATGTTACTACATGTACCACAGGTTACTACATGTACCACATGTTACTACATGTACCGCAGGTTACTACATGTACCACAGGTTACTACATGTACCGCAGGTTACTACAGGTACCGCATGTTACTACATGTACCACATGTTACTACATGTACCACATGTTACTACATGTACTGCAGGTTACTACATGTACCACAGGTTACTACATGTACCGCAGGTTACTACATGTACCGCATGTTACTACATGTACCACATGTTACTACATGCACCAGATGTTACTACATGTACCACAGGTTACTACATGTACCGCATGTTACTACATGTACCACGTGTTACTACATGCACCAGATGTTACTACATGTACCGCAGGTTACTACATGTACCGCAGGTTACTACATGTACCGCAGGTTACTACATGTACCGCATGTACATGTGACTGAGGAATATCACAGATATTGAAGTGTGTTTGTGTTTTTTATGCTACAGTATATTGCCCTGTCAGGGGACAGCTTTGAATTGTGTAAGTTCCCATAAATTCCGATAAATTCCCATGGAAAATTTCCAAATTTGAAAATTCCCGGAATTTTGCAACCCTACTCAGAATAAAGTATCATTTAGTCTTGTAAATTTACTGTGCTACTGTAGCTCATCTGTCATGATGAAAAGATGTTATTCACTTCACTGTGGTCAGTGGTCATAATGTTATGCCTGATTGGTGAAAAATAGCTAAAATGATTGTAGTGAATAGAGAAATGATCGACATGATAGACAAGATATTATCTGCTCTCCAGTCTTCAAGCAAGAGACAAAACACACAATAAACTCCAGGCCTTACAGTGTCCTCTGTGTCACCTCTGGACAGCGTCACCGGTGATGTATGTGTGCTCTTAAACCACTCACATCTCTCATCTCTGAAAAGCATTCATCACAATCAGACCAGAGTGGATGATATTTTAGTGAATGCTTGGTCTTTTTAGTGCTGATTTTGAGTCTCTGTGACAGTGCGGAGCAGGTGGAAGAGCAGAGAGTACAGGCTGTGAAATCACCTGCTCTACACAAACACACGCATGTCTGGAGATGTCTGAGAAGATGACGGGGAATGGACAGAAAACGAGTTCTGAAAGTGGAGTTAATCAATGGGATGGACTCGTGAGGAGATGGTGGAGACAGAAACGATTCAGAGCAGCGGGGGGCAGTCAGTGGAGAAAACAGAAAAGCACAGCGGGATACTGGGGAATGGCTACAACCAAGCAACTCAGAACGTGTCCATGCTGATTTAGGTTGACTTACTTTGATTAAAACCAGACAACCAAAAATAATTCAGCGGAACAAAATAATCAACTTTGGTACAGGCCCTATCTCAGATCTCAGCTGTGAAAACACACCTTTAATTATCCAGTCTGACTAACTGGAAATTTTAGAAGATATTGAATAAAAGTGTGGCATACAGGAGAGCTACAAGGATATGATAAGTTTGATTTTAAAAAAACAAATGATGTCCTTTTGATGCTCGTCGTTGTAGGGATGTGTCTCAAATGGGTAAAAAAGCAGGAAACTGAGGCACTCACAAAGGTAGGATTTATTCAAAAGCCTGTATTATAACATGGCTGGTTGGGTAAAATAGTGCCAACACATTTCAGTTCTTATAACCATGTTATAATGCTGTTTCCTCCTCAAAAACAGACCTCGAGTAGTATCTTGTTTCATTCATTTTTGAGTAATCCTGTATGCTGAGTCCTTCCCCTTCTAACAATCTGAAAACGCTCGGTCTCATGACTTTACGTAGACACATGAAACCAGGAAGTGCTCCTGCGCGTTTCTAAAGTCCATACACCGACACTGGGCTCATTCTGATCATTTCAGCCTTAAACTGCTGTCACTACAAAGCAGTCAGCTCATTTATCTATCTGTTAGCCTCATGTTGCTAAATAGCTATTTTATGCTCTGTCCAGTCCCCACCGTTACCAGCAGGGGGTGACAGACATCTAATCCAAGCGTTCTCTGCAAAGTCAAGCTAACAGCTCCCCAACAGAAGACGTTTTCCACAGATACATTATCTTAAGTTATAAAACCTGAAATACTTATGCAAATATGTCCGACACTCTTTCAACAAGCCTAAAAAAGCCAAATATAGAACCTTTAAATAATGCAGCTAAACACTGAACCATTTGCGAGCACTGACCTCACACATTTTATGGAGCCTATCCTCTGCATCCTCTTCTCTCACGCCAACTAAACTTCATGTCCTGTTTTACTCAACGCCATGGGAAGTATGGAACCTGAGGCAGCAGCCCCCAGGCAAAATGCATTTATTTATGTGCATGCATTTATTATATTTTGGCAACTACCATGAGCACTACACATACCTCATGTTTTTAGCATTTTTTATGTTTGAAGGATTACTGGCTCTGATGGACCATGAATTAGAACTTTAACTTTAACTTGTAGCACCTCTAATGAAAATATGTGGAAATATGGCTACGCTTTCACTACGTCCACAAATCTCCTCTGTGGTCTTCCTCTAGGCCTGGCAGCTTTAACCTCTTCATCTATCTACCCATATATTCACTCTCCCTCCTCTGTGCATGTCCAAACTAAAGCCTGACCAATATATCGGTTATCAGCTGAAATCTGGCCGATATCCGCCGATATAAACAGTACTATTTTTACTGTGTGCTGGAATAAGACCTGTTTACTTGCAAAAGATGGCCTTCTGCTATTTGTCCAGCAGAGGGCGCTGGCGCCAACTCAGTGTTTCCCAGCAGTTTGGCTCTTACTCTGCAGTTCATAGGAAACTCCCCAAATCACCTTCTCATGGCCTGAAAAGCTCAAAACAGCAATAAAAATATTTTACTAATTTCTTTGCCATAAAACTTCAGAACAAAAATTCATGTATTTTGTAGTTCTCCCCAGGCCAATTTAAATGAAATTTAAGTTAAACAAATTTAGTTAAAGCTATATAAATAAATATAATACATAAAATATATAATAATACTCCCCACACCAATGCCCACTACAATAATAATAATAACAATAATAACAACAACAATAAAATAACAATCAGCATAAAGAACAATAAACAGCTTTCTACAACATTTTAAAAATAAGTTAAGTCTAATAAAGTGGCCTGGGGTGTACACGGCATAGTCATGTAAACAAAAGCAGAAAGAGAAATACTTTGAAATACTTTTTCCTAATGTATACCTGTATTGGCTGATGTATCGGATATCGGTATTTTTTTTGTTACTTAATATCGGCATCGGCCTTAAAAAATCCATATTGGTCGTGCTCTAGTCCAAACCATCTCAATTTGGAAACTTTATCTCCAAAACATCTAACATGAACTGTCCCTCTGATGTATTTCTGGCATGAGTACATCAAATGCAACCTCTATCAAAACATACAGCTTTAGCTAGGGAATAATCTCTAAATCGTACCGGCGTTGATCCAGTGATTAAATAACATCAAAAGTCTATTAAGCAAACGTTTGGACTGACAAATAACTTTAGATGCCAAGACCTCAAGAAAGCCACAACATTTCCTGTCTGTGCTGAAACGGAGCAGACGGAGAAGAGTGTGAGGCCTGCGGAGTTAAAGGTCATAAATCAACCCAGAGACCGAGACATGAGCGGCGTCCATGTTTGAATCACCCTGATGACAGACGAGCTGACAGGTGGAGACGCCTGAGAGCGAATAACACCAGCTCGAAAGGACTGAACAGAGAGATGACAAGAAGAAGGACAGGGACATAAATTCACCTGGAGGAGAGGAGTTTGGAAAGAGACAGGGACACAGAAAATATCGAAGGCTGAGCATCTGATGAAGGGTAAAACTGAGATCTATATAATCTAGTGGTGGGACTCGATAAAAAAAATGACAGGCTTTGTAATTAATTAATCGCAATTAATCACATTTTTATCAAATATTTTTATGTCAGAAATAAAATATAGGAGCTTATTTGTAGGTTCTGGTGTATTTTAACTTGTATTCAAACTAACACAGGGCAGTATTCAGCGTTTGTGCATCAATCTCTGTCTCAGTCCACATAGGTGCGCCACACAGGAGCACGAAACACCTCCTCTTCTCTCTCTCCTCCTCTGTGCTCTGCGTGAACCTGTCCCCTCTCCTCCTCGCATCTAAACCCAAGGGACTGCTGTCTCCTGTGTCGTCAGTCAGCTGTGAGAACGATCGGAGGTAAGACGGAGCGATGCCTTGAAGCAGTGGGTTTGAAAGTGAAAGGAAAGTAACGCTGGGTGCTGGATGTGTGGGGCGTGCCTTGGAGGAAACCTCACAGTTACCTTACTTGGATAGACACATGTATCTAACTGGCCACAGCTGAAATCCACACACATTTGGCGTTTTGGTCGGTGTGGATGTCCAGCTCTGGTTACTGTGTGCAAGAAACTAGATCACTGAGAAAAGTTCCAGCCAGGTCAGATATCTGCAACCTAAGCTTTAAGAGCCACATGTGGTAAAGTCACTAAGGGAACATGTAAATTACAATAACACAACCTGCAACTACATCATCTTGTCAATTAAAATTAACACTTTCTCCCTGTTTTCAGGTATATGATAATGACAAAACTCCTCAAGTGTTATAATAAAACTGTTTTAGCCTTAATTGTCCGCACAGTTGCACACACAGACTGATTAGAAACACCAAGAATGAGTTACAGGATGTAACTCTAGTTCTCTGAGTGAGATAACCAGTGGAGTATTTAACACAGTTCTTTGTTATTTTGCAATTATTAATGAGTTACCCACATGCTAGATTTTAGTTAGAGGCCAAGCGACTTTTGCATATTAATATTGGTGGTGGCTCTTTACAAATTAAAATTTTTGTGTTTTTGAAAACAATTAGCTCTCTGAATCCAGAAGGTTGCAGACCCTTGAGCGAGGTGCTCCTGACCAGGATCCTGGGTCTCCAGACGCTGCACTGTGGTCGCCCAATGCTCCTGACAGGCGGCCCCAGCGGCACTGAAGGATGGGTCAAATGTAAAAAACAAATTTGAAGACAATAAAGTGAACCTTTCCCTAAGTCAGTGTGTTAGAGGCAGGAAAAATGAGTAAGGATCTGAGCAAGTTTGACAAAAGGCCCAATATGTGACAGCTACAGACGACTGGGTCAGTGTATTGGGCTGTGTGGTCATAATGTTATGCCTGATCAGTGTATAAATCAAATGAAAGCTCATAAATAATTTTTCAGCAGTGGACACATTTAATTTGCCAGTATCAGTAAAGCTGGCAAGACTACTGTTATCTCCAAACAACAAAACAGAATGACAGCCAGTTCTTGTATTCCCCATATTTTCCCTTTTTCCCCAACAGTGGGACATAAAACGTATTCGGCTTTTTAGTTTGATCACAAGTTTGTGGTAAACACAGTAAATAAATAAACATTAAAGTGGACTTTGAACATAGATGTGATACTCCTCGAGCAGCAGAATCCAGCCTGAAGAGATACCAGACATCAGAGAGGCTTTGAAACTACAGAAATCCTACAAGGTGACATCAAGTGAACGCAGCGTGGTATGTTCACGGTCTCGGCTTTAAACCAAAGGATCTGACTGTGAGGCGCTGGATCGAACACATGTTTTTAGATCGCTCCAAGTCCTGCTCATGTCCTTGATTCGACTGAACCTGAGGAGGTGTGGGAGGCAGAGCCAGGAGAATTTTGGAGGACGTCCACAGAACAGGCTCAGACACAGACAACACAGCTACCTTTCATTATTTAAACCTGTGTTTCTTAAACCTCTCACACTAAGTACCAACACAGAAAATATATGGATTTAAAAAAAAATGGGACTAACACGCTGCGAGTCTAAACAAGAGATAAAAAAGGATTTACCTATTAAAATGTGTTGCTAAATAAGGACAATACCAGGATGAAAAGTTGATGAAAAGAAATGGGGCCAAAGCTACGAAGACATTGGAAAGATGTTAGCAGTGAAACTTAGAGCAGCTAACAGTGCTTTAAGATGGTAATGATCGCACAGAAAAGGTTTTAGAGACTTTTAGAGAAAGAGACAACGACCGAGACGAGGATGAAGTAACCAAAACCTGGTTGAGACCTAGCCCTGTTAAAAAAAAATACTTGTGAGTACATATAATACTGTATAGCCACTGTCTCAGGACCAAGACCATTCTTGGGTGCAACAACAACAAAAAAAAAAGCAAATATGCATCAGAGACTGAGACAAGACCGAGTAAAAATGCATCCAAGACAGGACTGAGCAAAAATTGAATCAGAGACCAAGATAAGGCTGAGCAAAAATGCATCAAAGACCAAGTAAAAATCTATTAGAGACCGAGACAAAAAGCATTTGGAACTGAGACAAGACAGAGCAAAAATACATTCAAGACTGACATAAGTGAGAAAAAAAATGCATCCAAGATCGAGCAAAAATACATCAGAGACAAGACCAAGCAAAAATATATCCAAGGCCAAGATATGACTGAGCAAAAATGCATCTGAGACCAGGATGAGACTGTGACCGTAAAAAGACGATGATCATATTAGTGATTATTTGACACAGTTTCATTGGTGGTGGTGATGAAGATCTCACATTTAAGAAGTATAATCTAGTTCAAGTTAGACTCCTCTCCTCTCTCTGATGAAAAGGCACCTGGTGTGATCTGCTGAATATAAATGCAGTCGAGTGAACAAAACCATGAACATCACACCTGCTGTTACCAAGGACAACCAACGCCATCATCCTCTAAACAAATTAACTCAGAGAGAAAACTGCTGAAGCCCCAAACCTTTAATTACATCAAACTAAACTGCATTAGGGTCCGTCTCTGCTGCGAGCTCAGTTTTATCTCGAGCCGTTCGGTCCCAAAAGGTGCACAGACGAGGAAGACCTGATGTGGCTTATCCTCCTTCTGTGGCCTTTTCAGATCCGTTTTTTTTTTTTTTTTATCAGTGTTTGTGCCGGTGCTGCCTCCTGTCTGCTCGTCTCTTTGTCTCTTTATCGTGTCATCTACAGCGTGAGGTCTGTGAGTGTCGGCGGAGGGGAGAAGAATGAGGAGGAGGGCTGATTAACACAGAGAGAGAACAATGAGAGATATCTTATAAGCAAAATCACAGAGTCCTGGTTTAGTCTTGTGCTGCAAATGCAATGCAATGAAAACGTCGGCAAGGGTTTGTGGGTTACGTAAAGGCCTGGCATTCTTCTGTCATCTGAAAACATGAATTTATAGGTCATTCACTGCAACAATGGGCCTTAGAAGGGGGACACCGTGGACAGTGGCCAGTTAAGGTCCTCCATGCACCAAGGCGACGATCGCCCATCTGAAGCCGTCTGAACGGTTCTTCCAGGTCGCTCATTTCCGTCCTTTTGATCTGTATGCGCCGCCAGCCCCCATCGCTCCAGGACGGAGGCCGTCTGACCAGTTTTCTGTCGACTGGCCTTGTTGTTGAATCGGCGTCTTTGGTCTTTGGCTCGAAGCGCTCTGATAGGCCTAGCACTACAGCTGCAGCGCCAATCAGCTCACGGGAATTTTAGCGGAAGTGATGGAGTGACGAGAGGTGAAAACCACTGTGGCAGCGTACCGTCACCATTTTTGCATTTTTCGCAGTTCCGTGCGGAAAGTTATCTTCTTCAAGTAACAGAGCAGCGGCACCTAATCCACACAAAACAATGTCCAAACCGGCCATGATCACGCTTCTCAAATGTTCAAACAAACTGAGAACAGTGGCAGACCAAGGCGCGCTACATGCATAATGTACTCCGCAAACATTGTGTCACTTCCGTTTATCTTTGTTCACTGGCTAGCGCCATCTGCCGCTTTGGGGGGGTAATTACATTACGCGCATGCGCAAGACACGGCCTTTAGGTCGGTTGTCGCTTCGGTGTATGAAGAGGGAAAAAGGTCATGCGACGTGAGGAAACGGGAGGGAACGAGAGGAGACGAGAAGAGACGAGCTGTCGCTCCGTCTTTTCAGTGGCAGTCTGGGAGTCGCCTTGGTGTATCTAGGCCTTTAGTCGCAGGGCTGACACACTTTGCAGTAAATACACTGCTGTTCTGGTGAATGAGAGCGTTTCCGCAGCCGTGGTCCAGCTGTGCTCCGCCCTGCGCTGGAGATACACAGCCGGTCTACTTTGTTCAACTCAGATTAACCTCCGCAGTTCAGATCGCACCAAACAGGAAACTGAACGTGTACAACATCCAGATTTTCAAAGTAATATCACTCCATACAAACGTTTTTGATTAGAATATTTATATTTAATAATTTTTTCTCTCATGGTCTTTGAGATATTCATTCTTAGCAGACTTTAACTTTAAGTTACTGAAACAATGGCATTCATTGCACACGTATAGGTTTTTCGTGTCCAACTACTTCTCCATTGTTAAGGAAAAACCTGAGAAGTGAAAGTGAAGTGAACTCCAACGCAATCTCATATTAAACTGTTGTTTTCTGTCTCTCAGCTTCTGAATAAATAGTTGTTTTGGTCTTTATTAATTGCTTTTATGGCAGAAACTCCTACTTTCTGCACATGCTCTCCCTGAGCTGCCCAGGGCTCCGCAGCCTGGCTTGGCAGAGTGGAGATGCATCCAGTCGGAGAGGGTCTGCACCGCTGTTCGATGGCGGCCCGGAGTGCAATGGATACAGAAATCCCAGGTAACACATACACACACAAACAGACAACCATTCACTCACTCATTCATTCACTATGTGACATTTAAGTCTCCAGTTCACCTGTACATGCATGTGTTTGTACGGTGGGAGGAAGACATGAATGAGTAGAAGCTTTTATCACATTATAAAACATTAAATTCTGCCTCTGTGCTGCTCCTGTCTCCAGTTCAAAGCCTAAACAAACATTTCTCTGTGTATTTCCTATTGTTCATCTGCAGCCCATTACAACCGTCCACACATGAGGCAATTAATTACAGAGTTAAACCAGGCCCAGTCCCCAGAGGGTCCTTTTTTTCCCCTCCTCCTTATTCACAGGTAAACACGAGGAGGATTTAATAACATTTAGTATTCAGATTAAACCAGCGCTATCGCAGGAGGGAGAGGCCAGATCCATTTACAAAAGCAATCAATTGGAACTCGGAGGACTCAGACACTGGAGAGTCAGCGGTGGTGAAGACAAACAGAGAGAGGGAGAGGGGCAGAGGGGTATGTAGAAGAGTGACAGGGCTGCTGCGTGGATCAATGCACAAATACAACAATACACAAGAGGTTTCATAAGAATTCAAGTGGTCCATGGGTTTACTGTGGGGCTTTGAGTGACTGCGAAGATTTTATACAGCTGCATTTCTGAATAGGTTTATTGGAAAGGTTCACTTAAATCAGTGTTTGTGAACAGCTATGATGGCTTTGCAGGGACATGGATCAGCTGTTGGTGGTCATAATGTTGTCTGCCTAAAATGCAGCCCCATACACAACAAACTGCAATGTGCTGTGTATTCTGACTCCTGTGGTTCACTTGGTGCCAGAATATATCCTGACCCAACCCAAACCACGCATGTTCTAACGTTTATACGCACAATCCCGAGTTGTTTGATTGACAGCTGCCCGCTATGGTTAAATATGTGTGTTCCCATCCCTGCTTTGGTCTCTTATCTGTGAGGGGGACACAGGGGAGATCCAGGACAGAAGGCGTGCATCCTTGGGGTTAAATCTCTTCTTTCGTTCTTTGTTTCCTGAAGCAGTGAGGCACACATTATACCTCTCTGTCTTCCACTGGAGAGTTTGTTTGTTTATTATTTAATAAAGGGGCAATGTACATTAACCTGTTAAGCTCTGAGGCCTTTTTCCTGAAAATTCTATATCTACATTTATTAAGGTTTTACTTAGCATTTACTAGGTGTACATAGCTAACCTTGGTAGCAAATTAATTGGTGGACTTTGGGGATTACTGTGGAAGAGAAATAATATTAATAAATTATATTGTTTGACCATAAATTGAGGTTGAAATGGATTATTCTAATTTCCGCCTGAAAAAAAAAACACATATTTGCCTCCAAAAAAGCCTTTTTCCTTCCTGTAGTGAAGCAAATAACAACATAAATTGAAAATTTCACATATCTTGGTCTACTGCAGCAAAATTTGTGCCAAATAAACAAAGTAATGGAAAGATACATGTTTTATTTTTTAAAAATCCAGGCGGAATCCAACTGTTAAATAGAAATTGAAGTAGATAGTTTTGTTGCCACGAATTGTCCGAACACGAGGATGTCAAACATGTGTGTGTCAGCCGTTGTATCTCCCCGCTATGGTCCCAACAAGCGGACGTTAGGGGGCGCGGAGCCCCGTCGGGCTCTATTTAGGGTTTAAGAGGTTAAGAACAGAAACATGAAAAAGTCACATATCTCTGTAAATATGCAGGATTATAGCCAATGCTAATTTCCATCCTTAGTCCCTGCAAGAAACCAGCCACATAACATTTCATAAAAAACACTGTAAGTACAAGAAAACGAAATACAAAGTACCAAGCCCCCCTCGTACATTACGGAATACACGCACAATTTATTACCTTCAATTTACCAGATATTCGTCAATCTCATACACACCTATTCTACATTCCTCTCATACATTATAGTAACACTAAATCATAGTTACCACTTTAAGATTACAGAGGCACTAATTCATGTGCACTTACTCTGTGCCAAACATTACATACACTCACAGAAATATCTATTTACAAGTCTATATACATGTGCAATAATATCCTGACTCAAGTGCGAGAAGACATACATTATTCGCGCTAAAATCAATTTGTGTTTGAGGCTTTATTGCTTACCCAGCCCCTCTCACTGCCTCTCTCAGCTCAGGTAAACTTAGTCCACACTGCAGGCTCGTTCTTAAACAGCGCTTTTATTCACACGACGCTCTGCTGTTGTCGGAAAAAGGCACGGTCAATGCAAGAGCGCATGACTCGGTGTTGTTTCCTAGGCCCGGCCTGAGGATACAGCAGGGAAATTCTCAACCCGACCCAGTCTAAACCTCGGGTGCGGGCAGGCTACTTAGATGGATAGATAGTCTTTCTAGAACTGTCTACAACTGGATGTGTAAGAATCAAGAGATGAAAAAAATGTATTTTGGAACATTTTTACTTAGAGTTAATAGTTGAGCTTTACAAATTGCCCCGATTTCAGAAAACATTTTCTGTGTCTGCTTATCTAAAGATTCAATAGGCAGCCTTTGGTAATAGAAGTGGAAAATTTGCTTTCTTTTTTAATAAAACCCCTAATAATGAATGCACTGGAGGCTATGTTTTTCACTTTGCGGTTGTTAGCGACCACCTTGCCTGCGGCTACATGACAAGCCCAAATCTACTGAGACACACAAACACCTGGTTTAACTGAAGTCTGCTCTGAGCTGCATTCACATAAACACGCAGAAAAACATGAAACATTAATAAAAAGACAGAACTCTAGACACACATACTTCTGTCCAGTGAAGTCCTGCCGAGCTTTTTACCGCTATCTTCACACCTGCAAATGTGCTAAATGTGCGTGAAGATATTTCCGGTCTGCATATAGAAAACCTGTTTAAGCGTACAATATAGTCCACACAGTGATAGCCCAGTCCATCACAGCTCAGCAGTCACAGCCATGACATCTCATTTCACTTCAAAATGAGCCAATTCCCAGTCTCCCCTCATACATCTGATGAGTTTAATAACAGGCTATGATGGGCAGAATCCAGCCATAGGTTTCATATGGAACATGGAGAGAAATAAGCTATTTGAGTTATAATATACATATATACCTTTAATGGAAACTAGTCAATTAAAGTTTTCCTTATGGTGAACAATAGGACCAATATTAACATCATCTATACATTTAACATGCTGCCCAACCTTTAAAGGGGCTTTTTAATGCTTTTTTTATGCTTTCATTTTAAACCAATCTCGGTCACCTCTAGCACAGCACTGCACATTTTACCACCTTTAAAAACATGATGTGACTAAAGAAAATGTTTTTAATAAGTACTCTACTGGTGCCATAAGGAAACAGGTGAAGAGACCAGCAGAGGGCAGTAGAGTGCAGACTGTTGTGCTCTTTTGAACAGAAACAGTATGATGATTTTGTATGATTAACCTGGCAAAAGAATATTAGCCAAGAGTTGCTAACGTTATCTCAATATGGCTCCCGTTGAAAATGTTTGTGAAGGCACGGGACTTTCAGTAGAAAATACTTGAGAGGTCATTGGATAAAACGCCAGCTCCGAAGCTAAACAACAAACTGCTACGACAGTAAAACAACACAATAAAGACATCGTATGAAGATTTTTGCTGTTTTTCTAAATGTAGAGCAGCAAAGTTACATTTTTTCGCATTGCCATGTTGAGAACAAATATCGCTAAAAGTGCTTGTTGTTGTCAGCAAACCTAAAACCCGCCCAGTCACGGCAGTACTGCCACACCATTGGACCAACTGCCACAGGCCTAGACACAAACAAATCAGCGGGAACCTGGCAAGATGGATTTCATGAATTTGTGAACTCATTTCAAATTCCATGACCCATCCAGCTGCTGTGCAAGGTAATTGTATGATGCCACTTTACTAAAAAATAAAAAATAGTTTCAAGGACTCTGTGGAGCTGTACACTTATGCATAAGTGAATGAGAGCAGACTGGATGTGGAGGACTTGTTGATTGGTCAGTGCTTCCTGGAGTGGGAGGGGGTTCGTAGGAGGGCGGGGTAAGCACGAACAAGGCATTTGGAGAGGGCAGAGTATTACGCAAACCTGCACAAACATGAGAGAAAGCTGAGAAAAGTCACCTCTTTATCCCTCCTACAGCCCTGAGACATTTTTTGATGTTTTGCAGCTGTTTTTTGTGGATAACTTTTGCTGTGTTGATTCAAATGTCATAGATTTTGCCTCAGGTGTGTATTTTTGGATGAATTTCCTGATTTCAGGATTTTTAAAAAAAAATCCTTTTAAAAAGGTGTCTAAAAAATAGTCACACCTTTATTCCTAAGACATTTTTTGTGCCATTGACTCCCATTAAAACGATATTTTTATTATACACTGTCACTGCAATATAATTTCACATTTTTATCAAGTATTTCATGGATTTATGATAGTGAGGGATTGGAATTTTAGTTTTTATTGTTTTTACTAGGTGGCGCCATTTCCCCCTTATATGGTAGATAGAGGTATACATTTGGAGATGGCCACATTAGTGTTTGTATAAATGATCAAGCCTACGAGGCAAATAAAAAACAGTTTTTTAACCATAATGATTTGGGTGTGTTTTAGCGTTGTCATAAATTGGTGTGAAAGTGTGTAAAGAAATTAGTTTGTAGTTCTTACAGAGATGTGCACATCAGGGCAAAGTAGAAACAGTGTCCAGACTGAGCAGAGGCAGAGGTTTGTGCTGGATCTGTATGCACCACATAAACTGGAATTTAAGGGGTTAAATTTCATAAACAGAATGAAATTTTTCTATGTATGATGAGAACTGAAGTCACTCATTGTAACCATGAAACAAAAATGGAATTACTGACCATTAGATAATTTTTCAATGGCAGTCTTTATTGGTGCATTTTTGTGCTTAGGGCGAAAATTGTGACTAAAAAGTTAGGGCTGTCGGAGAGTTAAACATAATTAAACTGCATTTTGTATGATTCACTTACAGATTTAGTATTGGTATTACAGTGAATGCCCTTCCTGACCCAACCCCCTCCATTTATCCAGGCTTGGGACTGGCACAAAGGCACGCCGGCTCGTGACGCTCTGTAGCTCCCTTGACTAAACGACATAACATATAGGCCACATTGTTATCATAGCTTAAAAATCGCCTGATAGAATACTTTGATGTCTACTTTAATATATTTTTGAACCCCTTCTGTGAACCCAAAAACCTTGAAGGTGAGTCGTCCGCTCCCCCGACGGAGCAGCTGCTAAAGTTACACGCTTGTATTTTTAGCCTGACCTCCACCACTCTGCCCTCCGGAGGTTTTCTGGGGACAGCGTTCCGACGGCTGCCCGCTGCGCTGTGTCTCAAACGCGGATCGAGCCACAACAAACGCCCGCCGAGATCCAAATTGTTTTTTCTCCGCAAGGACACGGCCCTGAAGGCGTCTGGCTGCGTGAAAAAACCTGGACTTAAAAGATGGAACAGAGGAGAGAGGAAAGACAGGAGTGAGAGTTTGAATACAGAGGTATAAGCCAGGACTAGATAACAAGAGCTCTGGATCGAGATAAAACTGAGAAATGAGGTTAGACTGACTCAGAAAGGGGCAGTATTTGTTTACGAAGCTAAACCAAGGATATTCTGCAGCAGTTTAGGGGTAAATGCTCATTCCATTTAGCCACATAGCCTTTAGTGGCCCCTTGTAGCTGGCTCACAAGAGTTCAGAATCATAAGAAAGTGACCTGGATCCACAACAAAACGGTCTTTGCTCTACTGAGACACAGAGCCCTTATACCTTAAAGCCACTAAAACTAATCATTTGTTTCCTTTACAGACCCCATGTGACTGGAGCCAGTATATTTGGCCCTATCACGCAATGGCACAGAAAAGTGACAGTAGATCCACAACAATGGCTCTTTTGCATCGTCTTTTTTCACATCAACTAACTTAAGGGGGCGCAGCACGATGGCTTTGTGGTTAGCACTCTTGCTTCACAACAAGAAGGTCCCGTGTTCGATTCCCAGACTGTGTGGGGCGTTTGCATGTTCTCCCCGTGTCTGGGTTTCCTCTGGGTGCTGGCTCAAGATCTGCCCCAGTGGGATTGAGGGATGGGTCAAATGCAGAGAATAAATTTCCCTACAGGGATCAATAAAATTGACCTTACCTTAATATTAACAAAAATGATCCCGATACTAATTAAGCAATAATTAGATGATCTCGTGCATAATGCCAAAAATATGTTTGTAAAAGTCTGTACTAGATCTAGACGGAGTGCTTCCAGGTAATCTTGGCCCCCTGAAAAGGTACAACATAGGCAGTGTTTCTAAAAAAGCGACTAGCGACATTTTTGGGCAACCCCTAACAACTTTAAAAAGGCGCCAGAAGCGTTCTGGGAGAGCGTGAGGTGTCGTTTCTCAGCTTTCCCTGCATACATCTTGGTCTGCTACAGAGGAGCAGAGCAGCAGCAGCGCCAGTAACTGCGCCTCTGTCTCCTGTGAGTCGCTGCAGCTGTCAGCTGTCACTCAGCGGGACGCAGCAGCGAGCAGGACGGCTGCTCGGTATGCAAACGCACTTATGCTAAATAAAAAGGTTTTTATTCACATAAAACTGAGTATCTAATTACTTTTCATATCCTAGTATTATTTTGAACAACAACATTGGTTCTTTAGTATTGTATCTGTGCTGTTATGTAAGTTAGGTTCATTTTTATTTTTTAAAGCTTGACAGGACGCTATTTCTATTAAAAAGTTTGTAGCGAGAAACAGAAAAACAAAATCAATTTTATAATAATAATAATAATATTATTATTATTGGCACACGGTGGCAGAGCGGTTAGCGTTCTCGCCTCCCAGCAAGGAGGTTGTGGGTTCGAGCCCCAGGCCGACCAATACAATATCACACGAACTCTCTGGGTGGAGTCTGCATGTTCTCCCCGTGTTATCCGTGGGTTCTCTCCAGGGCTCTCCGGCTTCCTCCCATCGTCCAAAGACATGCATGTGTTAGGTGAATTGGTGACTCTAAATTGACCCTAGTGAATGAATGTGAGAGTGAATGGTTGTCTGTCTGTGTTCGTCTCTGTGTCAGCCCTGCGACAAGCTGGCCCCTGTCCAGGGTGTACCCCGCCTACGGCCCAAAGTTACTGGGATAGGTGCCAGTCACCCGCGACCCCTAACGGGAATAAGCCGTAGAAAATGAATGAATGAATGAATAATAATAATAATAAAATGTGGCACTATACAAATTTGTCCGTGGTGTCCACACCAAACTCACTCACCCATGTCTTTATGGATCGTGCTTTGTGCCTCTGGTGCAGTCATGTTGGAACAGGAAGTGGCCATCCCCAAACTGTTCCCACAAAGTTGGGAGCATGGAGTTGTCCAAAATCTCTTGGTGCTGAAGCATTCAGAGTTTTTTTCACTGGAACTAAGCTCCTGAAAACAACCCCACACCATAATCCTAATCCAGTTATTTGGGTGGGTACTTTTGGAAATATAGTGTATATATCGCACGCCTCTACTTCATGTCCTCTTTCACTTTCACATCCACAAACCTCACCTCTGGTCTTCCTCTGGGCCTCCAGCTCTAACCGCGCCCTCATCCTTCTACCATATATTCACTGTCCCACCTCTGTTCGTGTCCAAACCATCTCAATCTGGAAACTTTATCTCCAAAACCTCTAAACTGTCCCTGTGATCAGAAGCTCAACATCTTACACACATTTTCCTCTACAACCTACATCCCCTTTACCCTGTGTCTAAAAATACATGACAGTAAAATTAGGTTCCTTTCCGGTCCATAAATATAAAGGTGCTTAAAATAAAAAGTGCTGTTTTGGCGGATCTCGAGCGGCGGTCTAATGGAGGGAGGCTGTCGTGGATTGTCCCGGTGATGAATTATAAAGAAAACGCAGAGGCAGACCGCAGACGCAGATGTGGGAATAAAAGGAAAGTGGGTCAGAGTCTGGCTCAGGCTGAGCACAGGCGGCGAGGAGAGAGAGGAAGGACCAGAGATGGCACAGAGGAGAGGGTTTTATTTCTGTGGTGATGTGAAATGTGTTAAGATCATTGCAAAATTAATCTTTAGAATATCTCACACCATAGAAAATTAGTTATGTATTAGTTCAGGGCTAGTTATAAACATCATTATTACTGTTTAATTCTTGAGTAATTAAAAGTAAAAAGTATATACATCATTGTTTATATGTTTGTAAATTACATAACACAGCCACAAGGCGCCACAAGCCATGGTACGCTTTGTGCCAGTCCCAAGCCCACACAAATGGAGAGGTTTGTGTCAAACCAATTTAGTGTTGGTTCAGTCCTGGTTGTTAAGCCTTTAAGTCCTAAGTTAGACCTGGTTTAGTCTTAGTTTAGTTCTGGTAACAGGGATTAAACTAGGACTAAATCAAAATGTGACCAGGACTAAACCAGAATGGTTTTTTAGCCCTGGTTTTGTCCTTGTTAAGCCTTGGTTTAGCCCTGATTTTGTTCTGATTTAGTCCTGGTTACATTCTGGTTCAGTCCTGGTCACAGCCTTGTTTAGCCCTGGTTTAGCTTTGGTTCAGCCAAGATTTTGTCCTGGTTTGGCCCTGGTTTAGCCATGGTTTTGTCCTGGTTTAGCCCTGGTTTAGCCATGGTTTAGCCATGGTTTTGTCTTGGTTTAGCCCTAGTTTAGCCATGGTTTTATCCTGGTTTAGCCATGGTTTTGTCCTGGTTTGGCCATGGTTTTGTCCTGGTTTAGCCTTGGTTTTGTCCTGGTTTAGCCCTGGTTTAGCCATGGTTTTGTCCTGGTTTGGCCATGGTTTTGTCCTGGTTTAGCCCTGGTTTAGCCATGGTTTCTGTCTTGGTTTAGCCCTAGTTTAGCCATGGTTTAGCCATGGTTTTATCCTGGTTTAGCCATGGTTTTGTCCTGGTTTGGCCTTGGTTTTGTCCTGGTTTAGCCCTGGTTTAGCCTTGGTTTTGTCCTGGTTTAGCCCTGGTTTAGCCATAGGTTTTGTCCTGGTTTAGCCCTGATTTTGTTCTGATTTAGTGCTGGTTACATTCCGGTTCAGTCCTGGTTCTGTCCTGGTCACAGTCTTGTATAGCCCTGGTTTACTTCTAGATTTTGTCCTGGTTTTGTCCCTGTTTTGTCCTTATTTACTAATACATTTTCCTCAGCTGTTACTTGTTTTAAGAGTCATTGCAAACACAGTGAGTAGTTTCCATCACAGCTGTGCACCTCCAGTCCTTCAGGTCCATGTACCGTGGGCTCACACTTCATCTTGTTGTTGTTATTATTGAGAAGTGAAAGGTCACGCGCAGGTCAGGGCAGCGGTGTTGTGCTGTAAAACGCTCCCTGTCGCAGATATATCACTGGTGTAGCGGGGGTTATGTTTTGAGACCTTCACAGTTCAGCGGCCCATCCATCTCAGACAGCACGCATCAATCATCGGCCATCACAGACAACAGAGGCACGTGGATCTGACACAAGACTGAGAACTGCCACTGCTGTTGAGGAGAAACCTGAATTCTATGGGAGGAACAATCACAGGCGGAGTAACCAATCAGAGAAACAAAGGGCGGGACGTAAACAAACATGGCGCTTATGAAGAATTGTTGCCAGTTTTGCCATAAAACACCAGAATACGCCATGTTATGAACAACTCTGTAACGTATTTTCCGGACTATAAGTCACACTTATTTTCATTGTCTGGTTAGGGGTGCGATGTATACTCAGGTGCGACTTATATATTAAAATATTTCACATGTTTGTTATTTTCACACTGATGATGGATGGAGAGCACAGCCTCATGGCAACCGGGAGGATGTGTAACCCACGGCGGTGCCATGCAACTTTCCAGCAAGTCCTCGGATGAATCGACAAGGCATGGACTTCAGTGACAAACAAAACCATCCTGTCAGGATTCAGAAAGACCGGAATAATTGGGAATGGAACTGATGCTGAGTCTTCGTCAGCCTCCGGAGTTGGCGGAGTTGTTCAGAAGCGACACCGAGGACTGGCTAACTCCCCACACATTCATGCGCTAGTGTTTAAATTCACCCATTGTCCCAACTCTGTCTTTTGTTTTCTTTTTAAAATCTGAACCATGTTGAAAATTGTAGATCCTGATGTGAATCCCAGCAGTGTCCTGGCGTCTGCTGAAGCCACGGTCCGAGGCTTCTGGCTGTTTACCATGTGTCTGTGTAAATGGACCATCGCCGTTCCATCTCGTCCTTCAAACACGCCTCATTTCACTCACACTGCCACGCCTCTGTCAGATCAGACCTGCTCGTCCTGATAACTATCGAGAGAAAAGTCTTTAAAAGTCTCCTTTGCGCTTTGGCCCCAAGTTCATGAACAAAAAGAAGCAGAGATTTTGGCTTTGAGCTGCCTTTTACTGCAGGTCTGTGGGCTCGAGCAGTAACGGCTTATTATCAGTGCTTCGAAGGTTTATAGGCGTTGGTACGTGTGCATAGCTAAAGAGGGGCTTTAAAAATGATGGTGCAAATATGTCTGAAGTCATAAAAGGTAATGACACTCGGAGCTTATCAGATCACAGTACACATGGGAGATAATGGCAAGGCAGGGCTTTACAACTGAGAGCAAACAGAAAAAACAGCATAGTAACAAGATCCCTCAACGCACTGGCCACATAAATGTACTGATCAGTACAAAGTAACTACAGAACCAACATTACTCACACTAAATGCTGTCAATAAATGTGTTAATACTGGATTTACAAGTCAGATTTGGAGCTACGGCACTGGTCAAGTCTATATTAAAAGAAATTGAGTTATAAACTTGTTTAAAAATATTACTTTAAAACAATTCTTAACCAACAGTCAGTGTCTTTTGTAATGTTTTTATAGAAATATATGAAGAAAAACATGACTAGTCTTTTGAATAGAGGGAAGTTGTATTGTTGGGGGTCCGCATGGGATTTTAAGAAATTTTAAAGGGACATGACACTTTTAACTTTTGGAATGGCTGAGCTACTGTATATTGTGCTATTCTCTGAACCAGGGCCGGTCCTGTTCATGTGAGAGCCCTAAGCAGGATAGTTTTTCTGGGGGGGGGGTGAATGATTTGAGACATTTTTGACTCGCAAAATCTGCAAGGGGGGCCCAGGTAAACAGTGAGTATAACATATAAACAGGTGACCCTCTCAAAAATGACTAACAAGCAGAATATTAATTATAAGAGTTCACAAATTAATCAAATCAGCCAATGATGGGTAAGCCTTGGGGCCCTCTAGTGTGTGCGGGGCCCTATGCAGCTGCTTAGTTTGCTTATGCCTGCTTTGAGCTTTGAAAAATACAGAAGTGCGAGCCAAAAGTTCATATTTTTTGATGAAAGGAAAGTTGCAGATTTCCTTATTAATAGATTTTCTTTCAGGTTCAAAACTACTTTTTACAGTTTGAAATGTTATTTTTTGACTTTCAGATTTTTCTTTTCATCTTCAGATTATGTTTTTTCAGCTTCTGACCACCCTTTTTTCAGTTTCAAAGCTTTGAGGCTGTTTTGGCGTGAGGGGGCGCAGCCAAAAATCCCTTCAGTGTGGCTTTTGAACTGCAGAAAATCACACAATTTATTATCTTTAAGTTGTATTGGATGTAAAATGTAGTTTGATTAGACAAGTAAAAGACCAAACATCATCACCAAACATCAACAGTGTAGCACGTTGTTTAAAACATCTTGGCTCACCCACGTTAGAACAGGCTCAAAGCTTTGAAATTGAAAAAAAGGTGACAAGAAAATAAAATAAAAATTATGAAAGTGAAAAAAATATAAATATGAAAATTTAAAAAAATATGAAAAAAATATGAAACCCAAAAAATAACATTTAAAACTGTAAAAAAAAAAATTAAGACATGAAAATAATAAATCTGTAACTTTAATATGAAAAAAAAAAACTGCTCAAAGACTATGAGCGCAAGAGCTCCATACTTTTATAAAAAAGTAACTTAAAACTGTCTTATTTCTCATTTGAGAGTTGGCACTGTAGTTTCTCTGCTGTGTGTGTCTGTCTCTCTCTTTCTGACAGCTCTGAAGTCGTGAACGAGAAGGTGAAACTAAAAAAAACACAAACTGCACCTTACAGAACTTGATGCAATACCGATGAAAATCTTCGTAATCAGCCTTGACATGGGGCCCTTCCAGTTTAGGGTCCTACAGGCAAATAAGAAGCCAGGCCCATTGCATCACTCCTGCCTGTGTCAGTTTCACCAGAGCACCTTTAAAGTCTCATATTCTGCTTTTTTGGGGTTTTTTTGAAATAGTTTTGGACACCTTTGCATTAGTATTTCAGGTTTTATAACTTAATAAAAATGTATTTGTATGGAAAACCTCTTCTATTGGGGAGCTGCTGACTTTGCAGAGAAAGCTTGGATTAGGTGTCTGTCACCCCCTGCTGGCAACAGTGAGGAATGGACAGAGCATAAAATGGCTACTTAGCACGCTATTAGCAACATGAGGCTAACAGATAGCTACATTATTTCAGAATGAGTCCCGTGTCGGTGCATGGGCTTTAGAAAGCGTAGCAGCACTTCCTGGTTTCACGTGTCTATGTAGAGCCGTGAGACCAAGCGTTTTCAGATCTTAAGAAGGGCAGCGCCTCAGCATACAGGATTACTCAAACAGAATAGCACTGCAGGTCTGTTTTTGAGGACTTTATAATTTGGTTAAAAGCTCAAAAACGTCAATTTAGCAGACTAACATTAAAATATAAGTTATTTATCAGTTTATATAAAAGTATTAGCTCTGTAACTAACTGGACATTGTTCAGGATGTACCCCTCTTAAGGCCCATAGTTACTGGGATAGGGTCCATCCACAAGGGGCTACTAACGGGACTAAGCCTAAGATAATGATAAACAGTGATTCTAATCCAATCCAACTTTATTTATAGAGCACTTTAATTGACCAAAGTGCACAGTATTGGAGTTAAAACACAAAAAATGCAAAAAATAAAGAAAAAACCAAGGCACTCTTCTGAAATAAAGGCTTTTTAAACTTCAGGTGTATGAAGAGTGCCATGTTTTTTTCTTTATTTTTTGCAAGTTCTATGTTCCCAAACACCAAAAAGCACCTTCAAAACAGAATAACTAATTGATAAAAACTTCCTGAGCACTTTGGATCTTTTCTTTTTAAAGAATTATAAATATACTACTATCAAGCATGTATTAACTATAAAATAACTAAAAACAACAGTTGTATCAATAAAAACTATTAAAAAAACAAACAAATAATAAAATCAAACAAAATCCAAACAAAATGAAAAACTAACCACTGTAAAAAAAAAAAAAACTGCATAAACTCAAAAACTCAAGGCAACAGGATCCCTCAAGTTTTTTGGCCAACTCAAAATCTCCAGTTTTCAGCAACTGGTATTTTTTGTTCACTCAATTTTAAGTTTTACTCACTCTCATTATTCTTTTAACTCATCTTACAGCCAGCTTACTATCCATTGTTCAGAACTTACTTTTGTTAAATTTAGTATATTTAGTTTTTATTAGTGTCATTAATAATACCTTTTTCTGAACAATGGGTAGTAAGTTGGCTGTAAGATGAGTTTAAAAAAAAAAAGATAGTGAGAAAAACGTAAAATTGTTACTTTTTAGACATATAAACATCAAATTAGGTGAACAAAAAAAAATATTTGTTGAAAACTTGAGATTTTGAGTTGGCCCCAAAACTCAAAAATCTTGAGGAATCCTGTTGCCTTGACTTTTTGAGTTTTCCCAACTTTTTTTTTCTTTTCCAGTGTAATGTAAACAGAGCAGACAACATTAAGCTATTGTTGTGACTGTCACATACTACTCACAGAGAATGGCTCTACCTACTGAGCTACCGCTGCCCCAGTGTTATACAAGTGTACTTTAATTATCTGTATTGAGTGTATCTAATCCTTTATAGTGAAGTCATAGAAGTGTAGCACAAAGCCTGTAAATTCCTGCAGAGTATTGTAAAAGAGTAATGAGCTGAATGAGGTGAGTGTCCCGCCTGACTCTGTCCCGCCTGGCCCCGTCCTCGTCCCCGTGCCGCCTCAGTCTCAGGGGACCGTCTGACCCCGCGCCGTCTGCAGCACAGCGAGCGTATCCTGCAGCAGAATGAGCTCACAGACACAAACAGGAATAAAACACGCACCAGTGAGCTCATAGAGACATTCAGCCGTAAAGCACTTCACACAGAACAGGAGGTCACGCCGGGCCCAGATGACTTTTTACAATACGACTTTAGGAATGAAGCCACGAGGAGCCACAAGCCAGTGGTCCTTATCTATACCGTGTTTAATTTACTCTCTTTAGTGTCAAAATTGTATTTGAGAGAATCAGATCCATGAGAAATATCAACATGACGCAAACTGGGGATGCAGTCTTTATCTTTTAGTGACAAAAATATAAATTGTATTTCCCTCTGTGTAGCCTGACCCAGGACTCGTACATTTCTGACTGTGACTGGAGGAACTGATGTCATCTTTATAGAAAATTAAGTTTATGTTAAAAGAAAAAAAAAGTATTTATTTAGTTTTAGACAGGAACATTTTCATTTTAAAAGGAAATGTGTGTTCAGTTGATGCTGGAGTCATGTTTGTCATTGTTCCTGAGTCATGGTTGGACCATGACTGATGTGGACAGGGCTATGTTGAGTTTTGAGTACAGCTGAATATTTTGTCCAAATTTACTTTCAGGAGCACAATATTTGGAAAAATTTTGGTTTAATCTGTATTTTAATTAAGTTTTTTTTGTTTGTTTGTTAGTTTTTTTTGTTTTTTTAGAGAATAAAATAATAATAATAATAATAATAATAATAATGCATCGGTCCTACTTCTGTAGCCACCGCTGCCCTGGGGCAGACTGACGGAAACATGGCTGCCAATCTGCGCCAATGGCCCCTCTGACCTTTTTTAACCTTGACCTTTTTATTTAACCAGAAAAGTCCCACTGAGATTCAGAATCTCTTTTACAGGGGAGTCCTGGCCCCATGGGGTACAGGTTTTTTATGACCACCAATCACGCAACACACTCAATCACACAGTGTCTTGCCCAAGAGCACAACAACAGTATGCTATGCTGGCAGCGAGGCTCGAACTGCCAACTTCAGGTTAGTGGGCGAGCGCTTCTACCAACAGAGCTACTGCCACCCCGAAAAAAAAAAAAAAAAAAGCTCTTAGTATGACAGCAGCAATGTAATGTTCACTAGAATAAAGTTTTCAACCTCTGCACATTCGATGATGGGAGTGAATTACAATATCATTATAATCCCATTATATAATCCTAATATAAAACTCAGGTCATGTGTGGCATTGTTCCCCAGCGTCATGGCCCTGTGTTAACTTCTCCTTTAAATTTTAAGACTAAGTAGACCATACACTAGGAACAGAGTGAAATGTATTGTTGGAAATGTACGGTGCAGACAGACAACTGTTCACTCTTGGAGATTTGGGACATTTCCTGTGGACTGACCACGTGAGCGGTCGTCTGTCAGTGTGTCTCTGAGTGTCAGGTGTACCCCGCCTACGGCCCATAGTTACTGGGACAGGCTCCAGTCCCCACAACCTCCAGTGAGAATGATCGGAAGAAGATGAATGAATGATGAATCTCTAAAGGAGTCGTGGTAGCAATGGTAGTATAGTAATAGTAGTAATAATTAAAGTAGGGCTGCAACAACTAATCGGATTAATTAATTATAATCGATTATTGAAATAATCGTGAAACTAATTTAGTAATCAACTAATCGCCAAATGGGATATTTAATAGACTCTGACACATGCCATGTTCTGTGAGAAGTTTTTTTTTTACCTAGATAGAGCAGTAAACAGTTAAAAACAATGTAAATTTTGTGTTTTTGATTAAAAATATCATATATGTATTATAGATGATATTTTATGTATATATGCTCTATATAAACATCAAGAAGCAAGCTTGTAGCTTTGTCTGATTTAATTTTGTAAAAATTAAGTGACTTTTGGTAGCATTATCACCAATTTTTAATAAAAACTATAAAACACCTCAAGTTTTTAACCATTTTACTTGCGCTTCATTATCTCATTAATAATCGACTATTCAAAAAAGTAATTGACAGATTAATCAATTACCAAAAGTATTAGTAGTATTGGTGTACGTGGTAGTAGTAGTAATAGCAGTAATAAGAAGTATTTTTACTTCTACTTACAGTGAGTATAACATTATTTTGAGGAAACAGTACTTCCTCTCTGATTATAGATCTAACTTTAGAAGTATTTAGGACACTGGGGGAAAGCCAGAGCTAACCACTTTACTGCAGATATTTGTTATTTGTGTGTAAAGTATCTTCTTCTGTAAAGCCGGGTCGAGATAAAAACCCAAAGAAAACCCAGCCCAGCCCCTGATAGCGTGGCCTGTTGTCTGCCTGTAGAGCTGAAAAACACAGATGGAGACAGAGACAGAGACACAAACAGAGCCGCCCTGGGGAAGTTCCTCCTCTCTGAAGCTAATGGGTTGTGAAGACGGCAAATGATCTGCCTCCAACAAACAGGACACACTCACGATTCACTCACAGTCCATCCACCACGCCAAGAAATATACTCTCTATCTGAGGAACAGACAAACAACAGCCACGAGAGGAGAAGGAGAGTCAACGTGATGTCAGGAGGGAATAAACACAAACAAACGAATAAGAATCAGATGCAGCGTTGCAAAATATGATGTACAATAGGACTGTAATAGGACAAGCAGTAGTAGTAGTAGCAGCAGCAGTAGTAGTAGTAAATAATACCTATGTTCCTTTACTTCTATTTGTGTAAAATTCTGGGCTTGACATTTACTTTTTGCTCACTGGCCACCATGGCAGCTATTTGTCAAAAAATGCTGCACAATTTGTGTCTTTACTCACCACAATTTAAAAGAGATGTAGATATTGGTTTTAAGTTTGAACATAAAAAAAAATAACACTTTACCTTGGCAGAATAAATTGATGTAACAATATTGGCAGTTTCCTGATATCGCAATATCAAAAATCTCATAAAATTGACTTTTACAGTATTGAATGGTAAGCTCCCGAGGGTAATATCAATGTTTTGTTGTAAAAAAGCAGAATGAACTACATAGACCATGATCCTTTGCTTCGTTTCAGTGCCGTCAACATGACAAAATTATAGTTATTAAACACTTTTTCAGTCTAATCTTTTGAAATATCACAATAATAAATGGACTAAAGCCTCATCAGGGCATTTATAGTGAAATTCCTTATCATGAGCAATAAATAAATACAATAAATATCGTACCATGAAAGTGCAATCGTTACAGCCCTGCTAAATGGTTTACACTCAAGCAGAGCAACATAAATTTGACTCCGAAGTGCTCCTAAAGTGTTATTACGCCTTACATTATAGTTTATCCGCTTAGAAAATGTAACTACTCACGTAACCGTATTTAAATCGGGAAAACGTGGAAGAGCCTGGTTGCTTCTAACTTGAGCTGCGTTTGGTTCCATAGGGATAAGCTTGGCAAAGCTAAATGCTAACAAATTAGCGTCGCTCCCCAGGCAAAGGGCACACAGGGCACGCACAAAAACCAGAGAGGTACGCATCAACTCGTCTAAGATCAGAGAAGAACATAGTTTAATATGAAAAAACGGTGGCCTGTTCCTTTAAAGTTAGGATATAAAATAGGTATGAAATGTCAAGCCCTGGTGATATTTATTTAAAGTAGCACTTTCACATAAGTACTTCCACTTCTATGGTAGCCCTGCTGGGACATAAGATAAGAAAATCTTTGTTTGTTATTGGAATGGGGGAACTGCATGCACAAATCCTACAGGAAAGCATACTGTATGATTATAAAAATAGCTTCATCCCTCATGTGATGTCAGTTTGTACCACTAGATGGAGTGGTGAGCCAGTGATATTCCATTTTCTTGTGACCTCTCCAATAAGACAAAGTGATATACAGTATAAATGCTAAATAAATTAAATTTCAGCGTATATCCAGCCGGCAGATATAAAATATAAATCTGTTCTCTTATCGTCCTGTGAGAAAAGGGCACAGAGTCAAAACCACGAGTGAGAGACTAAATATAATTTTCTGTTGAAGTGCGGCTGTTAGGAGGAGATGAGTTGTGGCTCCGGCAGTTTAAGGCGGAAATGTAGAGAAATAACAGCATTTGACCTCAAAGACGTTTACTGAAACTGCTGCCGTGGCTTTTTTACTCAGTCCGACTCTTTTCTCACATCACACAGAGGACCGGCGGCTGCGAGGGCTTTTAGAGACTGCTCCTTCAAAATACGAGTCCACTTGACAGACTTTTAGCTAAAATAAATATTTGACAAAGTGGTGGGTTACGTTGAGTTGTTTTGTTTATGCCAGTGGTTCTCAAACTGTGGTGCAGGCCTCTTCTGGTGGGACTCGGGAGTCTTTCTGCAGTGCAAGTCCTGGTTTTGTTTATTAAGGGCTCAATACAGTAAGTTTAGACCACATATGTTCTGGTGTAGTCCTGGTTTAGACCTGGTTTACTGTAGGTTTAGACTTGGCATAGCTTTGGTTTAGTTCTAGTATAAACCTGGTGTAGCCTTGGTTTAGCAGGAGTAGTCTTGGTTTAGTCCACATCCTGGGTTAGACCTGGTCTGTTGTAGCCCTGGTTTAGTCCTGGTTTAGCCCTACTTTAGACCTGGTTTAGCCCAAGCGTAGGCCTGGTTTAGTCCCAGTCCTGGTTTAGACCAGGACTGGAACAGACCTGGCTTAGTCCTGGTATAGTCCGGTCATAGCCCTAGTTTAGACCTGGTTTAGCTCTGATTTATTCTTGGTTTAGACCTAGTTTAGACCTAGTTTAGACCTGGTTTAGCCCTAGTTTAGACCTGGTTTAGCCCTAGTTTAGACCTGGTTTAGCCCTAGTTTAGACTTGGACTGGTGTAGCCCTAGTTCTGTCGTAGTGTAGTATAGTCCTGATTTAGACATGGTTTAGTCCTAGTTTAGTGTGGGATAGTCCTGGTTTAGAGCTGGTTTAGTCTTAGTTTAGACCTGGTATAGTCCTGGTTTAGACCTGGTCTAGTCCTAGTTTAGACCTGGACTGGTGAGGCCCTGGTGTAGTCCTACTTTAGCCATGGTTTAGTCCTCAACCTGGTTTAGACCTGGACTGGGGTAGACCTGGTATAGTCCTAGTTTAGACCTGGACTTCAGCCCTGGTTCTGCCCTAGTGTGGTATAGTCCTAGTTTAGACCTGGTTTAGTCCTAGTTTAGACCTGGTTTAGTCCTCAACCTGGTTTAGACCTAGACTGGTGTACCCCTGGTTAATCCCTTGGTTAGTCCCGGTTTAGTCAGGTTATAGCCCTAGTTTAGACCTGGTTTAGACCTGGTGTATCCCTGGTTAATCCCTGGTTTAGTCCTGGTTTTGTGTGTAAGTTGAACAGTGGCTCTTCATTTTTGTGCTGCTGAAGGGCCCCTCATTCGTCTGTATGTAAACATATTCTCAGTGTTTTCAGTCACTTCCTGTTTTGGTTTTCGCTGTAGCCTTCACCACTTCCTGTTTCAGACCTGATCTGAACCAACAGAGCAACAAACAAAGTCACGGTGACTTTTAAACCACTGATGAAACCAGGAAGTGCACATTTACATACAGCAGAGAGTAAACACAGAGCCTACAACACACTGAGTACTTTATCCAACACACACTGAGTACTTTATCCAACATACACTGAGTACTTTATCCAACGCACACTGAGTACTTTATCCAACATACACTGAGTACTTTATCCAACATACACTGAGTACTTTATGCAACATACACTGAGTACTTTATCCAACGCACACTGAGTACTTTATCCAACGCACACTGAGTACTTTATCCAACATACACTGAGTACTTTATGCAACATACACTGAGTACTTTATCCAACGCACACTGAGTACTTTATCCAACATACACTGAGTACTTTATGCAACATACACTGAGTACTTTATCCAACGCACACTGAGTACTTTATCCAACGCACACTGAGCACTTTAAGGTTTAAGGTTTAAGGTTCAACCCCCACCTCACAAGACATTATAATGATGTGCATTAAAGGTAATGAGATTAAAAAACTAAAACAATGACTTGAGACTTAACTCTGAAGTTTCAAATAAAAACTGTGACTCTTTTAACACAGATCCATGGGCAGTATTATTCTGCCCTTAGCTTCAGTAGTGGAGACCGGGGATGGTTGTCACTTTTTTAACTCTTAAATTACTCGTCATCTAAACATCTTACAAGAGTCATGCATTTATTAAATGAAAGCTTAAGGTCTTGGCTTCAAGTGGTTATCCCTTTCTTTTTTATATCTTATTGTAATAAAAAGTTATTAACCATCAAAGACGCCCTGACTGATGTGTTCAAACCATGATTTTGAACAAGGCGATTCTTTATTAGAACTATTCTCTGGGATGAGCTGTGAACTGAAGGAATTTACAAAGCTGAGAAATACAGCCTTTACTAAAGCTACTGTTAAGTTTAACATGAGCATAACAACAAATTCATACAACATTGTTGTATCCTTGCCATTTATGACTCATCTGACAACCAAACCCTGGCTCAGTGAGACACCAGCCCCAGCTGACCTCAGGACAAACACTCAGAGCTAACACAGAGCTTTAGCTAAAAGATGACTTAACTTAAAGCTGTGATCTTTGGCTTTTGGCTCAATGTTAGATTTTTCAGAAGCTAATAACCTACAAGCTTTAAAAACAAAAACAAAACCAACATGAAAAATTACTTGGACCCACAAAAATGACAAATTATTTCCTAATCTCAATGTTATTAGTTTAAATGAAAAAATTAATATTGCAAAATAAGCAAAAAGCCCAACTAAATATTGGATAACAACATCAAATAACAGCGCCCTCTAGTGTGGATGTAATAAGCAAAGAGACAACCAACCCTGAGACAAGCAGCCCTGGTCTCCCCGACTTTCTGGAGCGTCCTTTAACAACTTCTAACAAACGTAGCTGCTAAAAAGCTCCTTACACCTCTCGACTGAAATCTTTGCCCATTCTTCACCTACAAATAGAGTTTAAATTTTCTGCCCGAGCCCGAGTTCCACCCAAACACGACCCGAGGTTCAGGCTGATCATTTCCCCGCTGTATCCTTGGGCCAGGTCAGGGCTGCAAAACTGGGATAAGTTTACCTGAGCTGAGGGAGGCGGTGGCTGGAGCTAAAGGCTCAAAATGTACTTTCAATATGAAAGTGCAGTACAGCAATAAAGCCCCAAACTCTTCAGTGACAGAGCAAAGGGAGCAAGAGAGTTAACCCCAGAGGATGAACGCCTTCCTGGAGAAAGCTATGGATCTCCCCTGTGTGTCCCTGGGATTTGAGACATGCGCTGTCAAACAACTCAGGACAGTTTGCAGGCTTGGGTCGGGACGGGTCCATAACTACACAAAATGGGTTTGGGTCAGGTTCAGACGGAACGTGAATGGGCTCGGTTCAGGTTAGGCTGTATTTTTTGGGCCCAATCTAAGCTCAGTGATGTTTGATGGCCTCTGAGCTGCAGCTGCCTTCCTTTAAATCCCACCAAAGACTTTTAATTTAAATGTGGAGACTGAAGAGGCCACTACGGGACGTCCTACAACCCTTAAAATCTTGAATGTTTCTGATTGTGACTGTAGTCTTTGCAGATATAAAGGACAAGCCGATAGAAGATTAAGCTATTTCTACAATCTACCTTTCTTTTGGCTTTAACAGTGTCTATTAAACTTTACATTAAAACCCATACGACATTATCTCTCTTAGTAACTTTCTTCACCTTCCAGTCATTTTGTCCATGACTCCAGCTCGTCTCCAAAGCCAAAACGTGACCGTAACAGACTGTGAACGGAGGTGAGGTGAGTAACTACGCTAAAAACTCGTGACACAAATTAGCAGAGAAGCCATAAAGGCTGTTTTTTTTCCCCCGACAGATGGGAACCAATTAGCCACCTGAGTGAGAGGAGCAGTGGAAATAAGGCAGGATTAATGACAGAGAGGAGAGAGGAGGTCACACAAGACGTTTAGTTTACCAAAATAAAAAAAAGTTAATTATAAATGTGTGTTTGATGAATGTGGGATCCCTGAAGCTAAAAGAGCAGTCAAATGAGACTTAGGAACTCGAAATGTGTCACCTCTAATAAGTGGCCCTCCTCCGCATTTATTTTTTCAGTATGTGGCCCGATAGATATTGTTCTGGTTTAGTCCTTGTTTAGACCTGGTTTAGTCCTAGTTCAGCTCTAGTTTACATCAGGTTTAGCCCTAGTTTAGACCTGGTTTAGTCTTGGTTTAGTCCTCGTCCTGGTTTAGACCTGGACTGGTGTAGCCTTGGTTTAGACCTAGATTAGTCTTGGTTTAGTCCTGCTTTAGATCTGGTTTAGTCCTGGTTTAGTCATAGTTTAGCCCTGGTTTACCTTTTTTTTTTTTTTTAGCCCTTGTTTAGACCTAATTTAGACCTGGTTTAGATCTTGTTTAGCCCTAGTTTAGCCCTGGTTGAGTCCTGGTTTAGATTTGTGTAGCCGTAGTTTGGACCTAGCCTGGTGTAGCCCTAGTTTAGTCCTGGTTTATTCCTGCTTTAGATCTGGTGTAGCTCTGGTTTAGTCCTAGTTTAGTCCTGGTTTAGCCCTGGTTTAGACCTGGACAGGTGTAGCTCTGGTTTAGCCCTAGTTTAGTGCCTGGTTTAGATCTAGTTCAGCCTTAGTTTAGCCCAGGTTTAGCTCTAGTTTAGATTGGTGTAGCCCTAGTTTAGTCCTCATTTAGAACTGGTTTAATCTTGATTTAGGCCTCATCCTAATTTAGACATGGACGGTTGTAGCCCTGGTTTAATTCTAGTTTAGCCTTGGTTTAGTCCTGGCTTAGAATGGTGTGGCCCTAGTTTAGACCTAGTTTAGTCCTCAGTTAGAACTGGTTTAGTCTTGGTTAAGGCCTCATCCTGATTTAGACGTGGATGGTTGTAGCCCTGGTTTAGCTCTAGTTTAGTCCTGGTTTAATCCTGCTTTAGATCTGGTTCAGCCCTGGTTTAGCTTTTTTTTTTTAGCCCTTGTTTAGTCCTGGTTTAGCCCCGGTTTAGACCTGGACAGGTGTAGCTCTGGTTTAGTCCTAATTTAGTCCAGGTTTAGCCCTTGTTTAGTCCTGGTTTAGACCTGGTATATGGCCCTCAATAAATAAAACAGTTTGGCCTCCCCTGTGTAGTAAAAGCTTGTCAAAGTTGTTTCGCTGAAGAATCACTGCTAAAAAAAGTCACCTCTAACTTTTCCCCACCTTCAGACCGTAATCCAATTTTCTCAAAGTCGCCCAAAATCGACTCCGAGAAACATTCCCACGCCCACTGTAGGTCCGATTAATCTCTTATCCTAAATTTACAGCGTACGTTTCAAATACTCTCCAGCAGTGAGGGCTTAAGTGAAACGCCAACACCGGTTCGACTCTGAAGGACAAGTTTGAAAGGCGTCCTGCAGAAAACTCACAGAGGGCCGGAGTGAGATAGACTTCAGGAAATATCGGGGAATAAGAAGGTGATACGAGGAGACGCGGTTCTCCAGAGGCTACAGCTCAGCGTTAAATGGAAACTTGGACGTCTTTCAAGAAGAGGTGGTAGCAAACCTTCTCTTCTGCGTCCTCTTCTCACACCGACTAACTTCATGTCCACTACATCCATAAACCTCCTCTCTGTTCTTCCTCCAGGCCTCCAGCTCTAACCTCAGCAGCTTTCTACCCATATATTCACTATCCCTCCTCTGTGCCTGTTTTGAGTGTTTTTCATTTGCCAGGATCCTTTCTACCGGAGTCGGCCCCTCTGAAGCAAAGCCAAGTGTCCTCGGGAGTGTGTGTCACGTGATCTAATACTGTATAATTTAAAAAAAATACTTCTTTATGAGTGGAAAGAGGCCAAACAGCAGAACGTGAACGTGTTTTTATACAGTGTCCTTGTGTCTCTACATTTTGGTCGTCAAAAAATGTCTTACAAAAATGCTTTGAAAATATGTCATAATAAACAAAATCATTAAGTATCAATAGCAGAATCTATTCTTATAACAAAATGTGCATCAAAATAAGTTGAAATTAAATAATCATAAACAGCTAAATTATTATTAGACTATTTTAAAAATGACTTTCCTCAACGCATAATCCTAAAATGTGCTTTTTCCTGAGCTAATACTTTTGGAAATATAGTGTCCGTGTCTCTTTATCCTGTTATTTGCTGCAGTGTGGGGCACAGTAGTCATATATTTTATTATTTTCTCTTGTAGGTTCTTTTATATCTATTTAGGTTTGTCTTTATCATCAAATAAAGTTAGAATGAAGTGGTTGCAGTGCATTGTGGGCAATCTGCAGTGAGGTGAGGCCACGGCGGATCCACAGGAGCATCCTTTGTGACTGAGCCAAACGGAGGAGACGAGCTCTGGAGGACGTGGGGGATTTATCCGTTTGGAACAGCACTGGGGAGCTGATGACGTGGATCACACTGAAGAGAAGGATCCTGGCAAATGAAAAACACCCTTTATCTCCAAAACATCGTCTAACATGAGCTGTCCCGCTGATGGACTCTTTCCTAATCCTATCCATCCACGTCGTGAACAAAGAGAACAGAAACATCTTCAGCTCTGGCTTTTGTCTGTTTCAGTAACGGACAGTTGTTCCTGTTAAAAGAGAGACTATATTTCCAAAAGTATTAGCTCATCTGAGACAAAAGTTTTAAGATATATATTTCTATGCCCTTTTCCATAATGGGTAAAGTCCAGCTCTTATGTCAGCTAATAGAAAACAAAGCAGCGATGGTTTGGTTTACGCTGTTGAGTCCAATCAGATTCACTTTGAGCCAAACTCGGGATTTGGCAACTCGTCGTGTTATCAAAGCTCGAGCCAATGCACAAGCTCCAAGTGAATGAATGGACTGTTGTTTGGAGAAATGTGAGTGTTATTGGCCAAAAGACTGTAAACAAGTCTTGTGTAAGAGGAAAATGTGATAAAAACTATACAAGAGGGGCTTTAGGCTGTGCCAGGAAAAGCCACATGGGCACTTTGGAAAGGTTTATTACACCAGATGGTCTTCCTCACGCAATCTTCTCCATTTATCTGGGTTTGGGAGCAGCACATACATAATGTAGTTGATATTTTTGGCTTCACGTTGGTGGAATTGGACCCCTGACCTTCTGCTCCAAATATGGTCACTCAAAGGTCAACAAATATCTTAATGCTTTGCTAAATTGACTTTTTTTTTATCTTTTAACCATGTTATAATTCTGTTTCCACCTTAAAAACAGACCTGAAGCAGTATTTTGTTTTATTCACCCTGTGCTGCCCTCACAACACGTGATTGTGTGAAGCTAGACAGCCAGAGAATTAATAAAGAAAACTCCATCCCCAAGGCGTACTTTTGTTGCTTTTATGGAGGTCTCTTGTATTGATATATAACTTTTTGTAACTGAAACATACAGAAAAGATGTGTATTACAAACTCCACTGGACATTTGGTGTGCTAATACATGTAGCTAGGTTAGCCTATGCACATGTAACACAGCAGTCTTGTTAGCGGCATGTACCAACCTCAAGTTTACATCAAATGTTCCAACAAAATACATCTATAACCTCAAACTAAGAGCTTGTGAACATACAAATACTTACAAAGACGAAAGTTTCCCAAGGTTCAACCGTTTAGAGCACATTCGGTGTTAATGAGCCATTTTAAAGCTCACTTTTACCATGGTTTCAGCTTGATTTTCTAGAGGAAAAACGTCAAAGATCCTCTAATGGCGCACAGGAGCTCTTACTCTGCGCTGAAACAAAAACGATCCTTACAGGAGATGTCTCACTCAATTTTATCAGTAACTTTTTTAAAAGGTTGCAATATTAAATTGACATATTTATTTAGCGATCATGAACTTATTTATAACTTTTAACTAACTTATTAACATAATAAAATTATCAATGTCTTTTAACCCAAAGACATGACGCACACTTTTGAGTAATCCTTTTTGCTGTGGCGGGCAAAAGTCTCACCGCTCTGCGTAGACAAACCAGAAAGCAGCAGAATAATATAGGACCTTTAATAGAATCAGTCCATTATACAAAGAAAAATAATTTGTCTTTTAACATGTTTAAAGGCAGCAGGAATAGCCCCTGACCAATCAGAAGTGTTGTTTTGCAGATGAAGCCATAAAATGCAACAGACAACAAGAGAAAAGTCTGTAAATCTCTGTTAAATCCTGATGGACATGTTCTCTCATTATCTCACCCTCTGGACTTTGTAAACTCAGGTAAACGCTGTAAGCCTCTCGGTGTACTCTGACCATGAATAATAACGAAACACAAATCCTCTCATTTTTTACTGTAATCCTGCCGCCAATTACAGCCCGGGGAATTAGTCCAGAACACCAGGAACCAAGGATCAAGAACCGAGGATCATGTCCCGCAGCCACAAATCAGGTCTTTAACTAGAGCTGGGATCATTCTGGCTTTCACAGAGACAAAGAGCTGCTACTCATTTGTTTCCTGGACAAGGGGAGGATCTAGAGAGGTGGCACAGTGACAAAGTGCTCATCACAGTCGCCTCCTTACACCAAGAGGATTCTGGTTTTAATTACGGGATCAGGGCGGCAGGGCCTTTCTGTGTGGAGTTAGTTCTCCATTGGTCTGGGTGGGTTTCTTCCACATTTTCCGGTGTCCCCCGTCACCTAAAAACATGCACAACAGGCTCCTGACCAGGCTCCATGGCTCTGCTCTGGAGAGATGTTTAAAGCTTACTTTAGTTCTCTTTGGGATTGGCTATTTTAGATCAAGTTTTTGTCCAAAGTGTAATATTTTTTTGCATTTTTGCCACTGATAATTTCATTTTAATGATAAGGGCTTGACATTAACTTTTTCTCTCACTGTGACTAGTGGTTTTCAACAGTTACTAGCCACCAATCATTTCCACTAGCCACAACTGTGTACCATAATTTTTGGTTACATAATAAAAATAAGCCTATATTACTTAAAGTTACACTGTGTAACTTTTCTCCTAAATATGTGGGGCATACTGACTTGTTTTTGTGATTTTTTGAGCGATTATAAGGCCTGAGGCGTGATCTGTTGCTCCGAGCGGGGCTTCTGTACTGAGAAACCACCCTCGCAACTTGGCCGGGAGCGCTCCGCTGTTGAGGAAGAGTCACGTGACAGGGAACGACTTGAGGCGCAAGTATAACCATGAAGCTACTTTTAGCGTTGTTATTTTCGCCAGTTCGTCAGGGCCGAAGGACACAAGAAGATGAAGACAATGTCGGACGAGGCAAGAAAAAGAAAATGTGAAAGGGACCGCACCAGATCGCAGACAAGAGTCAACATCGGACAGACTTTTGCTCGCTGGCGTCAGATGAGAGACAGAGAAGGCTGCAAATCGGATCATGTTTTTGCTTCTTTATTGTTGGGCAGGTAAATTAGCCTCTTTATTTTTTCTTTAGAACGTGCTTTTTCATACAGTTATTAGTTGTTTTTACTGCGACCATTGCGCGATATTTGTTGATAAGCTAACGCTAGCGCTAACTCTATAGAAGATCCAGTCCAAACTTCCAAAGGTAGCAGCAGGTCAACTAAAGTTGAAACAATGATGGAAATAGACGCACGCTCGCACAGTTTCAGAAGGAGGAGGGGCCCTAGTGTTTACGTTTTGCGACGGTGCAGTGGCACCTGTGGCCTCTAGAGGCGCAAGACCGGGAATCTTACACAGTGTAACTTTAATTAAAATTTAAATGATCATTATTCTAACCAAAATCAAGTTACTGTGTTTAATTAAATTCACCTAAATATAGTCTAATGCACCTACAGTATCAGCTTTAATAGCGCTCAACCTCTGCATTTTATTATCAGACAGAAATGAAATATAGCCAAGAAGCTTATTTGCATCTTCTTACATGTAGCTAGTCTAACATACAGTAACCTATTTTAATTTATAAAATGTGCTGGTGTGGGATTCAAGCAGACAAACTGCTGCTCAAAGACAAAGACAGAAGTGAAATCTGCTGAACAAGTCTCATAATAATCTACTGCTTTAAATTATCTGGAAATTAATAGGAATAATAGTACAAGGGCAGGTTTGTAGAGACTTGTCCATGCGTCTTATTCATTTAACTAAATGATAGATGTGACTTCATGACAACCTAAAGCAGGAGAGGCTTTCAAACGGGACATAGGCTGTTCAGCGTAAGCTTCACCTCAGTGTCCTGCTGAGGAGAGAGCAACGCAGCAGCACACGAGCCTGACCCTGCACGCTCTTTCTCTCAGACAATGTCCCCACGAACCCTGTACGCTGCTTCATGTCCCGGTGATCCTCGCGCGCCTCTTCCAGCCAGGACCCATACGAACCCCGTGCGCTCCTCTGCTCTGGGTGCTCAGACCGAGTGTGTGCGTGAATCAATCAAAGCGGAGAGAGAATGACAGGCGCTGCGTGATGTGAAGCGCTCTGTAATCAAGAAAACTTTAGCTGTGCCAAAGTGAAAGTGAAAGTAAAAGTAATGCGCTGTTCGGCGGCGGGGCAACCTTGGAGACATCCCCAAAATTTGCGCATTTGTCTAACAGTGGCTAATGAAGGTGGCTTGATTATCCGCCACAGATTAAATCTACCTATGAAATCAAGCCATGTTAATGATGTAGTGAAAAGTGTTGATCCAATGTGCAAAAGTAAGCTTGTTTGGTTTGTTTGGTTTGTTTCAACGACACTTTTCCAATACAAATTGTGACACCATGATATAAGTCCCGACACTGTGCACCGAGTAGTAGTTTTGTGAGTGAACATGATGTTTTAATGCAAATGCTTATGGGTAAAATATTGATGATGTTAAACATGAGCTTCATCAGCCAAGAAGAATACTTTATAAACAATTTTTTCAGGCTCTTTGAAGTAGCGTTGGACACCTTTAATTAGTTTTTCATGTTTTATAACTTAAAATAATGTATATGTATGGAAAATGTCTTCTTTTGTGAAGTTTGATTTTGCAGAGAAAGCTTAGATTAGGTGTATGTCACCCCCTGCTGGCAACGATGGCAAATGGACAGAGCATAAAATGGCTATTTAGCACAGCTATTAGCAACATGAGCCTAACAGATAGATAAATGAGCTGACTGCTGCGTAGTGACAGCGGTTTAAGGCTGAAACGATCAAAATGAGGCCGGTGATGAAGTATAGAGCCGTGAGACCGAGCGTTTTCAGATCATTAGAAGAGGACGGGCTCAGCATACAGAATTACTCAAACGTGTGAATGAAACAAAATACTACTCCAGGTTTGTTTTTGAGGTCAACAACATTAAAACATGGTTAAAAACTCAAAAAAGTCAATTTAACAGAATAGGGGACCTTTAAAATAAACAAAAATGTTACACCACTAAATGCTACTCTGGCTTGACTGACCCCTTGTGGACAATTTCAGATTTCTTTGCCATCTACTGCTTCAATCTGCCTCTGTTTTTGTACAACACTACAACAGGTAACCAGTCTTTCTGTGTCTATAAGCCTCTTTTCCAGGACACGTGTGATCTTTGTATAAGTGCAAACAAAAACAGCTGCACCACAGAGAACATTACTCTTCCCCGAAACCATCTCCGCCTCGAGAAAATCCTGCCGCTCTGCCCCATTTAAGGGCTTTATTTCAGGAAAAACGAGACAGAGGCAGTGCATTAGCCTGAGCGGCGGCGGACTCTGCACAGCGGGGAGGCCTTATCAAAGCTAATTCTGCGTCTCCTCTCCGTGCACAAAAACAAACCACTTATGTCTTATTACGTCTCTGCATTTCCACTTCAAAGTCCGGACGCTCTCAAGACAAGCAGCAGATTTGAGGAGATTCTGAATCTGGAAAATAGGGATGACCTGGTGGTGACCTTTTGAGGAGATACAAGAAACTTTGAGGATTTTACAAGAAGAGGATTGTGGGTTATTATGGTTTGTTGTGATGATTCAAAGCAGCAGCAGCACACTTACCTGTTATTACCTGACCTTACATTAAAAAAAAGTATGCACATTTTTTTTTTTTTTTTAAGTAGGTGGCTGGAGCCTTCTTTGTGCCTTAGACGGGGGTACATCCAGGATAATGGCTTGTTAATCGCTGGGCTAATACTTTGAGACACTGAAAGTCAACTACACTGCCTGGCCAAAAAAAAAGTCATCACCTGGATTTAACTAAGCAAAGGTTGTCCAAAGAATGAGGTCAGCTGACTTCATGAATATACTGAATGACCAGGTTACTGCATCAATGGATTTTTTCTTCCCTGATGGGACTGGGCTTATTCCAAGATGACAATGCCAGGATTCATCGGGGGCAATTGTGAAAGAGTGGTTCAGGGAGCATGAGACATCATTTTCACACCACAGAGTCCAGACCTTAACCCCACTGAGACTCTTTGGGATGTGCTGGAGTCACACACTAGTATTTTGTTGGACCTTTAGCTTTGTTTACAGCTGCATTCGCTGTGGCATCGTTTCAATAAGCTCCTGCAATGTCACAGCATTTATTTCCATCCAGCGTGGCATTCATTTTTTGCCAAGATCTGGTATTAATGATGAGAGAGTCCACTGTGCAAAGTCTTCTCCAGCACATCCCAAAGATTCTCAGTGAGGTTAAGGTCTGGACTCATGCTCCCTGAACCACTCTTTCATAATTTGAGCTCAATAAATCCTGGCATCTTGGAATAAGTCCATGCCATCAGGGAAGAAAAAATCCATTGATGGAGTAACCTGGTCATTCAGTATCTGCAGGGAGTCAGCTGACCTCAGTCTTTGGACACATAACGTTGCTGAACCTAAACCTGACCTAACCTTACCTACATACTTAGTTAAATCCAAGTGGCGACTTCTTTTTTTTTTTTTTTTTTTTTTTGGCCAGGCAGTGTATTTACTCTCACATTCATTCACTATGGGACATTTAAAGTCTCCAGTTCACCTGTACATGCACGTGTTTGGACGGTGGGACGAACAGGAGAGGACCAGCAGTAACACAAAGGTTGGCCAGCAGCAAGTCACGAATGTTTTGTAAAAGTCCATTGCCTAAGTAACCTGAAGAAACACTGGCATCGTTTCAACATACTCGCAGCAAAGACACATCTCCCTCTGAAGCAAAAAGTGGAAGAACATTTTGAGAAAGAAAGGAGAATTTGGCAGACAAGACACAAAGACTGTCTGGAGTACAGCAACGCTATCAGGTGCATGGTTGTTATAACACAATAAAACAATGGCTATGTCTTTAACGCTTCTTATAGTACTATGGAAAGCATGTGTGGCTAAATGGTGAATTCAAAGTAAGGCGTCCGGATGTGTTAACTCAGATTTTGACAGTTTAATTCAAGTATGTTGTGGAAAAATAATGCAGTGACTACTATTGATAACCAGTTAAAGCCACATGTTGGTGCACGAATGCAAAAAAATACAATTAAGAGCCATAGAACTAAGTTAGAAATCAAAATATAGGTCAAAATAATGGTTTGTTTCGTGCATAAACAAAATAGATAATGAAATGCAGAGATACAAGCATAATGTGCAGCAAAAGGGTTGGAACTAAACATTGTCGTTACACAAGATGCACCAAAAGCCTATGCGCTCACTCACAGCGCAATAAATGAACCACTAAATTGTCACAAACCGGAAAAAAAACGCAAAAGAAACGCAGCAGTGGACATGCAGCCAGCACAGGACTGCCCACTGAGCCCCTAAATTAAATGTCACCGTTGGATTTGGCGCATGACTGAAGAAGAGTAGCGCTGCCTGTCTCTGTCTGCACGACGCGTAAAAAGTGTGCACCACTGAGCGAACCCAAACAACGGCGATGCGTGCGCGTACAGCTGCGTCCCTTTCGCGCTACGAGACAAAGAAATTTTTGGGTTTTGCTGCAAGTTTCAATGCAAAAAATAAAATAATTTTTAAAAAAAATCCTTACCTTGTGCGAGTTCCCGTGCGTGTCTGCCTTCGCGTAAAATCTGATTGCGATATTTGTGAGTCCAGGCGCCGTGCCTCCCACTCGCAGCTCCGGGATCCGTGTATAGTGTGTTTACGTCTGGTCTGTGGCAGCGGAGACGCCCTCTTTGGAGTGGATATGTCGGACCAAATAAAGCGCGGCGCGGGGTGAAGCGGGAGGTGCGTGCAGAGGCAGAATACGGAAGAACGACTGCTGTGTTGTGTTGAGGATACGCGGTCGCTCCGGTGGTTCGCGTTGCTCTGAGAAGATCCCCGTGTCCTCACTGACTGTTGTACAGCGACACAGCACAGGAGAAGAAGAAGAGGAGGAGGAGGAGGAGGAGGGGCTGACCTGATAGGAACCGTGTGCCTTAGTTTGCTCGGGATGAAATGCAGCGTTAACAAATGCACTTGGAATCTGTGTTAACAAGAAAGCATCTTTTAGAAATGGGTTGAATTTTCAGAGGCGTTTCTAAAGATTCTAGGGCCAAAGGGCAGGAGGAACCAATAGCCCCCCAATACTCAACCAGGGGCACCTTTAAGCAGTGGTGGAATGTAACAAAGTAAAAGTACTTAGTTACTTTACTTACTTTTACTTTACTAAGCACAATTTTAATGTACCTGTACTTTACTTGAATACATTTTACAGGGAGTACTTTTACTTTTAGTCTGCTACATTTTTGAGTTGGTTTGAAGTATAAAGTATTAGAGTAGAGTTAGTAGAGTTTTGGTTTAAAATTGTGTTTCTATTGTATCCTCATTGTAGACACACAGTACTTAAATATAACAGATGCAGTAAAGTAGTACTGCTTTAGAAACATCAGAATAATAAAGAGCTCAGAGACAGATTCAGTTTCTTCTCCTGCAGCAGTTTGTTCATTTCATCTGGAATCAGCTAAATCCTTCACATTTAACTCATTCATGAGCTGAGTCTGTGCTAAATACTTTTACTTTTTTACTTACAAGTACATTTAAAAGTAAATACTTTTATACTTTTACTTAAGTAGAATTTTTAAGGTGATACTTTCACTTTTACCTGAATACATTTTTGCTTCTGTACTGTACTTTTACTTAAGTAAAGAAAGTGAGTGCTGTATTTTCCAGGACTATAAGTTGCTCCGGAGTATAAGTTGCACTAGCCAAAAAATGCATAACGAAGAAGAAAAAAAATGTACTATAAGTCACAATTTTGGGGGGAAATTTATTTTACAAAATCCAATACCACGGTGGCAGAGCGGTTAGCAGTTAGCGTTCTCGCCTCCCAGCAAGGAGGTCGTGGGTTCGAGCCCCGGGCGGACCAATACACACCATCACACGAACTCTCTGGGTGGAGTCTGCATGTCCTCCCCGTGTTACCGTGGGTTCTCTCCGGGTTCTCCGGCTTCCTCCCACCGTCCAAAGACATGCATGTGTTGGTGAATTGGTGACTCTAAATTGCCCCTAGTGAATAAATGTGAGAGTGAATGGTTGTCTGTCTGTGTTCGTCTCTGTGTTAGCCCTGCGACAAGCTGGCCCCTGTCCAGGGTGTACCCCCGCCTACGGCCCAAAGTTACTGGGATAGGCTTCAGTCACCCGCAACCCCTAACGGGAATAAGCGGTAGAAAATGAATGAATGAATGAAAATCCAATACCAAGAACAGACATTTCATGTTGAAAGGCAAGTTATAGTAATAATAGAATAGAGAACAACAGCTGAATAGGTGTGCGCTATGCTAACGTAACACATTGATGGTTATTCAGCTACATGAAGCATAAACAACGAACTGAATAGGTGTCTCGTATGTTAACGTAATATATTAACAGTTATTCACATAACTATAGCATAAAGAACATAATATAACAAGTTCACCAAACTCACCATCTCACTCCTAATCGCTAAATCCTTTAAATTCTTCATCCTCGGTGTCGCTTCTGAACAACTCCGCCAACTCCGGAGGTAGACGAAGCGCCGCTTCCTCCTCTGCGTGGCTGTCGTCAGACTCAGCATCAGTTCCATTTCCAATTATTCCGCTCTTTCTCAGTTGTCTTTATAGCCTAAGTTGTTAGTGGTAATGTTTACATTTTAAATTGTCAGTGGTACAGGTGCAGCAGATGCTGGTACACAAGCCTAGAGCGCCCTCTAACCAACACCTATAATATTTTAATATATAAGTCACACCTGAGTATACGTCACACCCCTAACCAGACGATGGAAAAAAGTGTGACTTATAGTCCGGAAAATACAGTACTTCTTCCACCTCTGCCTATGAGGCAAAGTAAACCATTTAAATAATAACATTTCATCTTGTGTCTTAAATATAGAAAATTAAAACTGAAATAGACTTTTGTTCCACGTCCAAGTTAAAGTAAAACGTTTCATTGAGGTCCACATACTAAAAAATATACACTGATTGTCTTTGGGTTGAAAGTGTCAGCTCTGTGACTAACCTGCCACTGTCAGTGCGTTAGCCGCCTCAGGCCCATAGTTACTGGGATAGGCTCTAATACCCAAAAACGTTGATGAATGAATGAATGAATGTTACCAAACATGAGTAGAAGTAGCTCTCAGGGGAGGAAAGGTTGGAGACTCCTGATCTACACAGTCTGGGATTCTAACCAGCGACCTTCTTGCTGTGAGGCGACAGTGTTGTAAGTTTGTTGTTCTTTGTCAAATCCTTGTGTATAAATAACTATTCCAAAGACTGTAACAGCAAGTTGCTTTAACTTTTCTTGTCTGGTTTCAGTGCATTTTCTTCCATCTTGTTTGCTGTCATCTGTAAATCGCTGCAGCCTTTCCTGACACCCAGCCTCATGGAGTTTTGGGAATCAAACCCCTGACTTCCTGTACCAAAGGCAAAGGGACTAACCACTTCATCCACCTCATCTACAATAGTTTACATACGACCACCTCAAAATATACCAACAGATTAACTCACAGAGGACAAACTGAGCACTGAGAGGAGAAGCACATTCAGAATTCTTTATCATGCACACATTTAGTTTTCTTTACTATTTGTTTTTTTTTTCTGTGCAGGGCATTCCTCCCAAAAGTGAACATTTCTCCACATGTTTTCAGTTTTTTAGCACAGAGAGGCCCGTGTCCTGCTCAGGGCTGTTACATAAGACATTTCCTGCAGTAATTACCCCAGACCAAACTCACATGTGTGCAGCAGCTTTTACCGAAAAACTCCACAGCCCTCTCCCACAGGAATCCAGTATGACGGGCACAAGATTTTACGAGATTTACTGACAAAAACATTTGTTAAACGAAACAAGAATCAGACTCAGAATAAGAGGGCACTGGGCAGACGGTGTAAGTTTAGGACAGCGTGACGTCTGAGGTTAAAAAGTGGCACAACGTTATTTCAAAACTCTCAAAATGGCTCAGCATGTGGCTTATCTAACTTCGACAACACGTTTTATATGAGTGTATTTTAAAGGAAGCATAAGCCAGCCTTGTGCCAGTCCCAAGCTGAGGTAAATGGAGAGAAAGTGATGGCTTAATGGTTAGCACTCTCGCCTCACAGCAAGGTTGAGTGTGGAGTTTGCATGTTCTCCCTGTGTCTGGGTGGGTTTCCTCTGGGTGCTCCGGTTTCTCACATCAACCTCAAAACATGCACAACAGGCTCCTCCTCCAGCTGTAGCTGCTCCTGACCAGGATCCTGGCTCAACATCTGGAGAAGGGCGCTGCGGGACTGAAGGATGGGTCAAATGCAGAGAATGAATTTCCCTACGGGGATCAATAAAGTCTACCTTAACCTTAACCTTAATGTAAAACCTATGCCACATTAGTTAGTCTTTATTTGTTTCGAGCAACTGAAGACAAATATACAGTACATACAGAATCATAATTACATTGAAAACTGTTTCTTTTAAGGCTCGAAAAGGAGTGGGAGGAAGAAAACTTATTTAATCCCACCCCTATATTACATAGAACAAATCAAAACAACTTATTTTTAGCTTCCTGCTCGTACAAGAATAATAACAAAACATATTTACATTTCCAGAAATATAAATAACAAAAAATAGTAAGGCGTTTCAGGCAAGTCCATTTTAAATAATAGATAGCTGCATAGATTGCAGGACACAAGTATTAACAGTGATAAGACACAAATGTTAGAAAAGGTAAGGAAACATATACCAGCAATGGTAAGGACACAGATACCAATAATGGTAAGGACACAAATGTTAGCAATGGTAAGAACGCAAACATATAGCAATGAAACCAACACAAGGAAATGAGGAAATGATTGCATTAAGCCCATTTCTCTCTATAATCTGACCAGACCATTTGTTTATATAAACTTCGAAATGCATGAATATATTGGCATTGCTTTTGAAGAGGATCCAGTGCATTCCATAGTTTAACTCCACACACAGTCACACAAAAACCTTTACGAGTGGTTCGAACATTTGGTAATAAAAAATTGCCATTATACATTAAACACAATTCATCAGTATCACTTTTAAACCAGATCAGTGGAGATGGAGGCAGAAGATTTGCTGTACAAAGCAACTTTAGATAAAAACTATATGGTCGTAGATCTCAACAGCGGGAAGGGCAGCGATGTAACTAGGGCTGCAACAACTAATCGGATTAATTGATTATAATCGATTATTGAAATAATCGTCAACTAATTTAGTAATCAAATAATCACCAGCTGTGATATTTAATCGACTCTGACACTGCCATGTTCTGTGAGAGAAGGTTTTATTACCTAGATAGAGCAGTAAACAGTTAAACACAATGTCCATTTTGTATTTTTGATTAAAAATATCATCTATGTATTACAGATGATATTTTATGTATATATGCTCTATATCAGTGGTTCCCAAAGTGGGGTCCGGGGCCCCCTGGGGGTCCGCGAAGGTACTACGGGGGGCCCCCAATTCATTTCAATTTGAATTTATTATGATTTTTTTATGATTATTATTTCAGACACATGGTTTTGGTTCATAAAAACAAATAAAACATGAAAAAATATAAAAAGTCAATGAAAATATTAATATTAAGTACCATAAAAAAACATTTGAAATTAATTACGGTTGTATACTTGTTTAAAATATTACTTTAAAATAACTTTTAGTCAATAATCAGTGTTTTTGTAATGTTTTCTATTAAAAAAAAAAAAAAAAAAAAACATGGACAAAAATATAGCAGTCTTTTGAACAGAGGGAAGTTTTATCGTTGGGAGTCCACGAGGGATTTTCTGAAATTTAAGGAGGCCATGACAGTCTTGACTTTGGGAATGGCTGCTCTATATAAACATCTTCAGGAAGCTTGTAGCTTTGTCTGATTTAATTTTGTAAAAATTAAGTGATTTTTGGCTAGCATTATCACCAATTTTTAACAAAAACTATAAAACACCTCAAGTTTTTAACCATTTTACTCGCGCTTCTCTATCCGTTTATTAATTGACTAATCAAAAAAGTAATCATCAGATTTATTGATTATCAAAATAATCGTTAGTTGCAGCCCTAGATGTAGGTAGTAGCAGTGGCTTTTTATTACAAGATATTACAAAATATTTGAACATAAAACATACTGTCAGTGTGCATGTGCATTGGCAGAGTGGTTAGCGCTGCTGCCTCCCACCAAGAAAGTTCTGGGAGAAGTTTTGTAGTCGAGACCAAGACCAAGTCCGAGACACTAAGGGTTCGGGACAGAGACTTTTAAGGACTGAGACCGAGTCAAGACTGAGACCAGGTCTAGACTAAATCCTGTGAACTAACACTGAATAAAGGTTTGTTCAAATACATAAATGATTATTTTTTAATGACTCTACAAACAGAGAACAGAACATTTTCCTGCGCATTACTCCAAGCATTTTCTCATAATGTTTTGTAAATAAAATCTCAGCGCTCTCCATATCCAAGACTGAGACATAACCAAGTAAAAACTGTACAAAAAAAAACTGTAAATTCTCTCCAGTGGTTTAGCTCCAGACTTTATTACTCAGTTATCCGTCTCAATCGAACGTTCAGGAACACGGCAATAACCTCATCCTCTTTATCACAAATAAACTTCCATTTTAGCAGCAAAGTACCTCATATTTTCACCGTTAAGCCATTTGTCCCGGCATATCGTCAAAGAAGCTGCAGAAAAACGGCGTGTTATAATTATAGGCGGTGGTTTAAGGTAGAGTTTGTCAGATGAGAGTCGCAGTAATTGGCGCTGCGTGGCTCGGAGAAGCAGACGGGAGTTCCTGGTCTGTAGATGGTCTTCGTGCAAAAGCCTCATTAGTGAAACAGAAAAATGTCCCAAAGTTTAGAGGTGACACAGAAAGAGAGAGAGAGGAGCAAATGAGGGCAGGTTTAAACATGAGAGGTCATACACAGATCAGGCAGAACATTATGACCACTGACAGGTAGTGTTTCCCAACCAGGGGTACAGGGGCCGCTAGGGGTACGCGAGCACATTGCAGGGGGTACGTGGAGTTATTTGATCATTTATAGTACCTTTATATGTTTGGCTTTGAAAGATTAAAATTAACCTAAATCAGGACTAAGGACTATAGCGGGTCAAAAAAGGTCTAAACCTGGGCGAAACCTGAACAAAACCAGGTCTAAACCAGGTCTAAACCAGGACTAAAACAGGACTAAAACAGGACTAAAACAGGTCTAAAACCAGGACAAAACAAGAATAAACCAGGAGAAAACTAGGACTAAAGCAGGACTAAAACAGGACTAAACCAGAACTAAACCAGGTCTAAACCAGAACTAAAACAGGACTAAAACCAGGACTAAACCAGAACTAAATCAGAAATAAAACAGGACTAAACCAGGACTAAACACGGACTAAAACAGGACTAAACCAGGTCTAAAACTGGATTAAAACAGGACTAAACCAGAACTAAACCAGGACTAAAACCTGGTCTAAAACTGGATTAAAACAGGACTAAACCAGAACTAAGCCAGGACTAAACACGGACTAAAACAGGACTAAACCAGGTCTAAAACTGGATTAAAACAGGACTAAACCAGAACTAAACCAGGACTAAAACCTGGTCTAAAACTGGATTAAAACAGGACTAAACCAGAACTAAGCCAGGACTAAGCACGGACTAAAACAGGACTAAAACCAAGTCTAAACCAGGACTAAAACAGGACTAAAACCAGAACTCAACCAGGGAAAGAAACAGGTGTAAAACGAGAACAAAATAAGAATAAACCAGGAGAAAACTAGGACTAGGACTAGACTAGAACTAAACCAGAACTAAAACAGGACTAAAACCAGGTCTAAAACTGGATTAAAACAGGACTAAACCAGAACTAAGCCAGGACTAAGCACGGACTAAAACAGGGCTAAACAAGGTCTAAAATCGGACAAAACCAGGACTAAACCTGGTCAAACTGGGACTAAACCAGATTTAAGCTGGGTCCAAACCAGAACTAAACTAAGACTAAATCAGGACTAAACCAGAACTAAACCAGGACTAAACACGGACTAAAACAGGACTAAGCCAGGTCTAACGCAGGACTAAACTAGATGTAAAACCTGAACTTAACCAGAGAAAAAACAGGTCTAAACCAGAACTAAACCAGGTCTAAACACAGTCTAAACCTGGTCAAACCAAGATTAAACCAGAACAAAGCTGGGTCGAAACCAGGACTAAACTTAGACTAAACCAGTACTAAGCCGTGTGGGTACACAAGACCAAAAAGGTTTGGGAACTCCTGGCCTAGATGAAGACCAAAGAGGAGTCTCGTGGATGTAGTGAAAGAGGATGAAGATGAAGTTACTAAAGCTTTCTCACAGAAGATTGTCCAAAAAAAAGTCACATTTTCTTTTTATTTTCTAACCCCTCTCCTCCTGGGCCTCTGCAGTGCGGCGCGTCCCGTGGGCTGCCTCCAAATTTAGCCCAAAAGTCAACATTAGCATTTCAGAGCCATATCTCCTTCCATTAGCTCCATCTCATGTTCTGTGTTTTCAGTTCTCCTCAAAGCCCGCAGCTCCGTCAGGCCTGACTCTCTCCAGGGGCGGGCGGCCATTTCACAGCCACACACTTCACACGCTTTCATTCATTATCCGCCGAAATTAAGGCAAATAAATCAAAGAGAGAGCTGGGAGTGTGGTACCGGCGGTGAACTCTAGAGGGAGCCGCCTCAGGCCTGCAGCTGTGTGGATAAATATAAATATAGTATCGGGTTAAATAGAGGTTTGTTTTAATAATTCAGCCCTGGCTTGAACTTCCAGAGCTGTGTTTTCCTCTGCTGTGAAATGTACTTCTCTTTTAATGTAACATTTAACTGCATTTAAGGAAAAGGCAATGCACAATTTGTGGTAAAACATACTAAATTGTTTACTTTGACTGGTCATCAAGGCCATGGCAATTTTACAACTTCAATTCTAAAACGCTGGGACACTGTAAAATGTTAAAGGTCCTATATTTGGCTTCTTTCGGACTTTTTGAAATATTTTCGGGCACATTTGCATTAGTATTTTAACGTTTTTTAACTTAAAATAATGTGTATGTGTAGAAAATGTCTTCTTTTGGGGAGCTGTTCATTTGATTTTGCAGAGAACGCTTGGATTAGGTGTCTGTCGCCCCCTGCTGGCAACGGCGTGGACTGGACAGAGGATAAAATGGCTATTAAGCGCGACTACAGCAACATGAGACAGCGGATTAAGAGAGCCAGTTTTCACAGACAGCCGACAAATGTCACTATTCAGTCTGCAATAAATGCTTCAAGCAGTGGGTCATTCATCCATTCATCTTCTTTCACTTACTCCCGTTAGGGGTCGTGGGTGACTGGAGCCTATCCCAGTAACTTTGGGCCGTAGGCGGGGTACATCCTGGACAGTGACCAGCTTATCTCAGGGCTGACACAGAGACACACACAGACAACCATTCACTCACACATTCATCCACTAGGGGCAATTTAGAGTCACCAATTCACCTAACACTTGCATTTCTTTGGATACTACTCCAGGTCTGTTTTTGAGGAGGAGACAATATTAAAACATGGTTAAAAGCTCAAAAAAGTTGATTATTATTATTATTAAAGTACCTTTAATAAAAACAAACGTGCATCTGCAAATCTCATTAAAACTACATTTTATTCACAAAAGAACACAAACCACGTTTATCAGGTGTTGCAGGACTGCTTCTTCTGAACATGACGCATGAGACAGTGACTTCTGGAAGTGTTCCTGATCTGTGCAGAATCATGTTTACAGTGAAGATCAGGAACATCCAATACACACATCTGATAGTAATAGGTCTATCACAGCACATACTCTGCCTTTCTCTTCCATTCTGTCATTTTCCAGCCTTTTGTTTTCCACGTGCAAACTTTTTTGAGATGTTTTGCTGCCTTCTAATGTAAAATGTGCTATTATTCTTCATAAAATATCTCAGTTTCAACATCTGAAATGCCGTTTTTGCTCTAACGTGAATAAAATGTTTTTCAGCTAAGGGCTAATTTTGTTTTTATTTACATGATTTCAACACACAACTTTTTCAGACCTGGGTTTTAGGTCACAGCTGCCCAGAAACCAGTTGGGAAAACAAAAACAATCCATATCGTCCCCTTAAAATTATAGGGTTCTATCTGCGTTTTGAGTAGTTTTGAGGTATTCAGGTAAATTTTTTTCTTTAATACATGGGAATTAAAGACACCCTAAAGAGATTATAAATGTACAATTTCAAAATCTTTGAAACTTTTTATGTGGGACTTTTGGGAACTGGTAGAACCTTTTGACACTGAGAACCCAAAATGTAGTTGGAAATATAAGGTTCTGTCTCACAAAACTTACAAAAATCAATATTTCAGCAGTCAATATATTTTTATAATTTAACAGTTTTTAAGATTACATCACACATTTGAAAGTAAAATGCAATACACTTTGATAATATTTATTATAATGTGTTGGCATGCTTTTTTATACTATGGTTATACTTTTTGTATAAATAATAGATAGCTTACAGTTAACTTATACTCCACATTTTTCTGATTGTCATAGTAGTACTAGTAGAGGAGGCAGTAGTAGTAGTAGTAGAGGTAGTAGTAGTACTTATGATTGTTGTAGTAAAAGTAGTAGTGACTGTAACGTTTGCAGTTGTAGTAGCAATAATATTCATTTTAGTACTTGTTAGTAGTAGTAGTGGGAATAGTAAAAGTAGTAATAGTGGTAGTAGTAGTGGCTGTAGTAGTTGTAGCAGTACCAGTAGCAGAGGTAGTAGTAGTAGCATTCATTGCAGTAGAAACTGTAAAACATTTGCAGTTGTAGTAGCAATAATATTAATTAATAAATTTAACATGGATAAAATGATTTTACAGTAAAAAAAAACTTGACCATAGACAGACAAGGGCCCACTCCCAGGGGCCCCTAATCCTGCTGGGGCCCCATTGCAGTTGTATTTTTTTTTTTTTTTTTTTTATCTCATTGTTTTTAACTCTTATTTCTCTTTTATTGTATTTTGTATGCAGTGTGGGTTGTGTTGTTGATGCTTCTTGGCCAGGACTCCCTTGAAAAAGAGATCTTTGAATCTCAATGGGACTTTCCTGGTTTAAGAATGGTTAAATAAAAAATAAATAAAAAATTGGCTGCACTGCCTGATGCTACGCCCCTGGTAACAGTGGTAGTAGTCGCAGCAGTGCCCCAAAATGGATAAAACTGTGAAAAACCCTTGATATAGTATAAGTATAAGTATAAGTATAAGTATAAGTATAAGTATAAGTATAAGTGTCAGTCCACCAGGCTTCACCTCAGCAGCACCGCAGCTGAGGCCTCATCGTCATTCAGCGTCCACACTCCTCTGACTGTGTGCAGACCAAACAAACAGAGACGAGCTGCAACCTTCAGAGTCATCGATTAGAACGGAGCAGAACATCTGACACCTGCAGGATCTCCAGACTCTGAGAGACATCATCACCGTCAGAGAGAGAGGGAGAGGGAGAGCGTTTGGAGCAGAAATATCCACAAAGGAACAAGAGAGCAGCAGCTGAAGACAATTATCACCCAGATAACTCAGACTATTCACAAATCAAGGCCTATTCAAGATGAGCCACGTGCAGAAGAGGAGAGGAACTGGGTATTTTTACTGTTTACAAGTATATTTTTGGAAAGAAGGCATAGAAGAAGCAGTAGGAGTAGTAGTTACTTAGTAGTAGTAGTAGCTGCAGTGGTACTGGTAGTAATAGTGGCAGTAGTAGTGGTATTAGTAGGGGAAACTGTAACATTTGCAGTTGTAGTAGCAATAATATTTGCTTTAGAACTAGTTATTGGCAGTAGCAGTAGTAGCACTCCAAGTATTGTAGTAGTAATAGTGGTAGTAGTAGTAGAGGTAGTAGTAGTAATTGTAGAAACTGTAAAATATTAGCAGTTGTAGTAGCAACCATATTAGTTTTAGTACTAGTTCTTGGTAGTAGCAGCAGTAGCAGTAGAGTGGTAGTAGAAGTAGTAATAGTAGTAGTAACTGTAACGTTAGCAGTTGTCGCAGCAATTATATTTGATTTAGTATTAGTTTTTGGTAGTAGCAGTATTCACATTAGCAGCACAGTAATAGTAGTAGTAGTGGTAGTAGTAGTGGTAGTAGTAGGGGAAACTGTAATATTTGCAGTTGTAGTAGCAGTAATATTTGCTTTAGAACTAGTTATTGGTAGTAGTAGTAACAACGCTCCCAGTAATGTACCAATAGTAGTAATAGTGGTAGTAGTAGTGGGAGTAGCAGTTGCAGCAGTAGTAGTAGAAGTAGTAGTAGTAGTAACTGTAACGTTAGCAGTTGTCAGAGCAATTATATTTGGTTTAGTATTCGTTTTTGGTAGTAGCAGTATTCACATTAGCAGCATAGTAGTAGTAGTAGTAGTAGTAGTAGTGGGAGAAGTGATAGTAGTAGTAGTGGCTGTAGTAGTTGCTGCAGCAGTAGTTCTAGTAGCGGTAGTAGTAGCAGTAACTGTAACATTTGCAGTTGTAGTAGCAATAATATTTGCTTTAGAACTAGTTATTGGCAGTAGCAGTAGTAGCACTCCAAGTATTGTAGTAGTAGTAGAGGTAGTAGTAGTAATTGTAGAAACTGTAAAATATTAGCAGTTGTAGTAGCAACCATATTAGCTTTAGTACTAGTTCTTGGTAGTAGCAGCAGTAGCAGTAGAAGTAGTAATAGTAGTAGTAACTGTAACGTTAGCAGTTGTCGCAGCAATTATATTTGATTTAGTATTAGTTTTTGGTAGTAGCAGTATTCACATTAGCAGCATAGTAGTAGTAGTGGCTGTAGTAGTTGCTGCAGTAGTTCTAGTAGCGGTAGTAGTAGCAGTAACTGTAACATTAGCAGCACTTATATTTGGTTTAGAACTTGTTTTTTGTAGTAGCAGTATAGCAGCACACCCTGTAGTAGTAATAGTAGTTGTAGTAGTAGTAGTTTTAGTTTAGTTTAAGATTGTGCTGTTCATTTACTAAAAACGTTGTACGACATTTAAGTACTTTAGCTTCTATGTGAGTAATTTTGTTTTGTTACTCCCCTCAAGTTTAAACAAGGCTCAAGTCGTTTTGGATTTATTTACATTTATTTGGACACTTTTTGCCCCAAAAGTGCCGTCAGAACTAAAAGAAAAACACATAAAACCTAATTAACCCTTAAACTTCTCACAGAATATTAACAAATTAACAAAACTTGTACAAAACAAAAAATAAAATGCATACCTCATTGGCCGCATTAACTCCAAAGGAAGTACACTTGATGGATTTACAGCTTTCAGTCTTCTGAAACTTAAGACAACTTGACATTTTCATTCTTGCAGGCATCATGGGGGCTCATATTGGAGTGGTGCGTCAGTAAAATAGCACCCAACACAATTCCTAAGCGGAACAAAAAACAAGTTCCCTCGCTTTTACAACATTTTTAACTGATCAAATATATTATTATTCTTAATTGTCTGTAAAATACGTCTTATTTATTACAAAGTATTTTCTTTATTAATCATCATTTTAACCAAAAAACACATATTATGAACTAAAATACACAGAGTTGCCTTGAGTACAGATTTCGAGTGCTTCTTCTGACCACAAGAATGATAGGTAGAAAAACAAAGGCAATACAAATGAACTAATAAATAAACAGTATACAAATCCTTGCTCCGTTGTCTCATGTTTATAAAAATGATGAACTGGTTTAGGTGAAAGCAGCGCTAAAGAGGAAGATTTTCATATCCGCAGGCGTCAGAAATGTGAGCAGAAAAATGTGTGACATAAAATCTATAAACGGCAGCAGTGGAAGTGGGAGGCGGGGCCAACGAGCTGTCAATCAAACGTCCACACAGAGACGTCGCCCTGGTGCTAGCCTCGAGCATTTACTGAAGTACAAGGTTTTCACGAATATCGGCGAAGCAAATGCAGATTTCACGGCCATTTTGATTATTTTTTTACCAAGGAGGTTATATTTATGCTGATGGGTCGTCTATTAGCAAGATAACTCAAGATGTAACGGCCAAATTAAGATGAGATTTTTATAAAAGGTCCGTGATTGGCCAACAAAAAAGTGATTTGTTGTTGGTGTGGATCTGGAACACCGTCTGGATCCAGATTTTCCAGAAAAAAGCACAACCAAAAATACAAACCCCCTAAAAAAAGGTCAGTAAAGGAACAAAGGATTAGTTTTAGTGGATTCTGCACCTTTGTGAGATATAAGGGCTTAGAGCATTTACTACTGAACTAGAATATGTCTTTAAAATCTGAGCAATTAACCACAGCAAAAATACTTACACATCACATCACACTGAACGTTAGCACTGACGTTAAAGCAGATATATTCTGCTTTTATTCATATTTTTAAACCAATCTTGGTTGCCTCTAGAACAGCAGCACATTTAAAACCTTTAAAAACATTATGTGACTAAAATAAAACGTACTCTACTGGTGACAGAAACTGGAAAAAAAGCTGTTTACCTTGAAATGAAAAATGCCTTTGTTTTTTTTTTTGTTTTTTTTTTTATAAATAAATGAGACAAATATGGGAAAATGTACTGGGTTTGGGACAAGCGCACAAAGTACACTGACCCCTTGTGGCTGGATTATTGTATGACACCTGTTTAATGCGGTTTACTGTATGCATCGATACAAAAAAAAACCTTTACACCGTATTATTAATGTTTAATATCCTACCTCCCCTTGGTTTTCTGCTGTAATGTTAGCGCTGACAGAGACGGACAGATGTCAAACCAATGTTAAGTCCTGTTCTTCTGGGAGCTCTGGCCGGAAACACAGTTCATGCATAGATCTGAGTAAAATTAGACCAAAGATGACCCAGGCCTGGGCTCTGAATGAGATACAGCAGTCTCCATTGGTTCCTCTTCAGATGTGAAGAATGGGATTTTAAATGGGAGGGGGGTATTAGCTGTGACTAAAGACTAATTGCGTACGTTAGCGCCTCCCCTCACACTGCACTGTGTCTAATCTAAGCACCTGTATGTTCAGCCTGTGCAAGGTTAGGTACTGAGTTATTGATATTTACCCTTAAAGCTGCACTATCTGATTTCTTTTTCTTGTATTTTGGAAAAGATAATTATTTAGTTATTAGTACAGCATAACAGAGAAAAAATTAGTCTTTGAGGTCATCTGTGGGCTGTATTATGTTTATGTTTATGTTTATGTTTATTATAGGATCCCCATTAGCAACAGTCTAGCTGTTGCTATTCCTCCTGGGGTCCATTAAAGGCAAATTCATAAAATTAGTACAAGTATACATCTCATCACAATATACAAACAGTCAGCAAATGTAATTATGAAACATATTTCATAATTTCAAATACAAATTACAGTAATAGTATCCCAATTTTAAAATATTTATACAGAATAAAACAACCTTATTATAATTTAACCCTTAAAGTTACACTGTGTAACTTTTCTCCTAAATATGTGGGGCATGCTGACTTGTTTTTGTGATTTTTTGAGCGATTATAAAGGCCTGGTCTGTTGCTTCTGTACTGAGAAACCGTCCTCGCAACTTGGCCGGGAGCGCTCCGCTGTTCAGGAAAAGTCACGTGACAGGGAACGACTTGCTTTACGGCATTCCCTTCTGCTCTTATACCTGAGGCGCAGTATAACCATGAAGCTACTTTTAGCGTTGTTATTTTCGCCAGTTCGTCAGGGCCGAAGGACACAAGAAGATGAAGACAATGTCGGACGAGGCAAGAAAAAGAAAATGTGAAAGTGACCGCACCAGATCACAGACAAGAGTCAACATCGGACAGACTTTTGCTCGCTGGCGTCAGATGAGAGACAGAGAAGGCTGCAAATCGGATCACGTTTTTGCTTCTTTACTGTTGGACAGGTAAATTAGCCTCTTTATTTTTTCTTTAGAACGTGCTTTTTCATACAGTTATTAGTTGTTTTTACTGCGACCATTGCGTGATATTTGTTGATAAGCTAACGCTAGCGCTAACTCTATAGAAGATCCAGTCCAAACTTCCAAAGGTAGCAGCAGGTCAACTAAAGTTGAAACAATGATGGAAATAGACGCACGCTCGCACAGTTTCAGAAGGAGGAGGGGCCCTAGTGTTTACGTTTTGTGATGGTGCAGTGGCACCTGTGGCCTCTAGAGGCGCAAGACCGGGAATCTTACACAGTGTAACTTTAAATTCATGCTTTATTTTCCTAATAAAAACTGTTTTAATAATCTTGATTTGTTTTCTTCCATAGTTTTTTAGGGAGTGAGTTCCATGCATGCATTGCTCTGTATGTGAACGTTGGTTTAATGCTGTTGGTTTTAAGTCTTGGTAAAATAAATTTCTGTGCTGCAGCGTGTCTCGTAGTGTAATGATGTCTATCATTGCTGAATGCAAAGTTCAGATAAAGCGTCTGAGGACACTTGGTAACTACAATATTAATCACAAAATATAATAATGAATTGAATAACCACTGATAACCAATTAGGTTTACTTAGCGCGACCTTGGTACTGGTTCCATAATCACAGCATAAAACCACATAAGGGTTTTTGTTTTAGAGCGAGGGAAGGAACCAATCACACGCTTTCATAGGACAGGAGCACTCTGATTGGTCGATACATCCTTTATCTAACCAGAACTAGAATCTATCAGGAATAATGTGAAGGAGCTATTGTTTTATTTCAAAATTCAAAGCTTATTCACAGTATTTTTATTTTTTTATTTTAAAGAATTAAAAGCAAACTCCAGATGTGTGCTGTGTTATTGTGACAGCTCCTGGCTGTGGACAGACTTCCAGGTTTGTGTGAGACTGTGATAGAGCGTCGCCAAGTAGAGGAATTAAGAAAGAGGAGTGTATCATTCAAACTCAACATTTTTTCAGACACATCACTTTTACAGTCACAAAATCAGGTAGTGCAGCTTTTATTTATCTTTTTAAACCAATCTTGGTCTCCTCTAAAAGAGCAGCATGTTTTACCGCCTTTAAAAAAATTATGTGATCAAAAGAGAACGTTTTCAAACATTTCTTTACTACTGCTATAAAGACGCAGATGAAGAGACCAGCAGAGGGCAGCAGAGGTCTTGGGAACCGAAACAATGAAAACAAAAAAAGTTGTTTTCTTCCTTAAACTTCTTGTATGATGCTATTTTCCTCCAAAATGAAGGAATCTGTGGAAACAGAGGTGTACACCGTTTTTTGGATAAATGAATGAGAGCAGACTGGATGTAGAGGGCTTGTTGTTGATTGGTCAGTGCATCCTGGCATGGGCGGAGCTTCAAGAATCCATTGGAGCATTTTGAGTCCTCAGAAACTTAGTGCCAGAGGATGCAGGATTAAACAAACAGGCGTGAATTATTATTATTATTATTATTATTTTTTTTTTTTAAACACCAGGTGACAGAAAATGTATTTACACTATTTACAAATTTTACATAGGTCATCTTAATGTGAAGGGTGGGGGTAAATGGGGACAAGTTGACATCTTATTATTAATATTATTTGTAATAATAGTAAACAAATAAAAAAACAGAAATCTACAAAAAAAAACAAAAAACAATAAGAAAAGCTAAGTTGTACTGTCTGGGTCATGGTGTGTATGTGTTTGTGTGTGTGTGTGTGTGTGTGTGTGTGTGTGTGTGTTTGTGTGCATGTCTCGAAACAGTAGAAAACAAAATAGTTTAATAAAAAGGTAAAAATAATGATGGGTTAGAAAAGTAAATAAACAAACCCTGGTCAATTCTATATGGAATCTTTATTATTGCTGTCACACATCATATCATCAAAATCTTTTTTTTTTTTTTTTTCTTAAATTCTATGTATTGTTATTGTATGAGTTATATTAGCAATGTTAGTTAAGTGGTCCTAATGGTGATATTAGTTATTTACAGATGTGAATTAAACAAAACACAACTGCAGGTATGTTTTTGATGACGGAACATTATAACTCAGCTCAAAAAAGTGGATTTAGCAGAATATAGCACCTTTAGGTTATATTCTGTGCACATCCCGTTCCTCTCACTGTACTTGTGTTGCTTCCAGGAATCGTCTAATTGCCTTTTCTCTGTATCTCTGTGTGTTGGTGAGCAGTGACAGGCCGTATCCAAACAGAGAGAGAGATCCTGACATGTTCTGTCCTGAGGTGGGGCTGTTTCAAATAATGCCTTACCCACTCGGCCCCTCCAGCCTCGCCGTGTTTCTCTGTTTCTCTGTGTTTCTCTGTGTTTCTCTGTCAACTGAAGCACGGATGTCAAACCAAAGCACGAGTACGTCAGGAGGCTGCATGTGTCAGGAAATGTAGGGAAAACACGTTTGGTGGATGGTTGCAGAGGATTGTTGGGATGTGTAAGGTCCTTGGGCAAGATGCTTCACACACATTTCAGTCACAGTGTGGGGTTTGTTGCAACAGAAGGGGCATCTGGCATAAAAAGTGTGTGGACTGCAGGGTTTGGGTACAAGTCAAAGCTAAAACTTTGGGCCGCTATTTACAAGATATTTTTTCTGCCTTTTATCGACTTTATTAGAAGGGCAGCTGAGTAACGACAGGAAATCATGAAGGAGAAACATTCAGAAAATCGCTAGTGCCTGGACTAGAACCTACAACACTGAGGCAGGCTGTAAATGCCCTGTAAATGAGCTGCAGCTCTGCCAACTGAGCTATACTGCAGCACAGGCATGTACTATTTTCAAATAGAGGAAGTTGTAGTTAATAGTTGTGGTTTATAAAGCAGATCTGAAGCTGAACTACCAACCATACATGATACCTCGTAAACTCTGAAATTCCAGCCCCCGACTCAGAAAAACAACCTTGAACACAAACTGGGGTCGGGATTTTTGCTCAGAAACTTGATCGGAAAAGAGTGGCTTGCCCTCTCCAGGTTGGTGGAGAGCTCCTGCCTCAAGAGCAGTTCATGTTGAGATCATGAGTAAGGGAAGCCGCTGCTCCTCTCTGGGGAGGGGTTCCAGGCTTGTCCCACAGGGAGGGGCCCCTGGGGAAGACCTAGGACACGCCTAAGGGACTAGGTCTCTGGGAGCCCCCAGTAGAACTGGAAGAAGTGTCTGTGATGAGTAAAGTTTAGGCATCTCTGACTGTCCCCACTGTCAGGACAGACAGCGGAAAAATGTCTTTTCAGTATCGTGCTTCTACAGACTGGAACGATTTACAGAATCTACAAAATCTTGTCCCTTTGGATAATTTTGAGTCTGTTTTGAAAGACCTGGAGATGCAATCACTAACCTGCCACTGCTTCTAAATGTGTCTTTTTATCTCATTGTTTTTAACTCTTATTTCTCTTTTTATTGTATTTTGTATGCAATGTAGGTTGTGTTGTTGATGCCGCTTGGCCAGGACTCCCTTGAAAAAGAGATCTTTGAATCTCAATGGGACTTTCCTGGTTAAAGAATTGTTAAATAAAAAAATAAATCAAATCTCTGCTTAGAGCCTGTTTACACAACAACACTGGCCAGGAAAACACAAAAGTCATGCTGCCTGCGTTATGCATATACACAAAACCACTGAAGTGTAAGGAAAATTATTGTAAATGATAGTACCCTTGTTTGTCCAGTAAGTACTTAAACAGATGTGCGGCTGGTACGTCATTGTTTTCAGTGAGGTGCTGTCTTCACAGTTTACACCAGAGCGGAGCGGCTCTGAGTGGTTCCCACTGTGAGACCAAAACACCTCCTCCAGCGTTTTCAAAAGATTGTGGATTCGGAAAACAGAAACCCCGTCCTCATGTAAACGAAACGATAAACCACAGTTAAGCCTTTGTGGATTTGGCAAAACGTGTTGTCGTCTAAATGGCGTCTTAGTCTGCTGCCCCCGTGACCTGGCCCTGGATCAGTGAAAGAAAATGGACAGATGGATGAAACTCGCGTGGAAGTGTTGGTCTGTGAGTTACCCGAGTGGACGTCTTAATCAGGGAGACTCCTTCTGTGACTGGAGGACAGTATGGATACTAATGGCAAAAGTTTCAAGAATCCAGCCTAAACCACAACTAAATCAGAACCAAACCAGAAAAAAGCAGGTCTTAACTTTTACTAAACCATGACCACAAATCACTAAACTGAACCTGGATTAATCAGGACTAAACTCATAGCCTGTGTAGAGCTTGTAAGACACCATCAAGCCCGAGCTGTTCAATAGTGCAGCATAAATCCCTAGTTTCTGAAGAAGCGTGGGACCTCTTTGTGTAGCGCTGTCTATCGCCGGAGAGTGAGAGACAGTGGCAGGAGGAGAGAGGTCTGGTGAGAAACTCGAGCCAAACGGACACGGAGAGAGTCGGAGTGAAATGTTCCAACGGCAAGTGTTTCTGCAGCAGCACGGCTTTCAAACTGTGAATTTATCAACCATCAGACACCACCATGGACATCTGAGCATTTTTTCCCTCTTTGACTGGCTATCATTTGTGGCTCTGTTTGTTAATGGTATAAATTCTTGTAAAAAGAAAAAAAAAAGGGCTTACTCTTGACAAAGTTTGGAATCCATTTTTTTCTAATGGAACACTGAAAAATATTTACAATTATCTTCAACATACAACCCTAACCCAAGACACATTAAAAAAATCAGCATGACCCCTATAGCGCCCTCCTCTGGTGCCAGAAGTAAATTTCCCATTACATTTTCCCAATTGACTTCTCAAAAAATGTATATTTTAAGAGTTTAAAAGCTCGATGGAGGCTAATCAGCTATGTGCTAACTAAATGACCATTGCGCAATTAATCTTAATAAAAAAATATTTTAAACTTGAGTAATCAGCAATCTTCTTCAG
>CM036259.1:4032426-4172426 GCA_020698575.1 Bostrychus sinensis | reverse complement strand
GGCACCGCTGCTTATAAGCAAAAGGATTGATTGGGTTGCCGAAATGTCCAGGTTTTTTGTCAGACATAGATGGCAACCCTAGCCCAGCCGTCTCCTAAACCAGTTCTCAGGTGCGTCCTCGGCCGTGTGTTGTATAACCAGGATTCTCTGTGTGACGCGTGTGCAGTAATCCTCCAGAATGACTCTCTCCACTTCAGATTCAGCTTTGTTCCAGGTCTGATCCAGGTCTGATCCCTGGTTGTTTCTCAGTATGCGCTCCTGTCCGTACTTGTGTTTTTGTTTTCTTGTGAAACATCATCAGTCTCCGGCCAAGTCCTGTTCCAATTCAAAGTTTTTTATTTCGGCAAATCTGCTCTAAATCCCTGGATGTGTTCCTGCTCCATTTTATTGATGCATTCGAGTGACCTAAAAGATGCAGAATGAACTTGCTTTTGGCTGTTTTCTGAAGCACTATATCTTAAAGGGGCTATATTATGCTTTTATTTGTATTTTTAAACCGGTCTTGGTCACCTCTAGAACAACCTTTAAAAACATTATGTGACAAAAGCAACAAGTGAAAAGACCAGCAGAGGGCAGAGCTATATTTTTGAACAGAGACAGTGAAAAAAAAAAGCTTTTAACTTCCTTTAACTTTTTGTATGATGCCATTTTATTACAGAATGAAAAATGTTGGTGAAGATTCAGTGGAAACAGAGCTGTACACCATGTTTTAGATAAATGAATGAGAGCATACTGGATGTAGAGGGCTTGTTGATTGGTCAGTGCTTCCTGGAGTGGGCGGGGTTTGTGGAACCGAGTGTTATGAGACCTCAGGAACTCAGCGCCAGAGACTTCAGGATTACTCAAACAGGCGTGAATGTAACAAAACACAACTCCAGGTCTGTTTTTGATAAGGGAACAACATTATAACATGGGAGAAAGCTCAGAAAAGTCAATTTTGAATAATACAGTCTCTTTAAACTTCATCTTTTGTACAACCACATTGTTCTGCATAAGCTCCAGTTTTTAGATTGGCTTGTGTCGCATCAGGTTTTAATCAGATCACTGCTTGAATTCTGATATTTGGCAGTCAACAGATGAGTTACTATTGGCCTGAGACTGGTCTTGAATGCATTATTTTGGACGGTGGGAGGAAACCACAGTAACACTTCTTGAAATAAAGAAGGTGACGTGCTTTGGGAGTTCCACCTCAGTGCAACCTTAGTGCACAAAGCAAATGAAAAGAAATGAAAAGCTTGTATTGGGGGCTGGTCTCCATTTCCACTGCAAAAGCCCTGGTGTTAAATACCATGACCTTGAATGTGTTTTCTCTAATGGAGTCCATTCACCTGACTCAGTGTGTTCTGCCCCAAAGGAAACAGAGCACTATAATACATCTGAGAGCCGGCGGACAACAAGAGTCTGCCACAGAGACTTAATATTGAAACATTATTCTTTATGCAGCACTTCCAATCCCACAGCGTGTCCCTCTCCTCTGCATCCTCATCTCTCACACCAACTAGCTTTATCTTCTCTCTGGTCTTCCTCTAGGTTTGGCAGCTCTAATCTCAACATCCCTCTACCCATGTGATATCATGACACACAGAGAAGCAAAAAACACCGAGGCCATAGTGCGATTGTGGTCAGTAAGGTTGCTTTAATGGAACAGACAGAGCAGACAGAGATGACAAAGATCTTGTAGCATAAAAAACATAATATATCCAAAAACAAGGAGCAGACGAGAGAGAGTCCAGCGCAGAAAAGTTCATTGCATGAAACAACAAACGGAGCTCATGTCCAGTCCCCACAAAAGCCCCGAGCTCATCCTGACATCATCTTTTATACTTTCTGATAACATAAATTTCCATATGTCCTTGAAAATAACCAGTTATTATTCGTCTAGACAGTTGCTACTCAAATTTAATTTATAAAAAAACATATTGGACCATCCCAACTGAACTGGTGCCAACCCCTGCTCCTGCTGCAGACGCTCAGTTTGTCACAGCCACAAAAGTTCATCCAGGTCATTATTATAGAGTTATATAAACCATGATGTAATGTAGGCACGCCCATCAGGTTATGTGCCCCTTTATTCTGATGTCATCAACATTTAACCACACCCACTAAACTGTGCCCCCTAGTGGCAGTTACACTAAACTACAATCAGGAACCAAATTAAACTCTCCCTCTGTGTTTTATCTTCTCTACAGTGAGGCCCAGTGTTTCCCTCACAGTTACAAAGTCACACATTTCTCAAAGAACACATGAAGATGAACACATGACATCATCATGACACTGCAAACACTCACAGCACTGAAGTTTTTACTATAATGAAGATATAAAGATTATATGAAGCTTGATTATACGTATAACCAGCAAAATGTGAATAACATACAGATTACTCAAAGCTTGAGTGTAGCTTTAATACTTAGCATAAAAGCATAAGAAAACCAACTCTCAGTGTTACCAGTCTTACCTAAAGTAACAACATTTATAGCTTTTTAACTCATTAACCTCTTCAATCTGAACCTCTCACCCGCCACTCACTACCAACAGAGTGTGTGTGTGTCCCAACAGCTTATATAGGATACAGGAGAAGTAAATGTCCCTGGGTTTACATAAAGATCAATGGTCAAGGATGGACTAAGATTTGCTGGCTCGGGGTCACCTTTCATGCCTAGGAGACAGTGGACACAGATCAACTAACATCTCATGACCCAGTATGGAGAAGGTCAAAACAACGGGTCACAGCTGCTACAGACAAGTCAAGGAAGCAGGAGACATTCAAAAATTCATGATATCACCATATACTCACTGTCCCTAATCTGTTCATGTATTAAACCATTTCAGTCTGGAAACTGATCCCCAAAACATCTCACATAAGCTGTCCCTCTGATGGACTCATGCCGCATTCATGATACATCGGGATCTCGCAAATTCTGACCTCCGACTCGGAAAAACTGCCCTCTTGGGTTGAGTTTTTTTCTTGCAAGCTCATGTGGAAGTGTTGAATTTCAAGTTCCCGAGTTGACAAATTCCTGGGGCCTCCCTCAGTGACAGGAGGACAGTGTAGTTACTGAAGGGGAAATCATTATTTTCAACATGAGATGTACTTATCTTTATAAAATGAATAAAGTTATCAGCAGTAAAGCTCTGCAAAAATGTCTTTGACAATTCATTTATCAGTGACTAGACATGGAAACATCCCCTGATATAACTCTGCACCACACCAAGCAGTGCTAATGATGTATTTATTTGTTTCCTATAAAACAACATGGAAATGCAACTATTGTTATGTTGTTATTGTGGAGTTTTACATGTTTTCTGACACCCAACAAACATTTTTCAGAAGTCAGCTTTAAGTAAGTTAGGGCTGTCGAGTTTCCGATGTGTCATGAACGCACCATCATTCCTAATCCTATCCATCCTCGCCATGAACAAACAGAACCTCAAAATCTTCAGCTCTGCCTCCAACCCACTGTAAACTCTAAACCTTAAAACATCTCTGGTCTCACCCAGTGGCGAAAGGTGGTAATGCAGGTTCTAAGAATGGGCCCCAAGTTTTACACAAATTCAGGAAGTCTATACAGTGAAGCCCAAAATTATTCATACCCCAGTCAAATTCTGACTTAAAGTTACTTTTATTGTAAATGTAAATAAAAGCTGAGAAATATTTTTTCCACAATGATACCTCTTGTACATCGTCTTATCTTTTGGGAGAAGCCTGTGTCATTTCCGGTCAAAAAAAAAAAAAAAAAAAACTTGCTGGTTGAATAAAAGTAACTTTAAGTCAGAATTTTCCAGGGATATGAATAATTTCAGGCTTCACTGTACATCCACATATGATACTTTTTAATTTAACTGTAATTTCTTAAGGTCAACAAATAATTTCTCTAAAATATGTCAGTGCCATAAAAAATTGATGTTTATTTTTGTTCATAACTAAAGTTTGTAAGCATTAAGCAAATACTGAAAGGAAATTATGAATATCATACATTTTAAATCTTTTTTAGTCATAGAAAAGCTTGTTCTGACAATGGAGCCATGCCTGCTGTGGAATTTATCGCCCAGACCCACTAATGGTGAAAGACTCTGAATGGGGCCCCCTTGTGTCTTGGGCCCTGCACTGCCTGATGTTACGCCCCTGCTCTCACCACTGTCTTGTTCAGCTTTCCTTTCCTTTTTGTTGAAACGCTTATCTCCCAACACTCATGACACATTTATTGCTTTTATTCCGCCCATTCCTGAAAAAATAAGATATTTTACTACCAGTGTTATGCCTCGAAGTCTTTGTAAATGTTATGAAACCGTGACCGTCTCTCATAATTTCATCTGTTGTGTGAAATGTGAGAGCAGAGAGCACTGCGGGGGGATCTCAGACTAATCCAGAGTAAATCCACTGAGTCATCTGCGCTGTACGAGGAGCTCAGACCTGAACCGCGAGACAAGTTCAGCGCAAACTCTACACAACATCACACTATCACCACAAAGTCAGACACACTCAGAGGTTAAACTGTACAGATGTCAGTCATACAAGCTACCAACCAGCTTTAGGAAAGTTTTTAGGCAGCGTAAACATTAAACCAGAGTAAAATAAATCCCACTTTAAGGTCTAGGGCAGTAGTAACTCAGAATGAATAATGCAATGTACAGTGTCTAGAAATGTGCCATATCAATCCAGTGCATTATTATTACTTAGTTTTTTGAAAGTACATGGTTTTGTGCAATGGTTTTGCCTGCAGCTTACACTTTAGTTTAACAAACCCAAGGCAAATTATAATTTTGATGAGCTGAATATTCATTTCTTAACTGTAAACATAATTAAAATAAATAAAATTCTTGAAATATTTAACTCTCCGTTTCAATACTTTTGTCTAATCCCACCTTTTTTATTTGTTCAGTGGAGCCATATTCTCTTCTGCTTCTATTTCAACATACAAAACACACAGACAACTGTAAATTGCACGTGTCATTAGCACTTTGTTTTTGTCTTTTCTGCATTTGACACTGTTGTTGAAATAGTTTGTATTGCATTCAATTAAAAAAAATAACCTATTCATTTTGTTTCTTCTGTGTTTGGAAAAAACTATTACCTCTGACAATAATGCATTGTTCTTACAGCCTTTTAATTTATTTGTACCCTACTGATTTTACTCTACTCTAAATTACCTTTAACATAATTGTATTTTGCTTTATCCCGTGTGCAGCACTTTGGCCGCCTGTAATAGTTTTTAGAGTGCTTTAAATTTGGCATGGTTTTTTTTGTGGTCACCCAAAGTGGATTAAAATTATAGCCAACCCCTCCAATTACGTAGCAACAGCATAAGTACCTTTGTTTTTATTTTATTGGAAAAAAAAAAAAAAGGTGGACCAACACCATTTCATGCTATCAAATTTAACCTTTGACCTTAAACTTTGAGCTCAGACCAAAACCAAAGCATTTTTCTCTGCCTTATTAAACATTGTGTAAATGCATTGCCTGCATTTCGTTTCTCTTTGCTTCCCTTTTCTATTTCTGGTTCTCTATTTCTCTGTGCTTAAACGTCTTATTCAAAGTAATACAGGACCACATTTATTTTAATGGAAAAGTCACACATCATATCCATCAACAATTGCATCATCCATCAGTTCAGAGTCTATATAAAGATGTCAAAAGGTCAGTAATTTCATTCTCATTTGCCTGCCCCGCACAAAATGTCAAACCAATCTTGGCAATTTGTACCAGAAATACAGCCGTGGTTTAACGTTACACTTGGAGAAATGCGGCCATCTAGTGGGCAGAAGCAGGTATTACAGTTCATAATAAACAGGATCAGACAGGCGTTCTACAAAGCAGTGTTTATTATTTAGTAATAAATAGTGAACATAGTGAACATTGTACAAAGTGGTAATAAATTAATTATAATAAAGTGTAGACTGATTTAAAAAAGTGCATTGTTCACTTAAATTGTGCTCTTGTGCAAACTCAGCACCGCGTGTCTTTCCTATGAACCCCTGCAAAGAAATCAAAACAAAAATTACAGTGGACCAAGGAAATTATGTCTTGATGTTCAATATACCAAGTAAAAAAAAAAAAAAAAGGCCCCATATTATGTTTTGGGGGGGCTTTTTGAAATAGTGTTGGGCACCTTTGCTTTAGTATTTTCCATATCATATCTTATAATGCATGTGTGGAAAAAGTCTTATTTTGGTGACCTGTTACTTGAACTTTGTAGAAAACGCTTGGATTAGGTGTCTGCCGCCCCCTGTTGGCAACAGTGGGGCCTGGACAGAGCATAAAATGGCCAATTAGCATGGCTATTAGCAACATGAGGCTAACAGATAGATAAATGAGCTGGCTGCTTCATAGTGACGGAGGTTTAAGGCTGAAATGATCAGAATGAGTCCGGTGATGGTGTATGAGCTTTAGAAACGGCCAGGGGCACTTCCTGGTTTCATGTGTTCACATAGAGCTGTGAGACCGAGCATTTTCAGCTCTTGAAAAAGGCAGTGCCTCAGCATACAGGATTACTTAAAGCATAAATGACAACTACTCCAGGTATGTTTTTGAGCTGGAAACATAACATGGTTAAAAGCTCAAAAATGTTGATTTAGCAAAACAAAGGGCCTTTAAGGACTTTTAAGTGAATGTGTGAATTGAGTAAGTAAAATCTTTTATTCGTGGCCATTATACTTAACATTGTGTCCTAGTAAATACTGGTTAATCTTAATGCACCCTCACTGCACTAAAGTAAAAAATTCAAATGTTTTTTGTCACGTTTTAAACCACGAATAAGCATGTCTGCTGGGAATCACCAAATAATAAATAATAATAATGATAATAATATGTAGTAATGTCTTGGCACTGACCTTGTGGTAGTGATTTCATGTGCATATTCAGGTGTTGTGCTCTTAAATCATTTTTTAAACCTTCAGTGTTGTGTCCGGGCACTGTTTTCCAGGGCTTCTCTGTGGGATGAGAGCATTTGTTAGTTACAATATTTATTAAAACTGAAGTATAGTCAAACTTCTCTGGTGGGAGGAAGCCGCAGTACCCAGAGAGAACCCACTGTAACACAAAGAGGACATGCAGACTCCACCAAGAGAGTTTGTGTTGACCCGGAGATCGAACACACAATCTCTTTGCTGGGAGGCAAGAGCACTAAATGTCAAGCGGAAGTACTGCATTTCTTGTCCTTTGTGGCAAAATGGGTAGCGCACTTGAGAAGGTTCTGGGTTCGATAGTAGCTTAAGAAGAACTGTTTGCTTTTTAAAAGATTTTTAGGCCTTTTTCAGTTTTATTGGACGTGCAGTCAAGAAGTGACAGGAAATAAGCGGGTGAAGACTTTCAGTAAAGTATCGGAGTCTAGTTGCTGTGTATATGCACCACAGCTCTCCTAAATGAGCTATGCGCCAAATGTACTTTCCACCTACTTTTACAATCATTATCTTTTTACCTAAACTGTTTAAGTACTTCTAACAGCACTTTTACTTGAGTACAGATTTTGAGTATTTCATCCACCAAACAATAAATGTATTAAAAATGTCAGAAACTTCTCACTCACCTGTCTGCCATCTGTGTGCAAGGTACAGCTGATCCACGTTTCTCCACTTCTCTTGGATCAGCGGCACGGCGCAGTTCTCGTCCATCTCTCGAATGGCGTTTCCGTGTGGACAGTGGTAAATTCTGTGCCACTGCGTTTGGTGATGTTCGTTACAAAGACAGTTCTTCTCCCTCAACTTCGGATAAACTGCTGCCGGACACTTCTCCACGTTCTGCTTTGAAGCCAGTGGTCTCTTCAGCTCCTTCTTCATCTCCTCCATCAATCTCCACTTGCGACATGAACCGTTTTCGGAAGATTCTCCCTCGGTTTCGATCCTCGCATCAGGACTCGAGCTTTTTCTTGTAAACAGTTTGTTCGCGTGACCCTTGCAAGCTTCGCAAGTCGGCAAGATCACGTCGTTCCAGGGTTGGAAAGGCGCAGCTTTGCGTTTCAGAACTTGCCTTTCAATTTCTGGACTTGCTGAAGTATTGTACACCCTTTGCTTGCTCAAACATCTTGTGCATAGACGTTGTCCCTTCATCGCATAAGGGACAAACACGTTTTCGTTGTAGCTTCGGCTGACGCAGCATTCGTGATCAGACAAGCTCCTTCTATCCACCTTGCCTTTCGGTTTGTACCTCTCCTTTGGCTTACGAACTGCAGTTGCGTCTTTGAACTCTGCGTCTAATTTTCTTCGTCTTGTCTGTACATCCAAGCTTCTGTTCCCCGTTGGCTTGTTTAGCTTTTGAGGAGTGGGTGGCATCTTGCAATAGCGCACATTTTCAAAATCAGCTAACCAGCTTGTTGATGGTAGATAGGCTGGTAAAGATTCAAAGGAAGTGTCTTGTTGGTCTTGCATGGTTCTGTCTAAAGGAGAATCATCGGATAGAAGTGGTGAATGTTCAATTGCTATTTTGCTTTTTATACCAGCGTGTTTTGGGGAATCCTCACACACCAAATTGTCAACCTGAATCTCCAAAGTTGGCACTACAGCTTGCAGCTCTTCCACCATCATCAGTGGCATCTCAATAATTGGAACAACCTCTTCCTGGGAATTTTCTTCGCGAAGTATTAGTGTTTCAGCTGAGGGGACTTCACCAGGTAAGGTTTCAATGCAAGATTCGATCAGCAATTCGGGTGTAGGTACCAAAGTATCCTCCGTTGACCAAACTGTCGACTCCATTTTCCGCAATTCGTCTAAGTATTTTGCATCAAAGGGCAGGTGGACAATTTTGAGATCTTTTTCATTAGAGATTGGTTCAACATCAGCAACCATTTTGGATCCTGAATGATTTGTAGGCGTGGTTTCCAACGCTGGCATATTCTCATTGCCATTTGGAGTGCCTACTAGGAGGATGTCAGGGCAAGCTTGTCGAGATTGCTCCGTTTTGCCATTCGAATTTGGGACTTGCAAGTCATCCTCTGGAAGCAAACCGCCTTGGACGAGTGAACTGCAGTGCACCACGTCTTGGGAAAAACTACGAGACATTTCTGAAGTTTCCCGTGAGTGCAAAACCTGTAATCCGGCTGGCGTCGTACAACACTCAATCCTTACCTCCTCGGTCTCAATTACAAAGCTTCCCTTTTGTGGCGTTGTGTTGGTCGATAAGGGAGCGAGGTCTTTTATCGCCAAGGAACGATCGTCTTCTTGAGACGACAAAGCTGTGGAGAGATTTGAAGAGTCATTGGACGTTTCTAAGTTGTTTAAAGTTGTGCTGCTTTGCTGAGAGGTAGGTAGCGGTTCGGTTTGGACTTCAGCACTGGCGACGCCTCTGGATGGTACGTTGTGTTGGTAGCGCAGCCTTCGAGAGTGGTAGGCCATAGACTGGTAGTACTGAGGGTTGAGCAGGCGGCGGTAGTCCATCAGATGGTGGTGAGTGTGGGGCACGACGAAGCCTGGAGTCTCCATGTACGGATTGGGCTGGTAGTGAGGCATCAGCGGCATACCGTAGCCTACAGAAAAGCAGAAGTCATTACATGCATTTAGGTACAGCTTAAAACATTAATTGCTTTTGGTACACTGCCAAATACAATAATTTGAAATGCATACATCTTATTTTTCATAATTTGGAATTTTTCATTTAAGATGGATGAATTTAAGATACTTAATTGACAATTATAGCAACCATTTTTGTAACTTAATTTGACTGAAGAAAAGTCACAAATGCTTTGTCGCAAAATGTAATGTTTTTTTATCTAGAATACATTTTTATATTAGCTATCAGGGGCGGACTGGCCATCTGCGCATTCTGGAGGATCACAGAACGGCCGGTCGCTGAGACGGCCGATGGGCCGTTTTACATAGACTCCATAAACACATACACAACCAGACCAGAGAGGGCGCAGCCGCGCAGATGCGCAACAGCAGAGTAGAGGAAGAAAGCAGAACAGCTGCAGCCACTCAATGCAGTCAGGTTCTCGAACAAGTCCGCAAGTCCGCCGACAGGCGGCCGTGAAGATGGCGGTGGCGCGTGAGCAGAGGCTGCCGTGCGTTTACGTCATGGATAAAAAACGGTTAATAAAACGAAAGGAGAAGGGCGGAGCAGAGAAAGTCAGGGAAAAGAAGCTTAAGTCTCTTGCATGTGAGGCGTTCAAGAGTAAAAATATTACAGAAGTGTTTGACAGCAGCAGTGCTAAAGCCACATCCACCAGTACAGCACAACATGAGAATGAAGAGGCTGAGTGTGGTGGGGGCCCAGCGCTGCTCAGGCTCAGGGACCCACAGAACCAGATGAAGTTTTACCTCAGTTAGAGCCGTGTACAGAGCAAGTGGTGAGTATAGCTTACTGTATGAAACACAGGGCTTTCATAGCTATTTAGGCTACGAGATATTTATTCCACTTCCTATACATAGCTCTAAAACACTATCATAACAGTAACAATATGAATAATAAGAATAATATTATATCTAATATGGCTGTGAAGACTCTCATTCATCCAGGCTGATTCCATTGCAATCATAGGTTTAAAAGCTGTCATCTGGACTTGGTTTTAAAGAGAGCTCTCTTACAGTCAAATTTCAGAAGAGAAAGCCTCTTGGATAAAAGGTGAAATGTCTTCAACTGTAAAACCAAGTCCAGATGACAGTTTTTAAACCTACTATTGCAACTGTATCTAATGTGAATTAAATCCAGGGATGTTCCCAAGCCCTCCAATAATAAGTCATAGTGTAATCCAGGACTAAACTATATCTAAAACATGACATAACCAGGTCTAACCAAGACTAAACCCTAACTAAAATAGGTATACGCTGTCCAAAACTATAGCTAAACCAGGTTTAAACCAGGTCTAAACAGGGACAAAACCAGGTCTTAATCAGGTCTGTGCCAGGATCAAATCAGATTCAAATCCGGGACTAAACCTGTACAAAACCAGGTCTAAACCAAAATTATATTTTTTTTAATTAATACGATCACAAACGACTTTGAAGATTTTTGATTTTTAGTTTACTATCATAAACAACTTCTAATTGAAATTGTGCTTTTTGCTTTATCCAAGACAACTTTGTAAAGTTTTTTTTTTTTTTTTTTTTTTGGGGGGGGGGCTGGGCAGGCTCCAGGGCTGTTTTTCAGTCCCAGTCCGCCCCTGTTAGCTATAGTAGTGTTTGGGGCTTGACGGAGGCTGATTTTCAATGGGGTACCTCATGACCACTCCATAGATCTAAATATAAATCAGAGTTGCACAGTCCCCAGGGAATGCATAGAGAATGTCAAAGGAGTGATTACAGTGAAGATGTTAAGTATTAAAATACAAAATAATAATAATTTTAAAGATTCTCTTGCTTTTTTAAAATCATAGACAGCTTATTTAAATAAGTGAAAAAAACACAATAAATAACAAAAATGCTGTGCCAAAAACATTTGTGTTTGTGCATGTGGACATGAACTGGCAACTAGTTCTTCCACTACAAATGAGACAGATGTTTCATGTAAATGTTTTGACAGCGTATTTTAGATTTTGAGGACTTGAAAAAATGCATTGAATTTTCAAGTTTTTATTCTGAATTTCTGATCATTGAAAAAATACTGTGAAAGTTAGATACTGAAATTTCAGTGACTCAAATTCAGAGACAAAAAAAATCTGGCTTTATTCAGTATTAAAAAAATAAACTGGTCGAAATAACAAGGCATTTAAAACTCAAAACCTGATGACATAACTTTGCTTCTATATTTATGCATCCTCTTGTTGGCCTGATTAATATTTTGACAGTACAATTATTTTCAGATACTAAAGTCTGGGTAGGTGGCGGAAACCAATGACACTGTTTTGCTGTAGGCATTAAGTAGAAATCAGCAGTGAAACATACTATGTAGCTATGCTAATGCTACCATTACAAGATTTTGGTCAAGTAGGCTACTTTAAAAAACAAAACATAAATAATAACAATAATAATAAGAGGAAGAAGAACTCAGCAGTGAAATCTTCTTAAAAAGCTAAGCTGCTAAAACTTCCATTATGACACTGTACAGCCTGTTACAGTTTGGTTTAATGTTTAGACAAGGGTGACCAGATTTCTAGATGCAAAAACTGGGACACATTTTTTTTTTTTCTAGTCATAGTGCTTTTAAAAACTCACCAAGTAACAAAAAACCTTCCAAAATCCATAACATTTTCAGTCATATAATTAAAGTACATGACGGTAGGGCTTACATTTTTAATTTTAAAGGGCAATTTATTACTAAAAATAATGACATTGTATATAATTTTAGTAACAAAGGTCAATAGACAAATATATAATATATTAAGTTCCCCATGCTTTTCTATGAGTTAAAATGGGGACATCTGGGACATGGTTTGTTGAAAACTGGGACATATGACGGTTAAATATGGACATCTGGTCTCCCTAGATTAGACTCAAAAAGAAAACACTGTGCAACTAAGAGCTAAAATGCTAATGCTAAGTATCAGGCCTGTGAAGCCATGTGGGCTCTTACCAAAACCTGGGTATCCTCCATAGTAGGGGTTGTAGTTGAGCGGCATGGCCAAAGGCAGGGGCCACTGCACGCTCTGCACGGGGAGGAAGGGCTGCGCAGGCTGGATGTAGAAGAACGGCTTGTGGTGCTGCTGCTGCTCCTCTGGAAACGGAGCCGATGAGGGCCCGGGTCCATGGTTGGAGCCGGACTGGCCCTGCATCTGAGGAGGATTCCCCTGCGGCAAATTATTATGACCCGCACTGAACGAGGGGTTTAGGGTCGAGGGCCCTGCATTCATGTTGAAAAATGAGCTAAAGGAGTATAGTTTGTTAGCAAGTCAAGCAGTTTTCTCAAAGTTATCACTGGCAAACAAACAGGACTTTGTCTGGTCGAGTGGTTTTTGATTAGGACTGGAGCTGCAGCCTGGAGTTTCCCTAAGGCTGCTCTGATTGGCTGCGGTTGGTGGCACAGGTGAGAGGCGTCCAATTAGAGACAGGTAAAAGCCAATGGGAAGAGTTCACGCCCACTTCACTGCAGCTGAGCAGAGAACTGGCCAAAGATGGGAGGGTAAAGGAAGAGGTCTCACTCCATAATACACAGCCAATACGTACAAGCAGAAGAGAAGCTTTATGCTGTTGCTAATGAGTAAAAATCTCAGTTTAGGTCATTAAGTAAAGTTGGACCGTGCATTAAATAATATACAAGTGTCCTCTACATCACTGGTTCCCAGCCTTTTTTGTGTTGTGTTCCTTTGGGCTTTTGTGCCTCACCATGAGTACCCCCTCACTCGTGTTGGTGATCATTCAAAAAGTGTCACATGAAACATATTATGTATTGTTTATTAGTGCAAAGACATTTTATACTTCGTCATCACTAATTCTCCTTCATTTTTCTTTTGAATTCAAAATTAACAAATGAATAATCTGCCTTTTAAAATAAAAATAGTTTAAAATAAAAATAACTAAATTATATTAAATGCACTTATTTTACTAAATATTTTGTTTTGAAATATTTACTCATAACTTTACTACAAACAATTTGAAAATTTTGAAATTGTAACTATTAAACTTTTAAAAAAAAGCAAATGTTATTTAGCAGTTTCACAAATATTTTATCTTTAAAATAAATGTATTAATTCCCAAGTACCCCATGCAAAGTGCTCACATAGCCCTGGTTGGGAAACACAGTTCTATGATGCACTGTAGGAGGCAGGACCCCATGTCGCTTTTGTCCAGTTTTGCATTTCACACCAAATAACTTGTGAACTTTTCATGCACAAATTACTTCGCCTTAGGAAAACCTATTTGTGCTGACCTCATCTGACAAACTCGACTCTGCCAACTCCCCATTTTGTTTTTTTTATTTAGCAGTTGACTTCCTTGAATACCTTTTTTGTACCTCTAGATTTGTAAAAGGATTTCTATTAAACCCACAAACCTTTAAAAAAATCTACAGAGTGAAGAGTCATCTATACAGACTCTGGTATAAATTGTGTGCCAACAGTTTTTTTGGCTCACATTGTTGCACTTTCCATGTCAGTGTTATACTAAACTGTATTTTTGCTTTGTGAATGAATTACAGCAGTGTACAGTAAAACAAAGAAACAGACGCATCTTAAATACAATAACTTTTATTGAACTGGCCCCAAACAGTGGCTCACCATCTGTAACCAAGTCTCTGTGAGTTCATATGAAACGTGCCAAGGCAGTGTCACTGCAATAAATTTATATTTTATATTTATCTTAATCCAACCTAAATATGCCTCGTGTGAGGTGCATTTTCACCACGTGCCCTCAATATTCCACCACATCTTCCAACAGTCACACCTTTGGGGAACCTGCAGAAGAAAATCAACACTGGTTTATAATGTTACATGTTTAAATCAAATTAAGTCTTAGTAAAAAAAAAAAAAAAACTCCACCTACAGTTTAACAGTTCACTTGTGAGTCCGAGACGTCAACATGGATGATCCCTCATCGCAGAGCCTGTGACACAAACATATTTAATTTATATATAATTATGATTTGTTATATAATTTTGTTATAATATTAGTTAATACAGCGAGTTCCAGACCTCTGTCCCAGTGCAGCGGAGGGGGCTCGTCCTCCTCGTCTCTTGGTCTGTGGTACATCACCTTCCTCTGGTTCAGCTCTGAATGAAAAACAGACCGACCTTTTTTATCACCATCTGCCCTGTTCCACTGGCTTTCTTCATAAACAGCGCGTTTTTCAGTGCTACAAAGTTGTTTATATGCTCTCTAGACATAAGACTGAACACGTTTACCTGAGATGTGCAATTATCAGGCATGAGTCCCTCCAACATTTTAAAGTTTTTTCTTTACACCAGTAAGAATAAAGTGAAGTTAGGATGGTGAGGACTTCCAACTGCCTTTATATGGTAAAAAACAAAACAAAAAAACACTGGAATAGTTGCTGTTGCCTGACAATCAGGGCCGTACGCAGGATTTAAAAAAAATAACTAGGTCCAATAAAGCCGTCTACCCTGTGGCAGAGGAGCAAAGTTACTCTTACCCTTCTTCATTAAAAGAATGAACAGGCCAAATGAATTAAACTAGAAATCGGGCACATGCCTCAGGACATAATCCAGGACAATGATGAAAATATGGAGGAAAAATTACCAAGGGCCGGACCTCATGGACCTCATAGCTGCGTACGACCATGCACACAATGATTTTTTTTTAAACACTTGTCTTAAAAGAGAAATTTAAATTTCTCTTAGATGAGTCAGAAAACATAGATAATATCAAGTTTTTGCATAACTCATTGCTGTGCCAAAGAACTTAGAGTTTTTTTATACTGTAACTTTTGATGCTGAACTCCACTAAATGTGCATTTTATAATTCAAACTGATTTTTTTATGACTAACCTTGTCGAGGTAGAGGGGCTGTTTGTCTTCTCCGAACCACTCCTTCAGTCCATCTGCTCTGGTCTGAGACTGGCAGCTCCTCTCTGCACAGTCTGTCTGTGAGAGCAAACATACGTAAGCCCATCTTTATGGAATAAAAAGACGTCCCAGTGTCGTAGCTCGTCTTACCCTGGCAGGTCCTGTACTGCTGCTCCTTGCCCTCTTCGCTCTCCTCCTCCTTCTGCTGCTCTCTCCTCTCTGGATCCTGGTCCGCGGGTTCCAGCTGGTCTTTGTACGCGCCTCGTCTGTACCAGGTCTTCGTGTGTCTCTGAGGGAGGGGGTGGGTCTTTCTGGGTCCTGAGTGCTTCCGGACCACCACGCGAATGGGCTGCTCACATCCTCGGACGTACCTCAGACACAAGCAAACAAAAAATTATACTTTAGAAATTCACACGTTAGTTTCTACATTAACAGTCCAACTTCACAAACTCCTCTCAGAACAAGTCTGTGTTTCATAGAAGGGATATACTGTAATTTATTTAGACACATGACTGATTTTTACTCTGTTCCTCATTTATACAACCCCAGAGCAAGCTCCTCAATGTAATGATGGCGGTAGTAGTTGCAGCAATAGTACAACCCCAGGAACTCTGCACTTCCCAGCACAAGCTCCTCAGTGTGGTTCTGAACTAAAATGCACCTGTACCACTGACAATTTAAAATGTAAACATTACCACTAACAACTTAGGCTATAAAGACAACTGAGAAAGAGCGGAATAACTGGAAATGGAACTGATGCTGAGTCTGACGACAGCCACGCAGAGGAGGAAGCGGCACTTCGTCTACCTCCGGAGTTGGCGGAGTTGTTCAGAAGCGACACCGAGGATGAAGAATTTAAAGGATTTAGCGATTAGGAGTGAGATGGTGAGTTTGGTGAACTTGTTATATTATGTTCTTTATGCTATAGTTATGTGAATAACTGTTAGTACACTCAAGGAAAAAAGAAACGCACCACTTTCATTTTCTCTATTTGTCAAAAAATATTACAGCCAGTGAAAAATTACAGACTACAATGAGTTTAGTTCTATTCTGAGTCAAAATGAAATGACTGTTTTCCTGGTTCTGGTTGATTGATTTTGATGAGCAATAACAACTGTATTTTTGTATTAATCACCTATGTCTGGGTCATGAGTAAAACTCAGAGATGAATTGGACCTGTCCTCAATTGTGCACAACCATTCCCTATAAAAAGACACCAAAATGGAAAAAAAAGCACATTTGTTCACAATGCCACGACTCCTGCAACCAGAGAGAGATTGGCAGCCATTGGCCTGCTTCAAGCTGAAGGAGCACACGGCTGTAGCCAGGAGTTTGGAGTCCATCACTCTACTGTTGTACGCCTTGCTGAGCGTTTCCACACCACTGGATCCTCCAATGACTGTCCCACATCTGGTCGACCACATGTCACAACTGCTGCATTATTATTGTTTGGTCATGTTATTGTTATTGAAACTGTCATAAGCATTGATTAATTGGGTCTGAATATCAGGGACGGGTATATGGTTGATGTGCACATGGAATATTTCCATCAAAAATAAGTAACCAAACAAAAATGTGGTAAAAAAGCAGTGGTGCGTTTCTTTTTTCCTTGAGTGTATATTACGTTAACATACGAGACACCTATTCAGTTCGTTGTTTATGCTTCATGTAGCTGAATAACCATCAATGTGTTACGTTAGCAAACCACACACCTATTCAGCTGTTGTTCTCTATTCTATTATTACTATAACTTGCCTTTCAACATGAAATGTCTGTTCTTGGTGTCAGATTGTGTAAAATAAATTTCCCCCAAAAAATGCGACTTATATACATTTTTTTCTTCTTCATTATGCATTGTTTGGCTAGTGCGACTTATACTCCGGAAAATACTGTATATATAATAACAACCTTATAAATCTTATAAAGTCATATTTTCAAAATACCAGAGATTAGTACAGTGAGGAGTACATTTTACCAAAAATCTCTACGTTATACATTTTCTCACACACACTTTTGAAGTAGGAGTGGTAGCAGTAGTAGTACCAATAGCTGTAAGTAGTTTCTCCTTCAGTAATTGTTACACTCAATACCTTTTTTTTTTTTTACTTTCACTCAAACAACTATTATATAATTAATACATGGATTTCTTAGTCGGACCAATATCTTTGTATCCTACCTCAACATGTTTCAGATGCTTATTTTTCTCAAGTCTCACTTTGAATCGTCTCCTGATGTTAGGTTTTGGTGCTGTAGGACGACAGCGCCATCTGCAGTCTGACCTCTTCAGAACAGTATCCCAGGTGTGAGAAAGCTAGCATACCCCCTCGTCCTGATTTAAAGTTCTGGGAGCGCATTTCCCACGACAAGACATCTCACAGTAACATCAGGTGAAGGTTTTGAGGTAGACAGCAGAAAATAAGCATCTAACATGTTGTACGATACAAAAATATTGGTCTGTCTATAAGAAATCCATGTATTAATATATGCAGAAGACGAAATTAACCTTTTTCCACCTCTACAAATTTGTTTTACCTTCCCTCCTCGTCCGAATCCGCTCCGTCATCCACGTACATCTTGGTGCAGTGGACTTTGCTCCTGGCCACTCCTCCTTTGGGCAGGCTCTTCCCGCAGCAGGCGCAGACAAACCTCTTGGTCCCGATCGCCCAGACCTCCTCCACGTCGTCGTTGGTCTGCTGCGACGCTCCGCACACCACCTCCGCCAGCCGCCTCCCTCCGTACACGTGCTTCGGGAACAGCTCCACGTCGTCCAGGTCCGTCGAAAACATCTCGTCTCGGGAGGATAATTCGTCCAGAGAGGGACTCAGCACGCTCAGGCGCTCGTGTGTGGACTGCGTGGGGAGATAGTTGTAGTAATACGGAGACGAGGAGAGACGACTTAATCCTTTCGCTTCAGACGCCAGTTCGAACGGCAATTTTAGGATTTGGAAACTCAGATCTTCCTTTACTTTGGCTTCTTGGACTATGAGCTTCGCTTCCGTGCTTTTTTCCTTTTCTTGCTCTCGTTGCTCATCACACATGGGAACATTTTGATCCATCGCAGCGATATCTGTTTGAATACCCGCAACTTCTTGTGCCGTCTCAATTGGCACGACTTGTTCCTCGGCTTGCTCTGAATTCGGACAATCTTCTTGCACGGATGAGCTATCAAGCGGTAGTTCCTCTTCCAAATCTCCAGACCAGCACTCCTGCGGGCTGAGTAGACTTCTGTGGCTCGAATCTCCGTCATACACTGCTATTGTCGAAAAAGTAGCCGTAGGTGTGTCTAGACAACTTTCGTTCTTTGCCGAAGTGTGGATGACTTTTTCATCTTCGGGTTTCTTCGTCTCCACCGGTGAAAACATTGCAGAAGACTGAGAAGCCACGCCAGAGTCGAGCTCTCGGTCCGTTCCTTGCCTGTCGCTAGCTTGCATTTTATCCAAACATTCGATGAGTTTGGTGATGGCGTCGCTGGGGTCGGTTTGCGCTTCGGAGCTGGCCGTCTCTCGATGCCCCGGAGGTTGGGGTTGATGTTGATGTTGAGAAGGGTGAGGAGGAGGCTGGTGTCTGCCGGAGTTATCCCAGTGAGGCGAGGGGAAGCGGGGCTCGAACATGCGCCGGTAGTCCATGGGATACAGAGGGGCCTGTGGGAAGACGAAGCCGGGATACTGCATGTACTGGTACGGGTGCAGGCAGGGACGACCGAAGTTAAAACCTGGGGGGAACAACAAAGGTAAACATTGTTTGATTTTCTGCCACCATTGATTCATTTCAATTCAATGACAAGCCCTGTACACAAACAGCCAATGGAAGAATCCCTTATTATTATTATAGGGAAGCAGACAAGCAAAAGTATGCAAATGTGACTCCAAAGTTGTCTTGCATGTTAACATTTTTATGACGTCTTCCCCGGATGTTTCCCATTACAATATTCTATCAGCTGAAAAGAGAGTTCAAGGGATACCATAGACCTGGCCATAACCTGCTCTACAGACAGTTTGTACTACAATTTAATTAAAATGTATGGAATAATCAGATTGTGAACAAAAAAAAAAAAAAAAAAAGACATATAGTGCCAATGATATAAAATGAAGTGTGTTATACAAATGTAAGTAGTTTTTTTTTTTTTTTAATATTGCAGGTGTTAATGATTACAGTAGCACTTGTACCTCCAGGAAGTCCGTAGTGTCCGTAGGGATTGTTCATCTGCCATTGCTGGTACAGATAGTACGGCTGGGACGGAGGCTGGACGTAGAAGAACGGTCTGGGATGGTGAGTCCTCTGCTGCCCACTGCCCATCGAGTGTGGAGCCTTACTGCCATCTGGAGACAGGACAGGAGTTTTACATTAAAGCATTTCATTTTTACATTTATCTTGTTCCTTTAATGTTGGAAAACAGAAATGGTTTATTCTTGTGACATTCATGCAAACATGAAAATTTTGTGGCTATTGTGCATCAATTTAGCTGACACAAAGTGTTGTTTTAACATTGGAGGTCAACCGATGTGGGTTTTTCTAGCGCAGATGCCAATTTTATAAATCTGGAGCAGCTGATGGCTGATGATGATCCCATGTACTCTACATCCACAGCTTTTCACCACAGTCACTACAGAGCGGTTAATGCTCTTGAGGGTTTGGTCCAGTCAAAAACATGCATTTGTTGGCATGAACTGGTGAGAGTGAAAGTGGACGGTTGTCTGTCTGTGCCGCAGCGTCAGCCCTGTGACTAGCTTTCCACTGGCCAGAGCGTACCCCACCTAAGGCCCAAAGTTACTTGGATAGGCTCCAGTATCCCTTACGAGTATAAGTGGAAAATTAATTACTTGCATACTAAAAGGCTCTGTAAGACAACATTTTAACCAAATTCAGTTAAAGTCAAATTGAAGTTACAGTACAGCACCTTCCTACTCGTTGACTTAAACTAATGCTGCAGACCTGCATAACAAAGCCTTACATATCCAGCATTAAAGCTCAAGCATCACCCGATGGCCCAGTCAATCTCTATTTAATATACAGACAATATACATTATCCACATTCAGTATTTCTCTTGAAACTCTTGGGCCAATAAAAGGATGTCTGAATATTCCTCTATAGTTTTAGTTGTCTTTGAATTTTTTTATATTTATGGCCTCTCTCAAAGCATAAATCAGTGCAGCATCCATTTAATATTAACTTTCACCTTTAAGACACATGACAAACTTGCACCTGTATGCCCCGCCCACTCACGGTTGTCATGGCAACCAGGTAATCAACCAGATAACTCACTTCAGCTGTATGGTAAAGGCAGACTGTTGTATGCAATATTTTAACAATATCTTTACAATAAAAATTGTGTACATTACGCAAGCTCATAAATAAATTTGTAATCTTTACATAAACATACACAGAACGTGAGATTGCACCGATGGCTAAACGTAAAACTAACATTTGAATAAAATAAAATGAAAACTCTCTCTTTGGGCCTACCGTCCATTTCTGTTACGTATTTTTCGCGATCAGGAATAAAACTCCACTTGATCCACAGCCTCGGAAGCCTCTCTCGTCTGTTTCCCGAAACCCAGAGTAACGCGTTTGACTGCGGCCTCACGTTGACGTCTCTCACAAAAATCTGAGAACACGGAGGAAATCAGTGAAATACAACTCACCTGCTGCTGCCCCGGGACCAATTCAGGGACAGACGGAGAGAACAGTGTCGGAAGAAACGGCAAAACGAGCATTTTACTTCTTAGAAAATGACACAAGTTACAAGAGAAAAACATAAAAAAAAAAAAAGCGCAAAACTACAAAAATAAAATAAAATAAATAATAAATAACTGGTTAACAATAAAGGCTTCGAAGTCACAACAATAAAATAAAATAAAATAAAATAATAATAATAATTATAATAATGAAGTGAGAAGCGAGAATTAAATAAGTAGGCCTAAGTAACATATTCTTTATTTTAAAAAAATAATAATAATGCTAAACGTAATTGAATTGATAAATGATAAATGGAAAATATATCATTTTTTTTAATTAATAAAATAGGCTACAATAATAATAATCATAAAAAAATGTGCAAAATGGCAGAAAACAAACTAGCATCCTAGTTAACAATAAAGACTTCCCTGTCACTACAATAAAAAATATAAAAAAAACGCCCCCCCCCCAAAAAAAATAAAAAAATAAAAATAAAATAAAGAGCGATAATCAAAGTAAGTAACATATTCTTTATTATGAAAAAAATATGCTAAACGTAATTGAATGGATAAATGATAAATTTAGAATTCATTAGATAATAATAATAATAATAATAATAATAATAATAATAATAATAATAATAATAATTACAATAATAAATAATTATAATAAATAATTTAGTGAATTATTGTAATAAATATTTTTTTTGTTTTTTGTATTGAGAAATGTATTTAATTTCATACAAACAGACGGATTATTAAAAACATACATTAAGCTCATGTTTAGTGTAATATTTAAAGAGCTTATTCTTGTTGAGACACAGGTTGTCGTCAGGTGCTGAGAGTTGTGTATTTAGTCGGAGGTGTTTCCTTTCATTCACAAAAACGGCCTTGTTGTTGTAACGCTCGATTCGTCCAGTAGGGGCCCGCCTTCTATCTACGCATGCGCACTGCCCCTGTTTTAGGCGCATGCGCGATGTCCTCCCTCGGCCTCTAGTCTTTCAGGCGCTGGAAGGTTGTCCGCTGCTCTGCGCTTCAGCGACTGTTCTACTCCCGCAGTCCGCCCGGAGGAGCGTACGCCACACTTCATTCTCACAGGAAAAGCCACCGCGACCTGTGAGTACGGCTTTTGTGCTTACACTTTCTCTTAAAAAGTCCCGATTGGCGGGTATTTTTGTGGACAATTCGCTTCTTAGTCGAGGTTGCTAGTTTATTTAGCTTTTAGCTTAGCATTGCGTGCTAGCAGCATGACCGCTGTTTTGGCGTTAGCTTTAGCTTTTTTTGCATTTTCTTCTTTTTAAAACAATCCTATCCTTGATTTTTACTTTCGAACAGATGGCTAACACAAGTTTATGTGTATTTGAGTTGAATTAGCGGTGAAAATGTCCGTTACGCCGGATGTGTTTTGAGCTCAAGGTGCTAAGTTGCGGCTAAGTAACGTAGCCTCGCTGTATAACATTACAGTACGCTAACCAATACGGTTCTATTGATTATCGACCAGAACGCACAGGTGGTCACCGCATCCCAAACAAAGGCACGCGTACAACCTCCTAAAATCAAGGTTTAGGGTTAAAAACCTTTATAAAAGCGTAGAAACCATTAAATGGCGGTTTGTTTTGGACCTGCGGAGCTATGGAAACATGCTAACGAAGCCTAGAAACCGTCAAATAAAATGTGTCAACGACGTGATTTGTTTTTGTCAGTCCTTACTACAAGACAATACCGCATCTTACAGCACCAGATCATCTGTTACTACTTCAATATGCTGCGTAACGTCAGGTACGTGCTAATTTGGGGGAGAAAAATCTGTGTTTTGGCCTAAAACAAATTGGTGCAGAGCTGTCAGTCGCAGTCGCCTTGTGTTGCTGGTTTCACTGCACCTTTTTTAAGCTTTATGTTATATGTTAGATATCAGGACCTTGGGGTTACATAATTTGCCAGCACAAACAAAAATCATCATTAAACTGCGTCATGAACTTGACTCAAGTGTTTCAGGCTTTTTTTACAGGCGGGCACTGTGGGCTGTCGCATGGAATTGTATTAAAATACTTAATGCAGCACCATTTACCACAGACTAAATGATATAAATGAGACCAACTATAACACATGCAAAGTTAACAATATTTTGTAGGTTGATTTTTTTTTTTTTTTTTTTTTATTATTTTTTTTTTTTAATAGAGCTAGAAAACTCTGAGCCACCTTAACTGAGAATTCTGTAAAGAAAAACACACTTGGCTTTTAAAAGAGTATTTGAAAGTTGTCCAGTTTTGTTTCAAAGAGCGATAAGGCCAGTGTTTCACGCAGCAAAAGTAGTAGCCAACATATTGTACATCAAAACCTATACATTATTGTCATTTATACACTACATTTACAACCCATAATTATCTTAAAAGGTGTGAATACTGCATCAAAATTATACGTTTTAATCCTATTCTCCTTATACTAAATTTTACATGATATATATTTTTTCATCTAGGCTTTATTGAAGGTGGTAGGTGCTTGTTGCCAATGTGACCACCTTAACTATACTGTCATGTGAGAAACACTGAAGGCATTACATAAAACAACTTAAAGAACAAATGTGACTCAATGTAACAAATGACTCTTTAGAAAGTTCAATAGTATAAGGATGGGTTTTTCACAGCATATTCTCTACATCATGGTGTTTCTTTCTTGTGCATTTTATCTGCTTTATGAAGTACACAGAGGCCAAATCATTTGTGCTTATTGTAAACCTTTTAGTAATGATAGAAGTTATAATACATTGTCCATCAAATTGGAAAAATTCCCACACACTGTTGAACTTGCAAATGTCAAGAGTTTATTACAACTCAACAAGCAACGTTTCTGAAGGCCTAGTGCCGAAATGTTGCTTGTTGAGTCTTAATAAGCGCTCACATTTGCAAGTTCAACAGTGTGCAGGACTTTTTTTCTATTTGATGTACTTTTGGGCTGCACTCCCTGCTCCTGCGCACCCATCCCAAGTAATTCAAATACAAATTCTTACGTTTTGTTGGTCAGAAAATCAGTAATTACTGAAAAAACCCTATTTGAAGAAAGTCATCATTTGACTCTGGGAGAAATGCTCAGATTAGGTCCCTGTTGTCACGCCCCTTCACATGTGCTGCTGCAACGCTGCAGTCCATGGTGGGTCTGTTTGGTTGCTGCGGGGGGAGGTGTGAGTTGAACAAGACTGGGCCGGGGGGGGGGGGTCAGGTGGAAATGGCAGACATCGGTGAAACAAGACGTTTCTGTCCTTTCAGGAAGTTACTGTAAATAAATAGAGGATTACTTAAACATGCGTGAATGAAACAAAAACACAACTCCAGGTATGTTTTTGATGCAGGAACAACATTAAAACCTGGTAGAAAGCTCAGAAAAGTCAATTTTGCATAATAGGTCCCCTTTAAGGATATTTGGGCACGGTTGAAGAAAACAAGATTTCAGTTTACACAAGTAAACTTAGTGCTTAGCATAATTCAACTTCAGGATTTAACAGATCAGTGATTTTGTGACTGCCCCAAGCCCAGGTAAAAGGAACGGGTTGCTTCAGGAAGGGCATTCATCATTAAACTTGTGCTAAATCAATATATGCTAAGAGGAGGCATGTCTGATTTACTGTGGCGACCCCAGAAGGGAAACGCCTAAAGGAAAGAAGATATTAGTGCAAAGTTTAGTAAAAGAAATCAGTATATTTTGAAAACGTTTTTATATATGACCAAATCCCATACATATTCTTATAATCTTACATGCCGAGTGATTATGGTTCTTGAGTTATTAGAGTCACCGGAGTTCAGTCACTTTAGTGTATTGCTCTTGTTAACAGGCTGCAGCTTCACCATCACTTCTCCCCGATAGCCTCTCGATGTTGGCAGCTGCTTTTGGTCCCGGTTCAGAGATGACACGGGATACAGGGGCTAGAGTTTCAGGTGGTCTCCTTCTCTGCGGCTCTAATTCGGCGCTGTGTAAAGACGGTTGTAAAACAGTTTATAAATACTGCTCAGTGTTCAGGTATCGAGTAACCCGTGAACAGCGGATTATAACGCACTCAGAACACAGTACGCAGCATGCACAAAGGATGTTAAAATCCTAATAATAATATGATTTAAAACACTTGTTACTTTTTGTTGAATTGAGTCCCATTGTGGTTTTGCATATAACCTGCATTTTTTCATATGAAGACGTTTTTTTCTTGTTATTATTGTTTGTTAGATGCTCCATTATCTGTGCTTTACAGCCAATGAACATCTGATTCATGAATATATGCGACAGATGATAAGTATAACGAATATACATTTCAATAAAATTACAGTTCATTCCAAAATAATGTTAAAATGCATTTCATATGATTACGTTTTATGATGACCTCATGACTTACTATAAAACTTACAATTATAAACCATACATTTCATTTAAAGATAAGCTGCTCCTAAATACCTCTTCAGTTGCATTTTATAAAAATTTCAGATATAATGGCAAAGAATTCCAGTCTTTCATTGCTTTTTAAACAAAAGAGCATATTTGTCAAAGTTAGTATTTGCTTTTGTTATATACTCAAAATGAGGAAAAGGTGGAAATGTTAATAAGAATAAAATAAAAACTTTTTATGCATAACTTCAACGGCTTAAAGGAGATAGATTGTATAACCAGATATATTAATTAGAGAATTTAGCAGTGTATTTTGAAAACAACCTTAAGTAGGAATAGAAACGTCTGTCTTCATTCTCTGCACTTGTGTTGTCTGGTGTTGGGTATCGGCCGTTATTCAAACCCCTGGTATCAGCACTGGAACTGAAAAAAATTGGATTCATCATTAGGGCTGAACAAATAATTGAATCGATTTGCAAATTGAACGCAAAGGCTGCGATTATTTAGGTGTTGATTTAGTTGTCGTCTGCAGAGAACACTTTGCGTCTCCACAGGGTCCTGATGTGTAAAAACTCTGCTGCAGCTGTAGTTTAGACCTCTACAGACATGATCTGAAGGACATGTGATTTTTTTTTTTTTTTTTTTGTATTAGTTGAGCAGTGAATATTTCAGTCTTCTCAAGTGTCAGTGCCCCATCACATGCATTGATCTTAAAAAATATATTGCAAATCTTATCGCAACCACAATATCTGTCAGAAAAATTGCAATTAGATATATTTTCAAAATCACTCAGCCCTATTGGTCATCCTTACTTTTTACTTTTTAATGTTTTCCTTGTCCTGTCTTTCTTCCAGACCGTTGCTGATGTCGCCTCAGTCGCGGTGCTCCTCTCTACCTCCTGTTCCCCAGTGCCTCCTCGTCGCATGACCTCAACCAACTTAGGACCCCGCACCACCTTCCCCTTCCCTGAACAGACTGCTGCTGGCTCTCAGTCGCCTCAAATCTCACCTCAACTTCTGATAAAACCGCCGTCCTCGGACTCTTGACACCTCCGCCTCATACAGGGGGAGGTGTTACACCGCACAGATCCTTCTCCTCTCTAAATCTTGAAAAGTTTCCTCTCTAAATTTTTCCTGGTGGGTTTGAGTCCGGTTTTCGGGCCGGCTGTGTAAACATTTCGAAACTGGGGCGCGATTCGTGGGATGCAACAATGTCGGATCTGGGTGAGCGCCGGCCGGTGAATTCGGACTACGCTGTGTCCCTCCTGGAGCAGCTCAAATTCTTCTATGAGCAGAAGTTACTGACGGATGTGGTGCTGTTGGTGGAAGGCACAGAGTTCCCCTGTCACAAAATGGTGCTGGCCACGTGTAGCTCCTACTTCAGGTGAGTGAGACTGCGCTGCAAGGGTTCAATATTTTGGATTTTCTTGGCTCCAATACATTTATGACTCATTTTACGAATGGCAGTCGTCACTCTGCACCAACCAGTTACGTTTTAATCTCATTGAAAGGAGTTAAAAATAATAATCTGTAGTAGACTAAAGGCCATTGCATATTCTGCAAGAAGCTTTTTCTCAGGAACAGTTTTTAGTTTGGCAGTTCTCGCAGCTTGTTCTAAACGCATCAGCTTGGCAGAATTATAGTGTGATTGGCCGAACACTCACCTACATGTTCTGTACTATTTTAGATCCTCTGAGCAATCACAAACATTGTAAACACTGGCCTTAGTCAGATGGAGTAATGTAGCAGCTGTCACTGTTAAATACTGCTACACACATTTCAGTCACCGCACTGCTTTCTTCAGATGAAGCCAAATCCCTTGCTGCTCCACATTGTTCAACATCTACCCCGCCTGAGGCCCATAGTTGCTGGGATACCAGGTGGGAATCTTAGGGCATCTCACAATTCCATTCAATTTCAATTCAGAGGCCCATGATTCAATTCAAAAGCGATGCATCAGACACCTTTCTGGTTCATGTCAGCATTCATTCAACAATAATTATCATTTTATATCTGAAAAATAAGATTTGTATTGGACATGGCCTACTTCTTTACAAAATTCTAATTATTCGCTTTTCTGAATAAATTCTGCATTTTTAAAAGAAACAATTGATGCATCAGAATTTTTTTCCCACCTCTAGATACCAGCAACATTTACAGGGAATGAGCAGCAGAAGATGATGAATGAATAATGTTGTAACTTGTGCCTCAAGTGATTTTTGAGGTAACATTTTTTAAGACTAGGGAGCACGGTGGCAGAGTGGTTAGTGTTCTCGCCTCCCAGCAAGGAGCTCAGTCCTCAGGCCGACCATCACACGAACTCTGGATGGAGTCTGCAGGTCCTCGCCGCGTTACAGTGGGTTCTCTCCGGCTTCCTCCCTCGACCCAAACACTTGCATGTGTTTGGTGAACTGGTGACTCTAAATTGCCCCTAGTGAATGATCGTGAGAGTGAATCGTTGTCTGTCTGTGCGTCTCTGTGTCAGCCTTGCGACAAGCTGGCCCCTACCCAGGGTGTACCCCGCCCAAAGTTACTGGGAACAAAAGGGAGGAGATTAATGAATGAATGGATTATTGAAAATTCCATCAGTGTCCTAACAGCACAGTTTTTGCTAAATACTCACTTCTTAGATGTGTAAAATAAATGCCCAAATAAACACTAGTCATTTTATTATATATTGTAAATATTTATTGTAGGTCTAAGGTGCATTAAGCCTTAAAGCTTTTTTAAATCTGACCTGGAAAATGTTTAGGAGCCTTACATAAGCCATAAGTGACCTCAGGGTTGGGGCTGAGTGTCAGGTGGAGTTGTGTTTCCATCAATAATGCAACAAACGCCATTGAGCTGGAAATTGTTCTTAAACTTTTGTGCAAAGTTACAGAACCAAAGTAACAATTTGTTTCCGTTGGCGAAGCACTGTAGAAATCTCAAGACCTAACCACACGAGGCTCTTGTCTTTTACATTCAAACAATTATCATGGAAGAGCTAATTTGTGTCAGTCGTATAGATTCAGCACACACCAAATGGGGTATTTCAGCCATTTATTTAATTGTGATGACTATGGTTTATATTCTTATTAATGCAGGAATGTATGCAATAAACAATGTGCATGGTCTTAATGTCTTTCAGTGCATAGGTTTGCAACACAAGGCTCAGTGCAAATGGTCTTCTTAGGGGAAATAAAGGCACATTAAACATGTTGATCGGTGGTAATGGTAGTATCTAAGCAGAGGTTTGTTTTCATGACAGCAGTTACTTTGTTTACCGTCTTCATGTAACACACTTGTAAGTTCTTGCTTCCTATTGTCTCAGTTAATAATGCAGAGCGTAGAACTAGAGCAAGTGTGACAATGAGATTCTTCTCAAATGACACACAGTGGAGGAACAATGTCACTTGCAAGACAGTTCTAGTCAGAAATTGTTACAGAACACCTAGAAATACTGCTTATTCTCAGTAGAGGGCGCTGGTGGGTGGAGGCCATCCCAGCAGCTATGGGCCCTTGGTGGGGTACACTCTGGACAATTGCCGTTTTGTCGCAGGGCTGACAATTAAAGACTCACACAGACAGGCAACCATTCAGATTCTACAGACATTTTACAAAGCCCAACTCTGTTATTTTATAATCTGTACATTTTTTTTTTACTCCTTACAGCTTCCATTTCCTAAAAAGCTAAATGACCCCGTATGTCAAGGTTGTCCAAACTTTTTTTTTTTTTTATTTAGGGCTGCAATCAGAAAAATATGTGCAAGAGGGCCTTGCAGCAGCGTTACAGCAGCAGCTCTGATGCCCTCGGTGTGAATTGATGCTTTTAAACAGTACGCGCGTAAAACGACCTGCTGCTGCAATGCTTTTGAGACATTTTCGCTGTGAATTCAGGGTGAGGGCCACTTTTGGCCCCCAGGTTATAGTTTGGGACACCTGCTTTATGTCAAAACCAAAATGGGCGAGGTTTCGAACTGCTGACCCACCGGGCAAACACTGAAGCCACTGCGCCGATGTCACCCTGATTTTCAGATGCCTCTAAATCCATTTCTTCATTACAACTCTTGAATGAATGAGATTTTTTTGACCTATTCTTGTTCATGCTAAAATTATAATAATAACAAGCTTTTTTGCAGACTCTCTCGTCTATTATTTGAAATGGCTTATGCCTTGTTTTGTTGTTTATTTCAGGGCTATGTTCATGAGCGGTCTGAGTGAGAGTAAACAGACGCACGTCCATCTGAGGAACGTGGACCCGGCCACTCTCCAGATCATTATAACCTACGCCTACACAGGGAACCTGGCCATCAGCGACAGCACTGTGGAGCCGCTGTATGAGACCGCGTGCTTCCTACAGGTACGAGACACAAACTAAGCAGCGGACTCAAAGATAAATAAACTGGATATACAGTACTTCTCCAGGTCTATCTTTGAGGTGGAAACAAAATTATTTCATGGTCAAAAGCTCTACAAAGTTTGTTTTAGCAGAATAGAAGACCTTTAAATTGGAAAAGAGGTTACAGAAAGTGCTAATATCTATTTTTGAGCCAGTGTTTCTGACAATTCTGACTGATTATGGTGGGTTGAGCCCACCACGACCACCATGGTGACTTTAAAGGTTAAACTGTTTATAATTTATGAACCCTATAAAGTTGTGTTATTGCTTTCAATTTTAAACATTTGTATTTCCAAATGCAGTACTCAATGGGTCATATTAAGAAAACACAGGACCTGTTAGCTTATTTACTTCAGGATTAGTCCTATAACCCATGGTTTAGTAATAATTTGGCCTGTATCATAGCTGTGGTCCAGGTCTAGATCTGGTTTAGTCCTGGCATAATTTGACAATGTATCACACAAAAATCGCAGAATGTTGCTAAGAAAGTAACTTTAGTAACGTTAGCTAGTGTTTTGCTAATTCTTCAGCACATCTCCTCTCTCTGCTCATATCCATCGCTTGGCAGATTAGCACAGCGCTGGTTTTGCGTTGATAAATCTAAAGCAAACATGTTAAGCGTTCGTATATTTTCTGCAGAAGAGCAGCTTACCTAGGACTCGTGTGTGTTGAGTTAAAACACAGCTCTGCTCTGTGTCTCTTTGCCCCACTCGGCTGTAGCGGAGCTGTGGGACTGTGCAGTGCAGACTGGCTGTTTACTGCTTGTGAGCCTCGCGCTGCAACTATATGCTCAAATCTGTGAGATCTGAAAAATGTTTAGACAGAAAAAAAAACAAAACTAATAAAACACTTCATTTGATGTTTTTTTAAAACAAAATATTAAAAGCATATTGTAATCTTATATTTAAAAGCTCATTTGAGTCTAAGGCTGTGTCAGATCATTTATGGTGGTTAGTCATAGTCTCTTCAGTGCATGGGAAACCTTGCTTGGGCCAAAGCTCTAACATTTTCTTTTTTCTGTGTTTCAGGTGGAGGACGTCTTGCTCCAGTGCCGTGACTACCTAGTAAAGAAGATAAACGCCGAGAACTGTGTCCGGATGTTGAGTTTCGGGGACCTCTTTAGCTGCAGCGAACTCAAACAGAGCGCCAAGCGGATGGTCGAGCACAAGTTCCCCCTGGTCTACCGCCAGGACGCCTTCTTACAACTGTCCCACGAACTGCTCATCGATGTCCTGAGTAGTGACAACCTCAACGTGGAGAAGGAGGAGACGGTTCGCGAGGCGGCCATGTTGTGGCTCGAGTACAACATGGAGGCGCGGTCGCAGCACTTGTCTTCGGTCCTGAGTCAGATCCGAATCGATGCCTTGTCCGAAGTCACACAGAGAGCCTGGTTTCAGGGGTTACCGCCGAATGATAAGTCCGTCGTGGTCCAGGGTCTTTACAAGTCAATGCCGAAATTTTTTAAACCTCGTCTGGGTATGACCAAAGAAGAGATGCTTATTTTTATGGAAGCCTTGTCAGAAACGCAGAGCGAAGGGATCGTGATGTCCAATTCGTCTCCCACGACGGTCGTGTGCTACAGCCCTCAAGCTGAAAAAGTCTACAAGCTTTGCAACCCACCGGGAGATCTGCAGAAAGTCGGCACAGTGGTAACGCCGGATAACGACATCTTCATCGCCGGCGGGCAGATACCGCTAAACAACACCATCACGAATCATGGCAAAAGCGGCAAGCTACAAGCCGTCTTCCACTCGGTCAATAGCTTTTTCTGGTTCGACGCACAACAAAACAAGTGGGCTCCCAAAACACCAATGCTGTGCGCTAGGATAAAACCGTCTCTGGTGTACTGCGACGGTTTTATATATGCGATAGGCGGAGATAACATCGGTGGGGAGTTGAACAAGCGGACGGTGGAACGATACGATTGCGAAAAAGACGACTGGACGATGATGAGTCCCCTGCCATTCGCGTGGAACTGGAGCACGTCGGTCGTAGCGAACGATTGTATCTACGTCATGACTCACGATCTTATGTACTGCTACTTCCCGAGGGCGGACACGTGGGTGGAGATGGCGATGCGCAAAACGAGCCGGTGTTTTGCTTCGGCTGCGGCGTTCGGCGATTTGATCTTTTACATCGGAGGTCTCCATGTAGTGAGCAACTCGGGCATACGCTTGCCGACCAGCACCATCGACGGATCATCGGTCACGGTCGAGATTTACGACATCAACAAAAACGAGTGGAGGCTAGCGGCTAACATCCCCGCAAAGCGCTACTCCGATCCCTGCGTCAGAGCCGTCGTTTTACTAAATTCGCTTTGTATCTTCATGCGTGAAACGCACATGAACGAGAGAGCGAAATATGCGATATACCAGTATGATACCGAGTTGGACAGGTGGTTCTTGCGGCAACCTGTTTCCGAACGTGTCCTTTGGGATCTCGGCAAGGACTTCCGATGTGCTGTCGGGAAGCTGTACCCATCTTGCTTAGAGGAATCTCCCTGGAAGCCACCGACGTATTTGTTTTCACCAGATGGCGCCGAAGAATTTGAAGTTGATGGAGAATTGGTCTCGCTACCACAATACAGCTCGTAATTTCAAAACAAAAAAAAAGGGTTTTGGACGATTTTGGACTTTTTCTGAAAGCCAAACAACGCTAAGCTCACGGTCCTTCCTTCAAATATTTTGTGTCGAACTGTTTCTACAATGTGATAATCCGCTAATTTTTGTGGTGGCGATGCACTTAAAAAAGGTTGTATTATGACATGACAATGAAAAAAAAAAAAAAAACTGTACCAAAATCTGCGCCCCGGAAAGATTTAAAAAGGCAAAAGCCCTGACTTCATCTGTCAACTGTGGCTTCCCTCTTCGTCCCATTCACCCGCGCTGCTCTTAAGATGCTCTCATTAGTGTTGAGGATGTAAAAATGGACCTATTTGAATGGATCCCAAGGCAAAACAACAGAAGTATTATTTATGAAGCAATTTAAAACTAAGGAAGCAACATCAGAGGCCAAAGGGTATAGGAGAAATTGTATGGACCGCTTTGATTAACTGTAAAATTAATAAAATGTCACCACTATTATGTTGTCACCCTAAATCTTAAAACTAAACCAGGAGGAAATTAAGAGGGACTACGCAAAGGATATGATCTGTTGCTAAGCTTGGACTGAGTCGAGATTAAACCAGAATTTAACAAGGTCCAAAGTAGAAACTAAGCACAAGGAAATCTAGGTTAAACTTTGGCTAAAGATGAACTTAAACCAAGACTTAATTGTTCAACTAAACCTGGGACTAAACTCATGGTCTAACCTCAGACTAAATTATTGCTAAACTAGGACTAAACTAATCCTGAAATAACCCAACAAAAGTATTTTTGAATGGTTTTAAGAATGAATTTAATAAACCATGCCTTTAGAGCAGTGGTCCTTAAACGTTTTACACCAAGCACCACCTTGGAAAATATTTGGCTTACAAGTGCCACTAATAGGCTAAAATAAGGACGTAACTCGGGCTAAACAGGCTTTTTAAACCAGGACATAACCAGAACTAAACCAAGACTATTCTGGGACTAAATCTGGTCTAAACTGTTCCTAAAGCAGTGGTCTAGTGGCTAAATAATGTCTGTCTATTGCATTGGTGTCCATTCAAACCTACCTAGCATCACTTTGTCATAGACTTCTACATTTCTGAGTTTATATCTCCTGAACTGGGTCAGAAACGGGCCCTAAATGTTTGAGGACCATCGGCTGTGTGTAGAGTTGATAAAAAAAAAAAAAAAAAACAGTATTGGTGTTGCTGAACGGAGGAATTAACGGTGGTAAGCGGCTGGTCCGGTTACACAACATCGCCCCCTCTCGAATCTCACCGATGTCTCCTCAAAACAAAAACGGAAAAAAAAACCAACTCTAAACCACGGCTTTCGTATTTTTTCAAAAGCCTTTCATACAGTACGGACGCACTTCGGTCTTCCACACAACCAGCAGGTCCACCTCAGTAACGCTGTGCTGAAAATGCCACACAACAACTAGGGATATTATTATTATGCAGCAAATTAAATGTATGCAAATGGATCGCAACAATGATACTCTCATTATGGTTTACTGTAGGCATGAATGGCACTGTAATAATGCGATTAGGATGAACTTATTGGCATCAGGCGTAACATTATGACCACTGACAGGTGACGTGAATAACACAGATTATCTCCTGTTAGTGGGTGGGACGTACCAGGCACCAAGTGAATATTTTGTCCTCAAATTTGAAGTGTTTAGAAGTAGGATAGTTAATGCTGTTTCTGCATCACAATTTTTTACATATGGGACTTTTTTGTTTTTGTTTTAAGGCAGGTGGTCATAATGTTATGCCTGATCAGTGTATAGGTGCGCGGAATGTAGTCTTCTGAATTTTTGTGGGACCTTTTCTTAAATTTTCTCGAAACAACAAAATGGTTTAACAAAATATAACCCTTGCTTTAAATGCTTACAAAACAATGGTAGCAACCTCAACGCATGGCACTGTACATTAACGTCGTCGTTTAAGGCACTTCTTGTTGCATATTTACAATAATTTGGCATTAGAAACAATGTAGACAGGAGTGCACGGTGGCAGAGTGGTAAGCGCTCCTGCCTCGCAGCAAGAAGGTTGTGGGTTCAATCTTCAGGCTGACTCATAATCTGAGTATGTGTGTCAAACCGCGAGCAACGCAAACGTGCAGTGTTGGTTAACTTTATGCAAATATGGAGCGATATTGCCAAAGCGAATCTCAGTTACAGGAAATGATTTGACAGACACTCGAGAGAAATTGGTTCACGTGCAAAGTTTTAAATCTCCCGCTCCTCGTCAGTGATCTGGCGAGCTGAGCGAACTGAGCTTGGGAAAGAGATTGATGCTTTCAGTGTGGGTTCTCTACTCTTTTTCCCACCCAAATGTCCCATAGATGAATGAATGTTAGAGTGAATGGTCAGTCTGTCAGTGTGGCTCTGTGCTAGGGCTGCACGATATGGAGAAAACATGCGATATTCGATAACTATGTTGAAAATTGCGATATTTGAATTTAGAGCCTACTTTTCGAACATAGTAAGTTACTACATTTCACAAAAGTGTAAAATTCCTGTATTTACAAGTCCAAACAGCGACAAAATCAAAACTTAACACAGACTAAACCAGGAATAAAACAAGGCTAAGCTGTGCCTAAATTAAATTACCACTAAAACTGGACTTTTTAAACATTTTTATTTAGTCACAACACATGTTCTTTTAAGGCTCTGGTGGAAAATGATTCTTCAGTGTAAATCTCTGTCAGATGGAAGACCACAGCGTTATTGCGATATATTTAGATTCTTGCGATAATGATAATTTTGCGATATATTGTGCAGCCCTACTCTTTGCCTAACTGGCCACTATCCATGCTCTGCCCCGCCTGAGGCCCATAGTTGCTGGGATAAGCTCCAGCCACCTGCCACCCCTCCCAGTCATACATTGGAGATGAATGAATGAATAAATGTAGTGGCATCAAATCTGAATCACTTACCATAGTACTAAAATGAACTGAAACTGCCTTTTTACGCATTTTTTTTTTTTTACGTCTGTTATTTCGTACCGCAAGCTCTCAAAAGGGATGGCATACGGTTAGTACTTTATCACGTGTATACTGCAGTACTGTATGCCCTGTTTACTGCGTACATAAGTATTAAAGCATTTACTGTGGCATCTCCAGCACGGCGTCCGTTCGGTCCATGGCGTCTCCACAGGAACCTCACGCATCCACTCAAGCATGTTTTTTATTTTCTGAGCTGCTGACCTAGTTTAACTATCTATATGAACTAAGATTTATATTTTTCATATGTTTAAAAAAATGTGTCGCAAGCGGAGAATAATAATAACCAGGTCTATTTTGTAGCAGTTTTTAATTTAATATGAAAAAAACTTTACTGTAGTGATCGTGGGTAGATATCCATTTCTCAAAAAGTGAATCTCGCTGCTGATTGGTCGGTTTTGTTGTCGTCAGCGGAAGGCGGGAGAAATAAAGGTGCGGAGGGTGGGGGGGTCAGTGGGCGGGGCTTACCTTAAAGAACATGAGCACAGGTGCTTCATGGCGGACTTTTTCGAGCATGTTTTGGCTGCATCATATTCCTTTGGCACTGTATTTTGAATGAACGTTAATTTATTAAAAAATGTACCAAAACGTTCCTAAACAGGACTCTGGTGTGGTTTGTTCTCTGGTTTTGTTGTGTGAACGATGGTTAAAGTCAAGAGAAATGCTAAATTAGGAAAGTTAAAGGTAATCCGACCTGAGCCCAGTTGCACGAAGCTGGTAAATTTAGCTCACAGTCAAAATTAAAGGAAAAAATGTAATAAACTTAAAAAAAAATGGGCTCTAGATGCGTATTTTTACTGGGAACAAAATGAAATGGGGATGTAATTTTTTTAATTGCTTGGTATAACAAACAAAGTAAGTTATGGACATGAAGGGGCCCCATTTAGAGTCTTTAGTTATAGTCAGTTTTGGTGATATTTTCAGTGAGCAGGCATGACAACATTTAACCCACTGAAAGCCTTTATAGGAGGTGAGCACTTTTGGTACCAAAGTGTTATTAAAATGTAGTTTATTAGGTTTTGTCCGCTTTGAATGACAAAATGTTTCTAATCAACAGATAAAACTATTATTTTTATTTATTTTAACCTTTTACGTGCCCTTTTGCTACTGTAAACCACAATAAACTAGATATATTTCATTGGATTATAATTTTTATGTTAAAAATTGTGTTTTTGTTTGTTTTTTACTGATTGTTTTGGTACATTTTGCATGAACACAGGCAAAATGATTCCACGTTTTCAATAACCGGAGTACCAAAGACAGCACAAGGGTTAAGAATCATGCTTTTCTTATGATTAAAAAAGATAAATGTGTGATATGCATAATTCACTCACAGGATTAGTTTACAAAGTTTACTTATGAACAAAAATTAAAAAATCAATTTTTTTTTTATGTTTGAATTTTTTACTGAAAATATTTTGACTTTAATAAATTACAGTGTACTTTTTATGACAAAGTAAATGTGGACATGCAGACTATTCACTGAATGTGCTTCATAACTTTAGGGCCCGCTCTGAGAATCTGCCCTGGGGCCCCTCATTACCACCTTACGCCACTGACTTTGACGTTTTAATGTTAGTAATAATCCGCTATTTAGAAAGGGTTTTTGTTTAAAATCATTTGTTTTTGCTCTGTCCTCATTGTAGACGCAGTATTTAGCTACTGTGTGTCTACAATGAGGACATATTTATATAAAACTGCTTTAAAGAATTATTAGAAACAGCAAAATAATAAAAATGAGAGACACCACAGACAGATTCAGTCACTTGCTGCGCTGGTTTGTTAATGTCAGTATCAGCACAGTTATTAGTTGTGCAATTTGTGTTAAATACTTTGACTTTTATGCCTTTGTGTTGTGGAACTGTTTAAGAAAATGGGTTAAAATAATGAAGCATCACCATTGCTTTTGCCTCTTGAAAAAGCAAGGTGTGGTTCATTTAGGATGGATTAATAAACTTTAGGCCTCGAGTGCTGCTCTGTTTGTTGTCTTCAGCATAAAAAGTAGAAAAATAAAACATGTTATGCCTAAATCAGTGGTTCCCAAAGTGGGGTGAGGTATGAGGCAGTTTATATTAAAAAGAAATTGAGTTTGAAATGAAATACATTTATATACTTTTTTAGCCAACAGTCTGTTTTTAACTTTTTTTTTTTTTTTTAGGAATCTGAGAAAAACATGGCATAGACTTTTGAACACAAGGAAGTTATAGAGTTGGTGGTCGACGAGGGATTTTTTTGAAATTCAAGGTTCCCACAACAGTCTTGACTTCGGGACAGGCCAAATAAGTTTTCAACCACCAGGTGGCGGCCACAAGAATGGACATACAGTTCTCTGTCATGGTTCCTTGGCAGCTATAAATGAACATATATTAGCATGTTCAATTATGTACACAAAATACATAGATCAATAAATAAATACATAAAAACAAATCCTTACCCCAAATGCACCACCCCCTATTTTTCTACATTTTTAAGCGGCACATTAGATAAACATTGGATACTTATTGAATAGAGGCAAAGGTAACCATGACAGAAGGAGGTCACATGATAGAATGCTTGATATTTATTGGTTGGCGGTAACTGAAACCATGAAACCATAACAGAGAGCTGTATGCTTGTAAATAGAGTCTTACAGTGCCTCTTCAATGACAGTTTAATGAGGATAAATGCTATAAAATCGTAATTAATGAAAGTGGATATCAGCTAAAACGTTGGTGAGGGTGAACTTTATGAGGCTGGGGGCCAAGGGTTTATTATTCCTGGCTTTTATTAACTGTTGAAGACGAATCCTGCTCTAAAATGTCAGGAAGAAGTCCTGGAACTGTCTTTAAAAATGTATTTTAGTGGGAACTCTGTGTGAAAGAATTCTACTCAGTATTTGTTATGAATCCTCAGTAGTTTTTACTTTAATATTCCAATGAAGTTGTTGGTTTAGTGTTAAACTAAAATAAAAACCATAGTTGTGTTTGTCACATATTTTAATACAGCATTATAATATAGCATCACTTTGTTCCAATACGTTAAAAGTTTCAAGAAAATATGTTTTAGGATTCTCATTACATTGATATCTTTTAAATACAAAAAATAGGGTAAAAAAACAGACAAAAAACAACCGAAAGCAGCTTCAACGCCATTTTCTAAAGCTACATCTCAAATAAAACTAAATATTGATGCAAAACTGAACCACAATGCAACAGGAGCTTATATAGTGGATAGTCGGAGGGAAAGAAATCCTAAAATTATAGGTTTATAAGACAAGATGGCTGCTTTGTGCAAACAGTGGTCCAAGATTTCAGGATGGATCCAGTGACAAAACATGGGAGGAAAAAATACATCAATAAATGACCTTTAACATGAAATATTCCACTTTATAGATAGATTTTTAAAGTACAAAAGGCCAACTGGGTTCAGAATTAAAGGGACACAAAATGGTAAACAACAGTAGGACCAAAGATCGAAAAATTGACAAAGATAGAAATGCCTTAAAACTGTAATACCAGCATTGTCCACTAGGCTTCAAACAGACTGGCTCTCATTGATACAGAAGTGTCACATAAACCAAAAACTACAGAGAAGCAAGAAGTAAGGATGATGTTAGAGTCTGTGTTTGGTGTACAGACATTTGTTGAAGCAAAGTCAGTGGCAGCTCTAACTCTGGGTCAGATTAATAACTTTCAGAAGGCATTTAAACTTGATGTTAGCCCAAATTATAGATGTCTGATTGAAAGTACATTGTTGCTTTTATTTACACAAGGCCAGCAATCTCACTCCACCTTAAGCTGGGTTAGTTTAAAATTGAGATGGAGGCAGGGCAGAGGTCTATGGCACAATCTGATGCTAAAGAGTCAAAATGCAGACGTCTTGGTGCGGTTTACGGCTAAAATCTCTGCAAGTACAGGGCTTATCCACATGAAACAAAAATTGAGACAAAGTTCAAAGCCTTTTCTGTCAAGACATCTAACCTAAAGTGAAGATATTTATTCACTTTAGCGTCAAAAAGTGGTGATATTATTCAAAAACACAGGCATGATTGCTGTCAGTAGACTCTGCATTAAGCTACAAGATTATTATGGTGAGGCTGTGGAACCAGTCGCTAACAAAAAATGATCAGGTTCAATATTTGTGGATTTTCCGTTTGGATGTTTCTTTTAAACATCTCATACTTCACCTATGATTTATTCACACCCCTGCCCTCCATCTGAGGTTTTGAGATCATCAAATCTAGAACGCAACCTAATCTCACTCCACCTAAAGCCGGGTACATGATTTCGTCCGTCTTACAGTGAGACAGGGACAAAGATCACAGAGAGAGCCATCTTACGTCCAAAAACGAGCTGAGACAGATATCAGGCAGTGTCAGATAGTTTGTAAGATTTGTCGCAGACCAACGATCTCTGTCAGAGGTGTGACCAGTAACATCAGCGCATCTTTATAGTACCATATTTTCCGGACTATAAGTCGCACTTTTTTCCATAGTCTGGCTAGGGGTGCGACGTATACTCAGGTATGACTTATATATTAAAATATTTCACATGTTTGTTACCACTGACAATTTAAAATGTAAACATTACCACTAACAACTGAGGCTATAAAGACAACTGAGAAAGAGCGGAATAATTGGAAATGGAACTGATGCTGAGTCTGACGACAGCCACGCAGAGGAGGAAGCGGCGCTTCGTCTACCTCCGGAGTTGGCGGAGTTGTTCAGAAGCGACACCGAGGATGAAGAATTTAAAGGATTTAGCGATTAGGAGTGAGATGGTGAGTTTGGTGAACTTGTTATATTATGTTCTTTATGCTATAGTTATGTGAATAACTGTTAATATATTACGTTAACATACGAGACACCTATTCAGTTCGTTGTTTATGCTTCATGTAGCTGAATAACCATCAATGTGTTACGTTAGCAAACCACACACCTATTCAGCTGTTGTTCTCTATTCTATTATTACTATAACTTGCCTTTCAACATAAAATGTCTGTTCCTGGTATTGGATTTTGTAAAATAAATTTCCCCCAAAAAATGTGACTTATAGTCCAGTGCGACTTATATACGTTTTTTTCTTCTTCATTATGCATTTTTTGGCTCGTGCGACTTATACTCCGGAGCGACTTATAGTCCAGAAAATACAGTAACAACAACAGAGCCCACACATAACATGACCACATTCTCCCTTTTGGTTCATGTACTTTTCCACGCACATTAACACCGCTACAGCTTGCGGCGCTAGCTCCTGGCACAGCGCCGCTACGATGATATAAAACCGCTGCGTCCAGAGTCTGGTCATCAAGAAGCCACCTCTAGAAAGGTATTCAAATAAACACAGAAAGAGTCAATGGGAGCCAGCCCTCACTTCATCCATCCACTCATATACTGTCTATGATATCAATAAAAGGCAGTATTTTAATTTCCAACCGTTAAAAGGTGCCACATGCCGCTTACATTTATCTTAATTCATAATATTATCAGTAAAATAGTCACTTCTTAACAAATTCTGAAATATATGCAGCAAGAATAGTATTTTCGTCACAGTGAAAATCAAAAAGTTCATCAAAAAGTCACTTAAAACGCAGCTCAGCTATTTCTTTGTTAAATCTCGATCCTTCATCCAATGTCTGCGTAGTGAGCTTTCGGGGCCGGTCTTATGGTCACTGTTTGGTTTCAGCAGGCTGCTCTGTGGAGGGCGGGGCTGTTTCGCTGTGGTGGGTGATGGAGGAGGGCTGGGCCAAAGTGGAGAACCAAGAGGACATGGCCGACTTGGCGCTGGTTAACGCTCCTTCTAAAGACTGACCTGCAACAAAGAGAAGAGAGGAAAACTGAACACATAAGGCGTACTTTCCAATACTGATGAATGTAAAAAAAATGTAATTCTGGGGTTTGAATATTAGGTCAAAATAAAATGGCCTGCTTTAAACCAAGAAACACCAAGCAAGGCATCCACATCCAGTATGATTCAGAATGGATTTTGAACTTTTAGTGTTCGTTTTAACCAATTTAAAACACATTGTGACTCAGTTACATGGAACATTTCAACACTATAGCTATACAAGTAGTTGTGATATTGATAATTTAACTGCTTCATCTGAATACATTAGGGCTGCACGATATGGAGAAAATGTGCGATATTCGATAACTATGTTGAAAATTGCGATAACGATATTATTGCGATATTTGAAAAAAGAGCCTACTTTTCGAACATTGCAAGTTAAATTCACTACAACATGTCCATATTCAGCTAATTTTAGCCATGGTTAGCTGTGTTCAAACCACTCTGTTGTAAAAATAACTTAGCATCGCAGAGCGGGGATAGACGGCAAAAAGACGACACGGTATGGGATGAATGACATACAGCAGTGTGACTGTATAAACTATAAAGTTACCCCTATATAAGTACTTGTATTGGTACGTACTCAAATGGAAGTACTCGTACTCGTACCGGTTTGAAAAAAAGTGGTATCTGTGCATCCCTAGTTTTCAGCGAGGGAGTTGTAAGAACGCTGGTTTGTATTCTATTAATAAAGTTTGACTGACTTATCTGACTGTTTTATTGACATTCCCTTTAGCGCAGCACCATCTAGTGGATGCGCCTTATAATGCGGTGTGCCCAATATATGAAAACGGTTTTAAAATAGGCCATTAATTGAAGGTGCGCCTTATAGTGCGGAAAATACGGTACATTTCACAAAAATGTAAGCTCCTGTATTTTCAAGTCAAAACAGCGACAAAATCAAAACTTAACACAGACTAAACCAGGAATAAAACAAGGCTAAGCTGTGACTAAATTAATTAAATTACCACTAAAACTGGACTTTTTAAACATTTTTATTTAGTCACAACACATGTTCTTTTAAGGCTCTGGTGGAAAATGATTCTTCAGTGTAAATCTCTGTCAGATGGAAGACCACAGCATTATTGCGATATATTTAGATTCTTGAGACACGGATATTGCGTTTGCTGATATTGCGATAACGATAATTTTGCAATATATTGTGCAGTATCTTACCGACGGCCTTCCCAGTCTGGACCACACTGCGGCTGGTCGTCATCATGGCGTTTCCAAGCTTCTTCCCTCGTTCACTGTTCTGCACCGAACTGACGACAAAAAAAAAAAAAAAAACACATTAGACACGCTTTGGAAAAAATATGAACATTTTATGTACGAAAATATGTTTAATAGAAAGTCCATTGCTTGTAAGTCAACAAACAAACACATTATTCAGTCCTCTCTGATACTTTAGACTGAAGTGTTACATACAAATTAAGTTAAATTAATTTATATGTTTATGAGGTGCACAGAGTGGTAAGCGCTCCTGCGAAAGACCTTTCAGTGGGTTCTCTCTTCCTCCCACCGATTAAATACATGAACAGACGAAGAGTGTCTCTAAATGTCCACAGACACACGTGTACAGGGGAACAGGAGAATCTAAATGTCCCGTAGTGAATGGTCATCTGTCAGTGTGCGTCTCTGAGTCGGCCCTGTGTGGTGGTGACGGGTCGGCTCTAAGAGAGAAATTGGAAGAGCCGCCTCTCGTAGATGAAGAGCAGAATCTTCCACTGTTCCTGCTCAGCTCTGCTAAAAATCAGTGAAAAGCAAAGCTGAATTTTATTTTGATGGGCACACCATGCAGCCAGTCGCATGTTTTTCATTGGGGAAAATGGGAAGAAAGTAGCAAAATCCAAAAAGAAGCAGTATCTGGCTGTATTTTGATTACCGTATTTTCCGGACTATAAGTCGCACTTTTTTTCATAGTTTGGCTGGTCCTGCGACTTATATATCAAATTTAATATGAATCAAGAAGTAAACATTACCATCTACAGCCACGAGAGGGCGCTTTAGGCTTGTGACAACTACTGTCAGTTAGTTTTCAGTGATGTAGAATAAGATGGAGAGCTCGGGGAACTTGTTTACTGCTAACTTGTTGTTGGACTCGCTGGCTTGTTATGTTAATTTAGCCTATTCAGCCTCCCAGGTTTGTTCTTTATGCTTTTGTGTAGTTGAATAACTTGCCTTTGCAGATGTCTTTTCTTAGTCTAGGATTTTGTGAAATACATTTTTAAATAAATGTGACTTATACTCCGGAGCGACTTATAGTCCGGAAAATACAGTATACTGGAGACAGCACAGATGAGTACAGAATGTTTTAACTGTATTTTGTGCTTTCAAACGGTTTAAAAATAAGAATTTTATGAAAACACACAAACAATGTTTACCAACACAAACTATTCATAACTAGACTAAATTAGGCCTAAATAAACTGCTCTGAGTGATACTAAATGAAGAGGGGAGCCATAACAGCCGGACTCTCCATTACTGCTGAGTGGCTAACCTGCCCTGCCTCAGACCCAAGAAGCTGGGACAAGCTCCTTTTGCCCACGCCCCCCTAACAAGAACAAGTGGCAGAATATGAATGAATATTTGAAGCTAGTTAGTGACAGATTTACGGCTGTCTTGTTTATGGAGGAGGCAGAGCGGCTGGTGGTGTGTGTGTCATGTATTTAGCCTCTCTGTCCACTCTGAGTTTATGAGGGTCCAGTATCAGCGGTGGTCATTAATTATGAGAGAGGCGTTTCTGAAACACACTGGACCGGCTCAGGTTTCGTTCCAGGAAGTGGCTGTAAACTGAGCGCGTTCACGGCTGCAGCCCCAGGAGTAGGGTTTCCTCACTTTACTGACAAAACATATACATACACTGACGCTAACTATAAACATACATACACTGACGCTAACTATAAACATGTACATACACTGACGCTAACTATAAACATACATACACTGACGCTAACTATAAATATACATACACTGACGCTAACTATGAACATACATACACTGAAGCTAACTATAAACATACATACACTGAAGCTAACTATAAATATACATACACTGACGCTAACTATGAACATACATACACTGAAGCTAACTATAAACATACATACACTGAAGCTAATTATAAATATGTACATACACTGAAGATAACTATAAACATGTACATACACTGAAGCTAACTATAAACATACATACACTGACGCTAACTATAAACATACATACACTGAAGCTAACTATAAATATACATACACTGACGCTAACTATAAACATGTACATACACTGACGCTAACTATAAATATACATACACTGACGCTAACTATAAACAAAGTTTTATTCCCTCATTTAATTAATATACAATATAGTTTTGCAAAAAAATCTTCTTGAATAAAAAAATCATGTGTCAGGAAAGCAACCTATCAGAGTCCGTCACTGTATCTAAAATGTGTGGTACCAATATTGGGTAAGGTCGACTTTACTGCCCCAGAGGGAAATTTGTTTTCTGTGTTTGACCCATCCTTCATTTACACTGGGCGACCTGTCAGGAGCAGTGGACAACCTCTGAACAGCCAGGGAATGTTTACAGGAGAGAAATATACCAAGGACCTGCTTATAACGTCTTTCTGCATCCAATCAGCGGGACTTGTGTGGTGTGTCACAATCATTTCAGGAGTTTTAAACGCCCTAAACCCAAATGTAAGGTAAGGTAAGTTAGGTTTTCTGGGGTCTATTTACTCAGAACGTTTATTTTATTGATGTAGTGGTTCCAACATTTATGAAAGTTAAAATGATATATCATAACAAAATTCCTGACTATAAATGATCAATTAATTACATTTTTTTCACGGACCCCAAGGGGAATGGTGGCCCGCCTGTGTGTGTTTAGGCTGATGGGGGAAACCGGAGCACCCAGAGGAAACCCAGACAGACACAAGGAGAACATGCAAACTCAGAATCAGAAAGGCCCCACATGGTCCAGGACGCAATCGTGAGCTAACCACTTTGCCACAGTGACACCAATCGGATAAAGATGATTAATATTAGTTTGTGTAAAAGCCAACACTAAATCATGGACTTAAAACAAGGTATCATGGTATATCACCGGATTTTCTACTTTTACTCTGTTAAACTGCTTTTTAGCATCTATATAAGTCAAATGTATTTAGGTATCTCTTATAGCTGGTGTCTTTCCAGTTTTTAGCTTCAAACCTTTAAACTGTAAATGTTTATCTTATGTTGTACCGTTTTGTTCAGATATACAAATATTTCTGAAGAGATTAATTATTATTCACAGCCCTGTACAGTACAGGAACAGCAATGAACCTCAAATTAGTGGTTCCCAAAGTGGGAAGGCACTTCAGGGGGCCCTCCCAGAGGCTGCCTACATTAAGTACATACAAATAAACTGAGTTTATAAACAAATTACAATTAAGTACAGTTCTATAGTTGTTTAAAATACTACTCTGAAGCTATTTTAGCCAACCGTCTGTGTTTTTTTTTTGGTAACACTTTAGAATAACTACGAAGCAACTATGAAGCAGTAACAAACATGTACCGGTATTTAACAATAACTACAATAAATTAAGTCGTTTTTGGAATAGTTTTTAGATTCTGGTGTTTTTAATTGTGCAATGATTTACATGAGCTGATTCCTAAAGAATTAAACATTAATAACAGTGTTTATACCTCAATGTTGCTTAGAAATGTTGAAGTAATGTTTTGTAAATACTCAGTAACTACTACTAACTCTAAGCTAACACTTAAATAATGCAAAATATTATTAGTTATTCTAAAGTGTTACTGTTTTCTTTTACGTTTTTAATAGAAATCTATGGGAAAAAACATGACAGTCTTTTGAATAGAGTGAAATTTTAGTGTTGGGGGTCCAGATTTTTAAAGGGACCGCGAGACTCTTGACTTTGGGAATGGCTGAACTACTTAATGTCTAGTTATAGCACTCATTTTGATTATGTCGTGCTAATTGTGATGAGCGTGCAGACAGGAAACTATAAAAACCTCCCCTCCTCAGGCTGCTGTCCTACATTCGTTTCTTTCCTGCCACAGAAGTGTCAGGTGTCGTGGCTCTGTGTTTGTTTACATCTGAACCATTACAACCCACTGCGCTGAGCTAAACTTAGAGTCTGTTTACTGTAGCAGCAGCTCGTTTATCACACACAACTTTGTCAATGAGAACACTCTGACACTACAGATACTCTAGATATAATATAATATATAATAAAAGATATAAATGAGAACGTAGTCTTCAGTGAGTCTTGTACATAAACGGCGCTGAGTACAGTTAAACAAGACAAAAAGAAAAGTTACAATACTACTGGTATCGAAAGAATAATATGGTAACACTTTATTTTAATGCTCACCTTTTAACCATTAACTAGGTGCTAATTATCAGGTAGTTAGTGGTTAATTAGCTCTTAAATGGTAATTATAAAGGACCTATTAATCCCTTATGCTGTGTGACCATATTCTATAACTAACTAGCAATTAAGTAACATTTTTCCCTTAATGAACTCATAATTACTGCTCATTAGTAGGAAGTAAGGACATAAATTATGATCTTAAGCGTTTTGTGGTACTATTCACTTATAATACTATAATACATACTTTTTTTATTACTTTATTTTGAGCTATAAAAAAATAAAAATATTGTACATAGAAAATATTAATATATTGTACAATATTATACATTATACCCACACTGGGTAGAAAAACAAAACAAAACAAACAAACAAAAAACAACAAACAGAATAACAGTATCTATAAATATATTTCAGACATGTTGACAGTTTGTATTTTATTGTAGCTCGAAAAGGAGTGGGAAGAAGATGAACTTATTTAACCCCACCCCATTCATCCTAATGAACGGTTACTACTGTAAAGAACAATGTATTTATATACAATATCTAACATATATCATACATTATACCTTATAATTACATCTAAGTATGGTCCATTACACACATATGTAGTGTAATGCAGTTTCTTTTTATGCTTATGATACATGTTAATATAAGTATTACTGTTATAACTCATTTTACCATCGTATATCATCATATATCAATATATTAGTTAAGTATTATGAGTAATTCTTCTGTCTAATACACTATAACTTACTATTTACATTCAACAACATCCTTACGTCCTGCTAAAGAGCAGTAATTATGAGTTTATTAAGGGGAAAATGTTAGTTATTTGCTAATTAGTTGTAGAATATGGTCACATAAGGGATTAATAGGTGCTTTATAATTACCAATTAGGAGCTAATTATCCACTAACTAGTATGCTAGCTAGCACCTAGTTAATGGTTAAGGTGGACCTTAAAATAAAGTGTTACCAATAATGTTCCCTTGCATGAATCAAATAAATAACACACATAAACCAGTGGTTTTAATTCACAGCTAAGAATTTCGCTCCAAAAATTGGTCTTTTATTCAATATTATTGTATTTTATGATGATGTAGACGGTGAATTAGCTCACCATAGGTATCAAAAAAAGTATTGCTCAGGCACCAGGTATCATTTAAGAACTGGTATCAAAAAAATCTGAACAGTACCCAGCCCTAGACAGAAAACAACAGCAAGACTTTTATTATAAGAAGGGAATGGGGCCATTTAATCAGGGCTAGCTATGACCACTAGATGGCAGCAGGAGCAGGGTTTGGCTGACACAATGCTCCACAGATGAGCAGACGTCTGACTGCACAGCCACAAAAAAGTTAATATTCACTCATTACCCTTAGAGTACAATGGGCCGAGGGTGGATTACAGTCATAGACCACCCACGTTCATTCACTGTGGGGACTACAGTATCTTTGGACTGAGGGAGGAAGAGGAGAGAACCCACAGTAACGCAGGGATTTCACGGCAGACTCCACTCAGAAATCAGAATTGAACTCACAACCTCCTCGCAAGAGCACTAAAACCGCTCTGCCACCGTGCTTTTTCATTCAGACCAGAGAAACTTACTGTGAGAGCCGCAGCTTTACGTCAGCGACACTGTACTGTCCCTGGAACGGATGTCTGCAACAGGAAAGAGACAGACTTTAATAAACATGACATAAACAACCTTTGTTTTGTTGAAACAGAATGATTTATTTAATCTTTATATGCCGATTTAAAAAAGTTTTATTGTTACTGTTCAGTGACAAAAGTGTTTCCGTCACAAAACATCATAAAAAATGGATACAATCATATTTTTTTCTACTTTATTTTGAATAAATCTTTTAATCAACTTGTGCCCTGATTATAAATATCAAATATTTAATTATTTTCCGAATTTTAACCCTTTTTGTGTTGTTTTATGTAATAGCATCTCATTTTTTTGTGTAAAAACACTACAACTACAAAAAAAGTTGTTCTAATTTCTCAGTGTGTTTAACTTGCTTCATCTTGCAGTATTTGTTGTCTTGATGACTGTGTTGGCTGCTACCTTGGCCAGGTCTCTCTTGTAAAAGGGATTCTGAATCTCAATGGGTCTTCCTGGTTAAATAAAGGTATAAATAAATTTAAAAAAGTGTAATTTTTTAATATTCTCAATGCAAAGTATATTTTAGGAGGGGATTATTACAGCCTTGGCTCTGTCAAAGATTACCAACAACATTTCTTTTTGAGGATAATTTTTTCCTGTGCCATGTAGAATCTAAACAACTCCCATTAAAACTGGTTGTACTTTTAGTTACTACAAAAAAAAAAAACATATCCATCTAAATGAATGTTAGTGATCTTTGACACTCCCAAGGCTCTAATAACCCCCTAAAAAATCCACTTTTACATTGAAAATATTTCATTTTTTGTGTGCTTTTTCCCAAAAAAATGAGATGCTATTACATACGAGTTAAAATTCATAAAATAGTTAAAATATTTGTTTTTTTATGATCAGGGCAGAAGTTGATAAATATGAAGGTATACATTTTTTATGATATTTTTTGACTCTTCGATCACTTAACATGAGCAGAGTAACAGATTTAGTTAGAATAATACATCATACAGGTTTTATTATCAACCAAAGTCTTATTCCTTTCTGTATTTCTTGTTGTTGGTTTGTGACAGTGGCCGTACCCTGAGGTGATGTGCGTCATGCCCGGATGCTTGTTGCTGATCCAAACTCGATAATTGTGTGTCATTTTCCAGGCCGTGACGAAGGGGGCGCCGTAATCAGCCAAGAGACGCTCCTTGTCTGGAGAAAGACAGAGGAACGGAGAGGAACCGGTCAATCTGATTATCAGAATAACTGGATTTACATCTGGTTCGTCCACAGAGAGGTTAGATAAAGGCCAGAGTGTGGGCAATGCAACAGAGGCAGCTACAAAGACAGTAATATCATACAAACATTATCTTCATATGATATATTTTAGTTTAGGATGCTCCAACAGAAAAATTACATTAAAGCAGAGGTTCTCAAACTGTGGTACGGAAACCAGCGGTGGTACGCGGGTTTCTTCTGGTGGAACTCAGGAGTCTTTTTCACTTCAAGTCCTGATTTAGTCTAACTTAGAGACATAGAGAGATTCAATTTGAAGTACAGACCACTGCTTACGTAGCCAGACAAACTCTTTTTCTATTTTATACAAAGAAACTAGCCTGGTATCCCTTCGCTCGGCATGTTTTGTTTCTGTCAGAACAATGACAGGCGGAGTAACCAATCAGAGAATCAAAGGGCGGGACATAAGCAGTGCACCTCTGACCCAAACGAACATGGCGGTTTGTTGTTTTTGCCATAAAACACCAGAATGCGGCGTATTATGAGCAGCTCTGTACTTATTTGTGAACGGGGACAGCAGCAGAAGCCAGTTGTACAAAGACTTGTGAAAGAAAAAGTGCGTTTGTTTGAATGCGGTGGTTACGTGGGACGTCAGTGGGACTTTACTGTTGTTAAAATGGAAACAAGACAAAGAAAAAAATCCCACAGAGGACTTAACAACAAGAAGGACTTCAGCAGAACCAACAGGTGACGAAGGAAAGCACTAAACACCGTTAATCAGGCGAGAGAAGTTATTAAATTTGTTCAGTAGCCAGCGATACTTTGGTTAACTTCCATATCTGCAAGATGTACTGCAGATAAAGATAAGCCAGTTCTAAATCGACCAGAGAGAAACAAGTGAGGAACCAGACTGTACTGCTTTGGAAAAGAAAGCAGGAGAGGCTGGCTGGCCAGGCTACTGCTGAGACCTGATTCACAATGAATGCCTTCCGTGTCGCGTTCACAGGAGAGTACAAAGATTAAGATGAAGTCGTGAGTTCACGCGATAACCATGTACACAGAGAGCTGCATGTAACCAAAAGCCACAACCCCCATTCATTTGGAGATTTTTTCTGTAACTTTTGTACTTCTACCCTGGGTAATCATGCCAGGATATGTATATAAATACTCTAATTTTACTCCCATTTAACAAACTCATTTATGAGACCGTGTCCATAGTTAAGATATAATGGTCTGACTTCCTTAAGCTGACTTAAGCAGGGTAGGGCCTGGTCAGTACGTAGATGGGAGACCGCTGGGGAACACCAGGAAGCCAGTGTGAATGTGAGTGAGTGAGTGAGTGGTTGGTGGTGGTCGGAGGTCCGTTGGCGCAGATGTGTGCAGCCTTGCTTCTGTCAGTCTACCCCTGGGTAAACTGTGGCTACAAAACATAGCTTACCACCACCGAGTATGGAGTGAATGAAATACCCTTCCCTACTGTGTGTAAAGCGCTTTGGGTGACTTGTGTCATAGTTAAAGCGCTGTATAAATACCATTCCCTTTCCCTTTCCCGTGTGGCTCGATGTGCTCTGTTCAACTTTATGCATGAGAGCTGCGGCATCCATCAAAAATAGACTCAATATGTATTTTTACTGGACACAAACATTAACTGCAATGCAACTGCTGTAAACTCACTCAGTGACTTCAATAACGTCTATTTGTTAGAGAGGACTTACTAGTCAAGCGGCTTAGTGACAGAATTGTTCAGACGATGATAGAAGCGTGAAATTTTGCTGAAATATTCATTATACAATAGATTTTGGTCAGTTTGGAACTTAATGTTAAGTTAATGAATTTGGGACGTTTTCTATTTACATGTGAGGCAGTCGTTTCAATCCCACAGTGACAGAATGTAACAGTTAGTGGAGGAAATGTGGTGAGTGAAAATGGTAATTTTGGGTCCTTTTCCAGATAAAATGTTGAATTTTTGAAAACAGAATAACATTAGGGCCAATAATGTTATGTAATTATTGTCCTAATGATGTCAGAATATTTTGTATCAAATTTTATCATCCTGTCACATCCTATGCACCTGTAGCACCTCATTATCAAAACTCACAAAATTCTGCCAGGAGCTTGTCACAAATAAAGTGTTTTTTGGGGTCCAAACAGGACAGAGTTGACACAAAAGATTATGAACTCATAATTGGCCAAGGTATACACTAACAAAATATAATAGTTAAAATAAAAAAGGTAGCAGAAATATCCTTACAGGGTGTAGGCTTTATTTGGCAACCATGTTTTGTCTTCTTTTGTGGAAATTCATACTGTCTTCTGAAGTAAACTACTGTTCAAAGTTTCTTTTAGTCAGACAGGAGTGTTTGTTTACCTGCTTTACTAGTTTCGGCTACTTCCTGTAGCCTTCGTCAGAGGCGTCACGTGATGTCGCTGTGACGTGTCTTGTAGGCTGCTTATGTTGTTTTGTCAGACAGTAGGGAAAGCTTGCGCCCCCTACTGTCTGACACCCTCTCCAGGACCGCATCCCATCTCAAATCAGCCATATCCGACCATTGTAAAAGGGAAAATCATGTCATGGACTGGAACAATGCCAGGGTCATCCGTGCTGAAAGCAACAAGTACCATCGCTGGATCAGGGAGGCCATTGAAATTAGGAAACGGGCACCAGGGACTATGAACCGGGACGAGGGAGCCTACACCTTATCCCACACCTGGGATGCGGTCCTGGAGAGGGTGTCAGACAGTAGGGGGCGCAAGCTTTCCCTACTGTCTGACAAAACAACATAAGCAGCCTACAAGACACGTCACAGTGACATCACGTGACGCTTCTGACGAAGGCTACAGAAAGTAGCCGAAACTAGTAAAGCAGGTAAACAAACACTCCTGTCTGACTAAAAGAAACTTTGAACACATGTTTTGTCTTGTGCTCGTTTTACTTCACTGATAACGATTCTTTGAAAGCCAAATATTTCCTGAGTTGGTACTTGGTGTGAAAAGTTGGAGAACCCCTGCGTGATCGAACACCGCTGCCTTACCCTGGTGCAGAGCGGAGGCCAGTAGTGAGTGCAGGTAGAGCGTAAACTGGGCTCTGATCCACTCGTCCCCTCCTTCCCACCCGGTCCCATCCAGGAACACGTCGTCTCTGTTCTCCGTCACATGCTTCACCAGATAATCTGCAAATCTCAGGTCTGCCGTCGTTAGACTCAGGGCTTTACGCAGCTCGGGGTCCTGGATCTGAATACGCGCTTCCTCCACCTACAACAAGAAATAAAAATGCTCAGATATAACAAGTTAAGATGTTTTTTTAGGCAAATCCACCTGCTGTTGCTTTAAAAATTAAGTTACTCATAAGCTACAGCAACATTCAAACAAAAATATGATGTTTAAAGGTCCCTAATTACGCTTTTTTTTTGGCTTTTTAAAATAGTATTGGACACTTTTGCACAATTTTATAAAACAAAAAAATAAGTCCCTGTATCAAAATCAAAACTTAACACTGAACCAGGAATAAAACAAGGCTAAATTGTGAGTAAATTAAGGAAATTACCTCTAAAACTGTAAAAAAAAAATTGTTATTTAGTTGCAACACATTTTTATTTAAGGCTCTGGTAGAACAATGATTCTTCAGTGTAAATCTCCACAGCGTTATTGCGATATATTTAGATTCTTGTGATAGGAAATACTACTATAGGTATGTTTTAGAGGTAGAAACAACATTGTAAAAAGTTAATTTAGCAGTATAGTGGACCTTTAAATTACTATTCTCATGCACATTTTGGCACTAAAACTTGTTTTCATTGGTGTATCTTTTGTTGAGGTTTACCAATTGCTGTGCTGGAAATTCTTGACATACATTGATTTTTCACAACAGAAATTATGCTAAACTGCCCCACAACAAAATAGAAGATACTGAAACAGCCCATAAACCAATCAGCTGCAAGAAAAATGGTTGGACAAAATGTTGTTAACAATAGCAGCAGACAAATAGGTGTTTCAATGAACTGAAATTACAAAATATGTGTATAATTTACCAGAAAGTACCTGAAAAAGCTGGTAATTGGACCTTGAAAGTGCTTGAATTTGGAACACGTACCTCGATGATGGCGTCGCTGAGGTGCCGCTGCTGTCGGAACAGGATGTTGGTCGCTCCGGCCACGAAGCCCCTCACGGAGACGTCAGAGAGCAGGTGGTGCTGCTGCAGAGCCATGTACGGCAGACACAGGTAACCCTGGCCCCGGGACGACAGGGAAGGGTTAGGGTTAGTGCTGATGATCCCGTCTAACTCACGTTTAAACAAGCAACCTCGACATCTCCCCGAGCATTTTCAAAAGTTTGCGGATTCAGGAAACAGACACCTCGCCCTTGTGTAAACAAAACTCCAAAACACTATCAGCGTTTCACACTACAGTTTTCAGCAAAACAGGTTTTCGTCTAAATGGCCGCTCAGAGACACAGACAGACAGACAACCATTCACTCTCACATACATTCACTATGGCACTGGTACTGCAGCTGTTATTGCGAGAGAAACAAATATTCATGTGTGTGAGCTAAAGGTGAGCTAGCGTGTACAGTAAAAGATCTGTCACAGTTACACTACTCCTCCACAACTCACAAAGCACTGTTTCTGTTGTGTCCACCTAGTGGCCATTGCTGTCCACTACTTTTACCGATGCTTGCACTACTTTTCAGTCAACAGTCAGTCAATCAGCTAAAAATAAATTGGTATTATTTAGGCTGCACCTGTTTGCTCTGTTTACCATTGTTCAGAAAGTAGCTTGTTGTTAGCAGCGAAGCTAAAGGAAAGCTAAGTGGCTAACAACAGCTAAAGCTAAAGATCAGGGTCTTTACTGAGGATGTGTCTTTCTTCACTGATATTTTATTAGACTTGACTCATATTAGACCCATTATATATTTCTAGGGGTGTGGATTTGTGATAAGCTGCTTCTCTCGGGGGCGTTGCTTGCTACTCTGCTGTCTGTTTTTGGAGGATAGTAGTAAGTTGTTAATAAAAGTCATTAACAAATTCCTATACATTTTTGTTATTTTGACATGGCATTGTTTTATTTATTCAATTTCTGTTGATAAGAAATGTATAAGTTTGATAAGGAGATACAAATAGGGTCTGTAAAAAATATTCTGGTCATAATTTTGCACTGAATCATGACTTGAGTGCATCGTTACATCCCTAGTCAATACACATGGACGGGTTTTTAGTTTTTTTTACCTTTGTGAAGATGGCGAGCGGCTGTCCGTACTGGTCCTCCTCCAGCCCGGACACCAGCCCCTGGGAAACCCCTCCGTGTCCGCTCAGAGGCTGCGAGGTGATGGGCGTCCCGGGCTGAGACTCGAACGCGTCCTGGGACTCTGGGTCTGTTTGGTCTTTGGCTCCGCTCTCCTCCAGAACACTGGGGTCCAGAGTCTCCCAGTCGCTCTCTGAGGAGTCGGGGGAGGTGCGCGACGGCGGCTTCAGGAAGTTATTGTCTGGAAAAAGAAAACAGATGAGATGAATAAAACTTAAAGGTTCAGGATAAATAGTGAAGTATAGACCACTTTTTCCTGGTTTAGACCTGGTTTAGACCTGGTTTAGTCCTGGTTTAGACCTGGTTTAGTCCTGGTTTAGACCTGGTTTAGTCCTGGTTTAGACCTGGTTTAGACCTGGTTTAGACCTGGTTTAGACCTGGTTTAGACTTGGTTTAGACTTGGTTTAGACTTGGTTTAGACCTGGTTTAGACCTGGTTTAGACCTGGTTTAGACCTGGTTTAGACTTGGTTTAGACTTGGTTTAGTCCTGGTTTAGACCTGGTTTAGACTTGGTTTAGACCTGGTTTAGACCTGGTTTAGACCTGGTTTAGACCGGGTTTAGACCGGGTTTAGACTTGGTTTAGACCTGGTTTAGACCTGGTTTAGACCTGGTTTAGACTTGGTTTAAGACCTGGTTTAGACCTGGTTTAGACCTGGTTTAGACCTGGTTTAGACCTGGTTTAGACCTGGTTTAGACTTGGTTTAGACCTGGTTTAGACCTGGTTTAGGCCTGGTTTAGACCTGGTTTAGACCTGGTTAAGCCTCATTTAGCATTTATTTAGAAATACATTTTTTCCTGTTTTAATCACCATTTTATTCCTTGGTTTAGACCTGGGCATGTCCTTACTTAGGCAAATTTTTCACTTGGAATCACTAAATGAAAGTAAAAGTATTTTTGACTACAATAGTAGCAGTAGTAGTAGTAGTAGCAGTACTAGTACACACTCACTACGTTTACATGCAGAGCATACTCTGACTATGCTAATTCTCCGTTTTTAATCAGATTTCTCCAGAGAACTGGTCAAACCACTCACTGAGCCAAATTACTGGGAACACATCTGTGAGGCGTTCAAGTGCTCTGGGGATTAACCAGCAGTGCTAAAACTCTGTAGCGCTAAATTATAATTTACACAATATTCATAGTTTTAATAATAATGATAATACTTTAAACTTATATAGCGCTTTTTAGGACACTTAAAGATGCTTTACATGAGAAATAACAAAATAAAAGATGAGTGTGATTAATGGTGGGTTTTGAGTTAAGATTTGAAGGTTTGAAGATTTTACCAATAAATATAACGGTAACATTTTCATTTACCAAATTAAACCATGTTAGAAAAATGCATTCCTCACATGGTAAATATGTCTCACGCAGCTCCATAAACGCATCAAAGCTACAGCAACGGAGCTTTTACTTTTAAACACGACGGACCAAAACAAAACACAAGCCGCACTGGATCACTCCAATTAAGAGAAATTCGAATAACTACACCCCCCTGACTGACACAGTAAGAAGTAGTAGTAGTAGTAGTAGTAGTAATAGTAGTAGTAGTAGTAGTAGTAGATGCTTGTTAGCTCAGTAGGTTAGGTCCATGATCCTCACCTCCATTGCTTGTCCCCATGTGATCCTGTTTGGGACGGCTGCGTCTGATTGGTGGGTTGGCTGGAGACCCCGCCCCCCTCCTGCTCCGTCAGGTCGGTGACAGAGACGGACACAAACTCCTCGGCTCCAGAGCCGCTCTCGGACGCCAGACTCAGGTCTTCGGAGACGCTGCTCTTGGGTCTGTAGTGAGAGGAGTCCACCAGGCCGTGCTCCACCAAACCTGCACCAGAAATATAAGCTATTTATGTACCAAGAAGCGGATAACTGGGCTGATTTGGGCATTTTTATCAACCACATTAAAACACTGCCAACTGTTTGTTCACAAAGCAGAACCCAGTAACTTTTTTACTTTAAATAAACTGTTGGGAGTCTGTGTGATGGTTAAATGAGTTGTTGTGGGGTCAATAAAGCGTCCTGCAGCGGCCCCTGGTGTCTCTGGGCCAAAAACGACACTTGCACAAGTCTGAGTGCAACCGACCTGGTGTCACAGAAGTCTCACGAGAAAGCGACACGTACCAGATAGAGCCCAACAACAAGCTTTGGATTTATTTCTCAATTTTTGTCATGACAGAGCGTTCAAATGGCAATACAAAAAACATGGATACACGGAAGGGAAAATTAAAGTAAAGCCAAGCAAAGGGTCACACTGGACTTGTGTTTACGATAGTGCTTAACTCTGAAACTACGGGGCGCTCTAGAGAGGGAAGTGAAGGAAGGAAGTTTCAGCGTATTTTTTTATGATGAAAAAAAGACAAACACTTAACAACTGCAGCTGATGAGCGATCACACACTACAGAATTCCTCAAACTCTTGCGCAAACTCTGTGGAGGTCGGTCACTAATGAGTGCACACAACATGATCGCGTCCAGAGTCTGCTTTAAAGTGGAACTCAGTAACTTTTCTTGTTCTTTTCGCTGTTTCTGCCTCACGTTCCTCTCTGAAGCTCCTCCCACAGTTTGGAGTAAAGCACAATTGTAAATTCTCACAAGTCAAGTTGACTCTGTGTGAATCCTCGCTCGGCTTTACTTTTGTTTACTCCCCCTCGTATCCGTACAAAGTTTTTATTGCCATTTGACCGCTCTGCCGTGCCAAAAATCAAGAAAAAAACCCATCTCTAGCTTGTTGTTTGGCCGTTTTCTCATGAGACTTTAGACTTGCAAGTGTCATTTTGCACCATGCAGGACGCTTCATTCACCCCACAACAACTCATTTAATCATCACACAGACTCTGAAACTGTTTATTTAAAGTTACACTGTGTAACTTTTCTCCTAAATATGTGGGGCATACTGACTTGTTTTTGTGATTTTTTTGAGCGATTATAAGGCCTGAGGCGCTGTTGCTCCGAGCGGGGCTTCTGTACTGAGAAACCGCCCTCGCAACTTGGCCGGGAGCGCTCCGCTGTTGAGGAAGAGTCACGTGACAGGGAACGACTTGCTTTACGGCATTCCCTTCTGCTCTTATACCTGAGGTGCAGTATAACCATGAAGCTACTTTTAGCGTTGTTATTTTCGCCAGTTCATCAGGGCCGAAGGACACAAGAAGATGAAGACAATGTCGGACGAGGCAAGAAAAAGAAAATGTGAAAGGAACCGCACCAGATCGCAGACAAGAGTCAACATCGGACAGACTTTTGCTCGCTGGCGTCAGATGAGAGACAGAGAAGGCTGCAAATCGGATCACGTTTTTGCTTCTTTATTGTTGGGCAGGTAAATTAGCCTCTTTATTTTTTCTTTAGAACGTGCTTTTTCATACAGTTATTAGTTGTTTTTACTGCGACCATTGCGTGATATTTGTTGATAAGCTAACGCTAGCGCTAACTCTATAGAAGATCCAGTCCAAACTTCCAAAGGTAGCAGCAGGTCAACTAAAGTTGAAACAATGATGGAAATAGACGCACGCTCGCACAGTTTCAGAAGGAGGAGGGGCCCTAGTGTTTACGTTTTGCGACGGTGCAGTGGCACCTGTGGCCTCTAGAGGCGCAAGACCGGGAATCTTACACAGTGTAACTTTAAAGTAAAATGTTTACCGAGTTCTGCTTTCAGATGTTTCATTGACTGAGACTGAGGCCTGGTCGTGTCTGTTCCTCTCTCACACACTTGCAGATTCAATTCTTCACACGCCAACTACAGATTTCTGATAAGAACAGCCGTCCCTTACTGTTCCCAACTACAGCTGACTGGAGCAGATTCTGCCCACCAGTGAATCCTGGGTAAAATCTGTCAGAAAAGTCCCCAGTTTAAGTAACAATATTTGTATTTGTAGCTTGATAACAGCTCTGCCAGTCACTACTCCAAAATTATAAGCGGATTACTTCCAACTGGGCAAGAAATTTGGCATAATTTTATATTTTTATTCCGTAAAACTGTCTTAAGTGTTACTGTCTGTAATCTTGGACTTACCTAAAGCCTCTTTGAATCCATCAATTATAGCACGACTTCTTTAAACCCTTATTAATTTCTATATTTCATTTCAACAGGGCATTATTCGACCTTAATTAAGTTATTTTAAAGCTTCTGACCTGGAAACAGTGATAAAGCGGTCATGAGAGCTCCGACCAGTCTGTTCACAGGAGAGACGTAGAACAGGATCTGCCCAGGACGGGACGAGGGAAGAACATACGGTGTTTTATATAAACATTACAAAAATCATTAAAAACTACTGTGTGGGTTTAAAATCTTACCTTCTTCTCCAGCAGAATGAGTTTAAAAAGGATTAGGACCTGGGAGAGGATAGATAAATGGTTGTTAATATTATTTAAGGTATTACATAAAAAGACATTGTGCTGTATTTCAGTTGTTTATTGTGTACCTTGTGTTGAAAGTGCAGAATTAAATCTCTCGGTGATAAACCTAAAGAAACAAAAAAATTTTTTTTAATAATTTCAAGTCTCCAAGTCCTGGTTTAGTTCTGGTTTAGTCCTGGTTTAATCTTGGTTTGGTCATGGTTTTTAGTCCTGGGTTAGTCCTGGTTTGGCCCTAATTTAGTTCTTCTAGGTTGGTCCTGATTGAGTGCTTGTTTAATCCTGTTTTGGTCCTGGTTTAGTCCTGGTTTAGTCCTGGTTCGGTCCTGTTTCAGTGATGGTTTTCAGTCCTGATTTAGTCCTGGTTGAATTCTAGTTTGGCCCTAGTTTAGTCCTGGTTTTGTTCAAGTTTGGTTGTACTTTGGTCCTGGTTTAATCCTGGTTCAGTTCTGTTTCAGTCATGTTTTTTAGTCCTGGTTTAGTTCTAGTTTGGCCCGAGTTTAGCTCTAGTTTAGTCCTGGTTTAGTCCTTGTTTGGTCATGGTTTGGAGCTGGTTTTGTCCTGGCTTTTAGTCCTGGTTTAGTCCTGGTTTAGTCCTAGTTTGCTCATGGTTTTGAGTCCCCGGTTAGTCCTGGGTTAGTCCTGGTTTGGCCCTAGTTTAGTTCTGGGTTGGTCCTGATTGAGTGCTTGTTTAATCCTGTTTTGGTCCTGGTTTAGCCCTGGTTTAGTCCTGGTTTAGTCCTGGTTTGGTCCTGGTTTGGTCCTGTTTCAGTGATGGTTTTTAGTCCTGGTTGAATTCTAGTTTGGCGCTAGTTTAGTCCTGGTTTTGTTCAAGTTTGGTCATACTTTGGTCCTGGTTTAATCCTGGTTCAGTCCTGTTTCAGTCATGTTTTTTAGTCCTGGTTTAGTTCTAGTTTGGCCCTAGTTTAGTTCTAGTTTAGTCCTGGTTTAGTCCTTGTTTGGTCATGGTTTTGAGCTGGTTTAGTCCTGGTTTAGTCCTGGTTTAGTCCTGGTTTAGTCCTGGTTTAGTCCTGGTTTAGTCCTGGTTTAGTCCTAGTCAGCTCTGTCCTTATTTAATAGTATTTTTTTCTTATTTAATAACATTTTCTGTACCAATCCCTAATTTATCAATTTAAAGTTAAACTGTTATAATAGAGAAAAAATAAAAATATTTACAGATATTAAATGACTGAGTGTTATTCTCACCAAGGTAAACCTGAGACCCCTCCAGAGCGGATCCTCTCAGAGAGCCGTTCATGTGGTCGTACAGCTCCTACAGCACAGGACAACCGCTCACTACACACACCATTAACAATAATCATGTTTAAACAAAACCTTAACGTTAAAGAAACTCACCTTTAAAATGGAGATCTGTGAGAAGTCTTTCTCCTCGAAGTAGGCGTGAGTGATGAGCTGCAGTTTGGCCTGGAGCAGACCGTACAGAGGCTGCAACAAATAACAAACACAATACATTAAAGCATTGATCTGAAGGTGAAAATGTGCGTGGTTTATGTAATTCTCTTAGTGACTCACCACTCGACTGAGGACGCACACACTCTTCTGAACAGTTTCTCTGGTGACGTCGGCCTGTCGCACTTTTAGGGCCTGGGGAATTACACAAAAATGCATAAAGAAATTGTTAATGCATATGTAATTCTGCGTACAATACACTCAAATCCAAAACAAGTACGATTTTTGAGTTAAGTGTCCACCTTATGTCCAATTCACGCTGTAACCTTGGTTCTCTGAGTGAGGAGACTATTGTTCCATGTGTTTTACACATGTCTATGTAACATAGTGAAGAGATAGTCCTGAGACAATAGAGAACAAGCTGTTAAGCAGGTAATAAGCAGGTAATAACCATGTGCAGGCCAGCTATTTCACTGGTGACTTTTCTTTCTTGGAAAGTCAGGTTAAAAGTCCCTATTCTTACAGTTTATGCCTCAACTACAATTTTCTAAAAACAGGTGTTCAAGTAGTGCAACAGTGTTGCAGAATTGTCCTTTTATTGATGGATAAAGTTCTCCCATAGCTACACACATTTGCCCTTCATGTCCATGTCCTGTATGTGTTACTTCTTGTACTGTATACAAATGTATTTGTATTTCATAATGTTTGAGTCTTAGAAATAAACTGCTGTAAGTGTGAATCCTCTCCCAGAGAAGTCAGGATAAGATATGTAAGGTCTGTATTTTTAGTTTGCTTTGTCTTATTCTACTTTTTAACTTTTTAACTTAGCTGTATGAGGAACACTTCCCTAGAACTTGTTTCAGATGCATATTTTTCATGGTGGGAGAATGATAAAGACAGAATGACACACATCAGCAGGGTAACACCCTAAACACCCTCAATCTACTGGACATCACATGAGCAAGACATTTTTAACTATATTTATTGTTTTATTTTGATATTTACAATGTTGTCATTTCATGTTGCCATATGTTGAGTGTAGGTAGGGTTGGGTACTGTTAAACAATACCTTTGTGAGATTGAAATAAAAGTTACAATACTAATGGTACTGAAAAAAAAATTAAATACCAACTGGGTCTATTGCTTGTATGAATCAAATAAATAACACAGAATAAATCATACAAACTACTGGTTTCAACTTACTGCTAAAAAATCTGCTTCAAAAATGTATCCTTTATTCAATAATATTGTGTTTTATGATTGTAGAAGAAGAATTAGCTCACCAAAGGTATCAGAAAAGTATCGCTCAGGTACCAGTATCGAAAACCAGAAGTACAAAAGTTTCCAAAATTATCTCCAAATGAATGGGAGATCGTGATCAGAGGCAAACCTGGCTTTTGTTTACCTGTAGCTCTCTGTAGACCTGGTTGTTAACACGGAAACTCACAACTTCCAACTTGAACTAAAACCAGCTGGCTCGGGTCAGATTTATTGGAGTATGCAAGAATAGCACACTCGCAATGCATTCAGTGTAAATTAGACGCTACCTTTGCAAACGCAAGCCTTAATGTGCAGCACTAGCTTCCCTAGACACAGAGTCCTAATTTAACAGAGCATAAACAGAAATGTGTGCATGTTTTTAAACTCACCTTAGCTTCTATTTGACGATAACAGGACACACCGTAAACACACTTTTGGTCTCCGCTCAGAGGAGGGAGGTGGAAATAAACGGTATCTGCAAAACAAATAGACAAGACATACTTAAATTAAATATTAAAATCACAGTGTATTTATCTTTGTCAAACAGCGCTAGGCATGACCACAATGATCTCGCTTAAAAGAGCTATATTCTGACGTTCCCTCTCTTTCTCCCATGATATAATGTTATTCCCTCATCAAAAACAGACCTGGAGTTGTGTTTTGTTTCACCCACGCCTGTTTGAGTAATCATGTATTCTCTGGCGCTGAGTTTCTAAGGCCACAAAACACTCAGATCCACAAACCAAGCCCTCTACATCCAGTCTGCTCTCATTCATTTAGCAAAAAAAAAAAGTTTCCACTGATTCCTCACAGATTTTTTTTTTCATTTTGTAGTAAAACAGCATCATACAAAAAGTTTAAGGAAGTAAAAAGCTCTTTTTCTTTGTTTAGGTTAGTGCAATGCAGCTGCACTCTGCTGCTCTCTTTACCTGTTTCTTTATGGCAGTAGTAAAGTAATTAATGGAAAGGCTTTCATTTAGTCAGATAATGTTTTTAAAGGTTGCTGCTCTTCTAGAAGTGACCAAGATCGGTTTAAAAAATATACGGTAAATAAAAACATAATATTGACAAGGGCTGCAACAACTAATCGGCTTAATTGATTATAATTGATTATTGAAATAATCATCAACTACTTTAGTAATCGAGTAATCGCCAGCTGTGATATTTAATAGACTCTGACACATGCCATGTTCTGTGAGAGAAGTTTTTATTACCTAGATAGAGCAGTAAACAGTTAAAACTATCATATATGTATTACAGATATATTTCATGTATATAAACATCTTCAGGAAGCAAGCTTGTAGCGTTGTCTGATTTAATTTTGTAAAAAATAAGTGATTTTTGGTAGCATTAGCACCAATTTTTAAGAAAAACTATAAAACACCTCAAGTTTTTAACCATTTTACTCACACTTCTCTTTCTGATTATTAATTGACTAATCAAAAAAGTAATCAACAGTTTATGAAAATAATCGTTAGTTGCCGCCCTAATATTGACCCTATAAATAACCACAAATAACAACATAAGGGTAAGATGACTGAGTATTGACAGAGGGATTATATTCTCATAGCTCTGATTCAGCAAAGGCCTGGTGTCGTCGAACTGGTTTTAAAAAGTGGCCAGACCTGATCCTGTGTTCACAACAGGTTTGACCTAGAATCCTGACTCCTTTAAAGAGAACTGATAATGGTTATGAGCCCAGGAGGGTAAATAAAGGAGCTCCAGACTCCCACCAAGGCACTGTCTCCCTATCTCGCAATGGTTAAGATCCAGTTTGGTGCCCAGACCTGGGGATGTTTTAGTTCAGGGGTAAAATGCTCCGTGTATCGTACAGTGGTAAAGATCTAACCAAAATAGGGGTGTAACGATATGTTTTGCAACGAGACGAGACGTATCGATTAGAACCATTTCGATATGATTTGATACGATGCAACACCTTCATATCAATAATCGATACAGCAACTTTTTGCAAAAAATCATAAAAGTTTAACCTTCAAATCCAGCACTGCGACCGGAGTTGATTATGTCCAGCAGACAGAGCACAAAGAAAAGTTAAATATAACATTTTATTTCATTAAAAACACAAAAATTACATTCAAAAAGCCCAATCTGGTTTTATTTTAACATGCAAATTTCTAATATTGATATTTACAATATTATCAATCGATATTCCATCTATATCAATACAGACTACCTAGAAAACAATGCAAGGTAATGTGTATCGATATATTTGTATTGTGGGGGAAAAAAAGTCGATATATTTACTGTATCGTTACACCCCTAAACCAAAACTTATAATGTGTTCTTTTACTGACCCCTTGTGGTTGGAGTTAGTATATTTGGCACTGTCTAGCAATGGTCCTGTGATCCGGATCATGCCCAAAACAAAAAAAAAGAACATCTTCCTTAGGCTTTTACTGACCTGGTTCAGTCCTGGTTTGGTCTTGATTTGGACCTGATTAGACCTGGTTTAGTCTCAATTGAGACCTAGTTTAGTCTTGGTTTAGTCTTCATTTAGACCTGGTTCAGGCCTGGTTTAGTCTGGATTTAGATCTGGTTTAGTCTTCTTGATTAGGACCTCATTTAGACCTGACTTAGACCTGGTTGAGTCCTCAGTAAGTCTTGATTTCGACCTGATGCAAAATTGGTTTAGACCTGGTTTAGCCTTGGTTTAGACCTCGTTTAATCTTGATTTAACTAAATGGATTTTATCTACCCATACGAGCAGTGTAGAATTTACATAAGCACTAAACTAAACTAAACTTAACTAAAGCTGATGATAACCCCTTTATTGTGTGTTTTTAGTGTGTTTTTTATTATGGCAGAATAAACCAGAGCTGAACTTTGCCCCAGGAGCTGCTGCTGCTGTTGTTTGAGTCACATGACACAGAGCAGAGATGACGCTGTCAGCTTTTATCACTCAGCTCTGCAGAAACAAACGGCCTGCGTAATGAGACAGGGAGATATTTAAAAGACGCTATCTGCTTTGGGTAATTAATGAAGGTAACTGAGAGAAAAAGCCACATCACCAGACTCTGAGTAAAACGGCTCTGTTCCTGTCTTAATCCACAATTAAAATGGAGAGCTAGAGAAGTAGATGTTTAGGCGCGTTTCAGAGACAGGAGACCATTGTAGTTTGTAAGGAAAGCCATAAACCTCGCTGTTGAAGCTACACAGTGACCTGATGTCTGTTTATCAGAGGACAGCATCTGACAAGAAACAGGTGCAAGCAAAAGACAAGCCAAAAAAGCCTTAAAGCCTGTCTTGGTTCAGTCCTGGTTTAGACTTGGTTTAGATCTGATTTAGTCCCGGTTCAGTCCTAGTTTAGACCTGGTTTAGTCTTGTATTATCAGAGGACAGGATATGCTAAAAAACAAAGGTTACAGGTTGCAAGAAAGAAAAAGACAAGCCGCAAAAAAGCCTTAAAGTCAGTCTTGTTTAGACCTGGTTTAGTCTTGATTTAGACCAGGTTCAGATGTGGTTTAGTCTTGATTTAGACCTGGTTTAGTCTTGATTTAGACCTGGTTTAGTCTTGATTTAGACATGGTTTAGTCTTGATTTAGACACGGTTTAGTCTTGATTTAGGCTTGGTTTAGGTCTCATTTGGTTCTGGTTCAGTCCTAGTTTAGTCTTGATTTAGTGCTGGTTTAGTCTTGGTTTAATCCTAATTTAGACCTGGTTTAGTCTTGGTTTAGAACTGGTTTAGTCTCAATTTAGTCTTGGTTTAGAACTGGTTTAGTCTCAATTTAGTCTTGGTTTAGAACTGGTTTAGAACTGGTTTAGTCTCAATTTAGTCTTGGTTTAGACCTGGTTTAGTCCTAGTTTAGACCTGGTTTCGTCTTGATTTAGACCTGGTTTAGTCCTGGTTTAGTCTTGGTTTAGACCTGGTTTAGTCCTAGTTTAGACCTGGTTTCGTCTTGGTTTAGACCTGGTTTTTATCCTAGTTCAGACCTAGTTTAGTCTTGATTTAGACCGGGTTTAGTCCTGGTTTAGTCCTGGTTTAGTCTTGGTTTCTCAGAGGACAGGATCTGGCGGAAAACAAAGGTTAGAAGCTTCAAGATAAAGACGAGCCACAAAAGCCTTAAAGCCACAGAAGTCGTTGGGCTAATGTTATTGATTCTCCTGTGTGTTTGCTGTCGTTGGCATTTTGGGAAAGGCAATGGCCCGATAAAGGACTTGATTAGGTTTTTGGTGTGGATTCAGCATAAAATGGCTTTGAGGTTCAATGGCTCGAGCATTTACCCCTGAACTAGAAGATCCCTGTTTAAGAGTTCAGGTCTGGGCACTGTATCTTTACCGTTTTGACAGCAGAGGATAACACGTTAGAACAGATAAACTCAGTCCTGAAGTTTAGTGATGTTGTGTTTGTAGCTTACCTTCTTGATAGTTGTGGGCTCCGTCCGGCAAAGCGAGGAACGGGAGGTACTTCCAGTCCTCAGGTAACAGGTTACTGTCGTGTTCCCCATCCGGCATCAGCGGGGGATAGGAGAACTCCACCTGGACAACGAAATATTCGGACTATTAAACGCCTATGTCACAAGAATGAATGTGTGTGTGTGTGTGTGTGTGTAAGGCTCAAAGTTACTGGGATAGGCTCCTAACGGGAATAAGCAAAAGAAGCTTAATAAATGATATTAAGACTAAATAATAGAGATGTAACGATGCACTGAAGTCACGATTCGATTGATTCACAATTTTATGTTCACGATTACGATTTTTTAAGATTTTTATTTGCAGATTTAGTTGCAGTATAATTATGACCAAAAGGATTTTTTTTACATTTGTGTCTCCTTTTCAAACTTAAATTGTTGTACATTTCTTATTAACAGAAATTGAATTTAAAAAGTAGATATTAAAACAGTGACATGTAAAAATAACAAAAATATATAAAATAATTTGTTAGTCACTTTTATTAACACCTTTCTACTCTCCTTCAAAAACAGAGACACTACAGTAGCAAGCAATGCACAGAGAAGCAGCTTATCATAAACCCACGCCTCAGTAATTTATAATGGGCCTAATAAAAGTCAAGTCTTATAAAAATATCAGTGAGGAAAGACACATCCTCAGTAAAAACTCTGATCTCCATGGAAACGCTTCGGGGGAGGGGCCACTGAAACTTCAGATAAACTTTAGCTGTTGTTAGCCACTTAGCTTTCCATTAGCTCGCTGCTAACAACAAGCTACTTTCTGAACGATGGTAAACAGAGCAAACAGGTGCAGCCTGAATAAAACCTTCAGATGTGTCTTTCTTGCTGTTTGCCCTGAGCTTGTTGTTGTCTTTCCCTGTGCGCTGTGTGTGCGCTCATCCATCTGTGCGAGAGGTGAGAGAGTGCTCTTCCGAGCCACTCTGACTAATGAAGCTCTTGTGCAGGCTTTTCACGTTTCCAGCACGTCGGGCTAATCATTTTACGAGTCCTGTAAACTAAAACTTTATATAAATTCACATTTCTGTAAAATGGTCAGATACTGATATTTAGCGCCAAATATGTGAGTCAGATTACACACCATTATACTTTGGTGGCCTGTACACTGTTTTAAAGGGACATCGCAATTCATTTTTTCCGCGCCGATTCAAAATTTTTCTCTTATGCATCGATTTTTAGCCAATTTACGAAGAATCGTTACATCCCTACTAAATAAGTGTTTAATAGCAATCATTTTGTCATGTTGGCTGCACTGAAACAGAGCAAAGGCCCTCCGTTTTGTGAACGAACACTTAACCCACTGCACCATTGTCACCCATTAAGAACATCCAAATAGTGGCAAAATTAAAATGATTGCACTGCATATTTTTACTGGACTGTTAATAGTAAAAATAAGTTACATAACATCATACAACAGTGTGTGTGTTCCGCAACGCACAGACAGCAGACTATACTAGTGCTTCAAACACAGACGCAGTCAAAAGTAATGTGAACCCAGTCCTGTCTGTCTGTGTGTGATCTGAGAGTGTTCTGTTACAACAGTGTTAGCAGCTGCCTACGTCTCTGCACCACTTTATTGAGTTTCTGTGCAGTCTGATAGAAGGTCTGACAGATGCCAGTCTACGGGAGGCAGGTGGACAGTGTGAGGTTTAAACAATGGCCCTTAAAGAAGAGACACTTTCTCTAATTAGCAGGTGTTAGACTGGTCTGTTGTCACTCAGGAGGCTGCAGAACAGGGAAAAACCCAATGTGTCAGCATTTAGAGTATGAGTTTCAAGTCAATTTGGAAAAGAACACATGCTACTCTTGACTGACAATCTAAACACAGGATCTATTTTATGTAAATAATGCTTTGTCTACACATAGTTAAGGAAAACAAGGCCTTTTATGTGCATTTTGCCCTCACATGCAAATTTTTCAAAGCTTCAAACTAGGGCTGCAAAATATTGCAAATGAAAGGATTGCAATAAAACTATAGTCCTCCATCTGACATACATTTACACAAAATAAGTGTATGTAGTGGTATTATGCTTTTATTTTATCCAGCACAGCAGCATGTTTACAATCTTTATGTGACTAAAAGAGAACGTTTTTAATAAGTACAGGTGAAGAGACCAGCAGAGGGCAGAGAGTGTTGCAGTCTTTTGAACAAAATCAACGGAAAAAGCACTTAATTTCTTGCCATTTTACTACAAAATGAAAAATATCTGTGAGGAATCAGTGGAAACAGAGCTGTACACTGTTTTTTGGGATAAATGAACGAGAGCAAACTGGATGTAGAGGGCTTCTTGATTGGTCAGTGCTTCCTGGAGTGGGTGAAGGTTTGTGGAAGCGAGCTGTTAGAGGCGTCAGAAACTCATCGCCAGAGACAGACGTGAATGGAATAAAACACAACTCCAGGTCTGTTTTTGATGAGGGAACAAGATCGTGACAAGGAAGAAAGCTCAGAAAGTAGATTTTGCATAATATAGCCCCCAAGATACCATTATTTATCCAGCAACATAGCCAAAACATTTGCTTTATTGATTACCTATGGTGGTCTGGCATTGTTATAACAGCTGACATCTTCACAACAGCTCTGTTTTACCCAGCTTTTAATGATTTCCTTGAATAATTAGAGTCTCTTTAGACAATACAGCTCCAAAATATTACATGCAGCATTATCACTAACCATAATATCTGCAGCTTTGTCCATTTTTAGCAGCGAATTGACTCAAGTAGACTTACCACACAGCCTTTGTTTACGCTAATAGTGAGGCAAAGGGGGTGCAGCTGGCTTGTACTAAAACAGACACGGTTTCTGCACACACAATGAACTGGAAAGATGCGAGTGCTGGCAGCTAAAGGAGCATGTTATATAACCCTGACAAGCCTGGAGACAAGAAAGCCATCTGATGTTTTAACCACAACAACACACAAGACACTGACCATACCCATCCATACATACACTGGATTAATGAAATGCGAGCTAGTTTTAAGTCAAATGGTTAGAGTTAGAAGGTTAGTAGGTTATTTAAATTGATCTATAACATCTAGTCAGGAGTGCTAGTTAGTTAAATTAGCCTGTAGTGTTGTGTTTTCTTACCTGACAGCCCTTTTTGTGGTGAAATCCGACCACCACTATGTGCAGCACGGGTCCCTTAGCTTCGTCTCTGTCGTGCGACTCCATTTTTAAAGAGTACGACTTATATTATTATTGTTTTAAAGCCCCCGTTTTCATAAAAGTTCTCCGGTGATTTTAAAACACCGGGGCCCGGTGGAGACGAGGCCTGAAGAGGTTTATTCCCCCGAATCGATGCGGTAAACAGCGGACGGAGAGCGGGGGGACTCTCTGGTTCTCTTCCGCTTCGTCACAGGACGCACCGCGGCGAGATGGTTCCTGCCCCGTGCTTCCGGTTTCGTTTCAGTTTAAGTGGTCGCGCTTCCGGTTTTGTCTCGGCTTTATCGTCTTTGGATTAAAGACAAATAAAATATAAATAGTTGATAGTTTAATGGTAAAAATAAAATAAAGATAAATAAATAAATAAATAAATAATAGAAAATAAATAAAGAGAATAGGAAAATTAAAAAATAAAAAAGTTAGCTACTTATCAAAATAGAAACTCAGACACAGTTACTAGATTATAAAACAGAAAATAAGGACGTGTTTCTGTCACTATTTCTGTAGGTTAAAGATGCTATGAGCAGTATATTTTTCATAAATTTCATAAAGAAGATATGAGGTAAAATTTGTTTTACTGATAACAACGGTACAGCTGATTTATTCACCATTTTACTTAACAAATAAATAAACAAATAATACATTTGCTTTAGACTGCAGTACAGTTTTTAAACCAGTAAGAGCACATGCTGCTTACAATACCTTTAAGTAAAGGTCCTCTATAATGCTAAAGCCACTCTTTTAACCATGTTATAATATTGTGTTCTCCTCAAAAACAGAAGAGGAGTAGTATTTTGTTTCATGCACGACTGTTTGAGTAATCCTGTATTCTTTGGTGCCGAATTTCTAAGGCCTCAAAATACTCAGCTCACAGCTCTACGTAGACCCATACAGCGTCACCGGACTCATTCCGATCATTTCAAAGCTTAAATTTGCCATCACTACGAAGCACTCAGCTCTTTTATCAATCTGTTAGCCTCATGTTGTTATTACCTGTGCTAAACAGACATTTCACGCTCTGTCCAGTCCCCACAGTTGCCAGCAGGGGGCGACAGAAACCTAATCAAGCGTTCTCTGCAAAGTCAACAGAAGCTTTTTTTTATACATATACATTATTTTTATTTCTGAAACACTTTTTCAATAGTTATAACAATATCTTATTAAAATTATAATAACAACAATATCTTCAATTCCCAAAATAAATTGTTTTCAATGCTGCTAACTGCTTTCTGAAGACATTATTATTAGATCTGTTGTTAATTTCAATTTGGCCACCAGACCAGAGGCCAATAAATGAAGAGTGAGTTAAATAAGGACAAGCACCAGGCTTATTTGTGTAATGCTTTATCCAGATGTGTTTATTTTAAACGTTGCTTATTTCTTTAAACTTTGGCCACAGCTGTGTATCGTGTCCAGCGCAGTGATTCTGAACTGGCTGGGCAGGATCCAAGAGTTATGTCCAAGAGTCCAAGTTATATTTGGAATGGCCAGTATGACAGAAATCAGACCCCGTTTGACTTCTGGGGTAATCTGCTCCTCATGAAGAAGAGACTGAAGTTTGTGGTAGAGGATTATTGTTGTTATAGTTTTTTTGAGAATGGCAGTGGGGATCGTTCAGTTTTTTCTTCTCTTGTGCTCATTTTCTTGCATCTGCAGCAGTGAAGGTAAGCCCTCTGATAAAGTAGTACTATTATTTTCTGATGAACACAATATTACTAATACTGTGCTTTTAAAAACAAAACTAAAAGATACTTAATATCGATGTTCTGTGACCATTTTGGATTTGATTAGTCGAATTTTACAAGATTATAAAGTTGTTTTAATCAGTCTACAGTATAAACAGAAGTGTTGTTGTTGACATGTAAAATATCCACCAAGTTCAACCTATTTATATCCCAGTATCCCATAGCTACATTCAAGAGGACGTTCACAACAAACCTTAATTCATTTATAATAGGCCCATCATATATAAACAGCCTCCCAAAGCCAGTTACAGCTCCTGTAGGCAACTTAAGCAGCTGCATAGGGCCCCACAGACATTAAAGGGCCCCAAGGAATATCCATTTGGCGCTTATTTGATTAATTTGCCAACTCTACTTGATTAAAGGAGGACTGGAGCTTTCTCCAGTTTGGCATAGACTTTTTCAGCTTTCTGTTGACACGCATCTGGTGCCAGACCTTTGGAAAAAATCAACTATAATTCCAGTTCCTAAAAAAGCATGCCCCCAAGTTGAAAATGATTATCTGCCCAAGGCTCTAACCTCCAATGTTGTTAAATCATTGGAGAAACTTGTAGTGGAGCTACTACGCGCATCTCAACACTTATGCACCTTGTTCTAAAGCATCTTGAAAGTCCTGTGGCATACGCTGGATTGCTCTTTGTTGACTTTAGTTCTGCTTTTAATTCAACTCAGCAAGACATACTCCTTAAAAAACTGGTTCAGTTGGGGATGAACCCTTTTTTGATCAAGTGGTACTACTCCTTCCTCTCAAACAGGCCACAGCAAGTTAAATTCAATTCTGTTCTCTCTAATATAGGTGTAAGCAGTACAGGGGTGTGTCGGCTCGCCATTTCTTTTTACGCTGTACACTAATGACTGCACCAGCTCTCAGCCTGATCAGTATGTCATAACATTTTCGGATAACACGGGTATCCTCAGTCTGCTTATGGACAGTTCGGGTGGTCACAAGGTTGCTGTGGACAGGTTTGTAGACTGGTGTGACTCCCACAAACTCCAGATTAATACATCAAATACTGTTGAGGTGGTCCTAGACCCCAGATCAGTTGGAGAGCGGAGTCTTGTTGTTATCCATGGTAACAACATCGAACATCTCCTCCTTTAAATATGTAGGAGTGCATATTGATAGTGACATTAGCTGGCACACACATGTGGCAAGTGTTTGTGCCAAAGTTCACCAGCGCCTCCACTTTCTTAGACGTCTCCGACTGTTTGGTGTCTGCAAAAACATCATGCTAATTTTTTACATAGAGTCCATACTCAGGTACGGCATTAGCAGCTGGTTTGGAAACCTCACAGTCAAATCTAAGACTCAAATCCTCAGCTTGGTGAAGACGGCAGGCAAAATTATAGGTATCTCAGTCCCACTCACCCCACAGCATGTGTTTGAGCAGGCAACCATCAAGCAGGCTGAAAACATTTTGTCTGGCACATCACATGTGCCGCCTCAGAATATGTGCCGATGAACATAGAGAGGAGGTTTAGGGTTCCTCTGTGTAAACACAATCATTTTAAACACTTGTTTATCCCTCTGTCAATCAAATTGCTCAACGAACATGAGCACAAAGAAACAGAAGCTAAAATGAGGTTCAGTTTATTTGTATGTGTTCATATGTGGACAGGTATGTCCATATATATGGATGTATTTGCAGTATGCTTGAGATTCTGTGCACCAATATTAATGGATGTATGTTTTATTATGTAAGTTATTTAATGTTTTTATAACTGTATTATATGCATTGTATTGTATTGCAGCATTGCCCTTTTCTAAGACAAATTTCTCCTGTGGGAGACAAATAAATATACCTTAACCTTAACCTTAAAGCTTGTTATTGCCAGTCATTTTTTGCTAAGGGCCTCTCTAGAAGTGTGGGCCAGTGCAGTCTATATATTAAAGTCTTAATTCCTGTTTACCTGGGGCCCCCTCACTGAGTTTTCAAGTCAAAAATATCTCTAAGCCGTCATTTCTTTAGAAAAATAGCCAGACAGTGTTTTATTAAAATTACTAAAAATCATTAAAATATAAGAAAATAAAGGAGAGGCTTGGGCCCCAAACCCATCCTACTTAAAGCCCCCAAATGTACAGGACCGGCACTGTCCAGTTACCCCTCTTCAACCAGAGGGGGGCGCACTGGGACCTATGTGTGGACAATAGGTGTTTGGCAGTGGTGGAGGAAGTACTCAGTGTCTTTACTTAAGTAAAAGTACAGATAAAGGGACAAACATTTACTCAAGTAAAAGTAAAAGTAAAACACTGAAATATCTACTTAAGTAAAAATATTAAGGTACTCACTTTAAAGTGTACTTGCAAGTAAAAAAGTAAAAGTATTTGGCACAGACTCGACAGCTCATGAATGAGTTAAATGTGAGGGATTTTGCTGTTTCCAGATGAAATGAACAAACTGCTGCAGGAGAAGAAACTGAATCTGTCTCTGAGCTCTGAGCTCTTTATTATTCTGATGTTTCTAAAGCAGTACTACTTTACTGCATCTGTTATATTTAAGTACTGTGTGTACTACTTTACTGCATCTGTTATATTTAAGTACTGTGTGTACTACTTTACTGCATCTGTTATATTTAAGTACTGTGTGTACTACTTTACTGCATCTGTTATATTTAAGTACTGTGTGTACTACTTTACTGCATCTGTTATATTTAAGTACTGTGTGTACTACTTTACTGCATCTGTTATATTTAAGTACTGTGTGTACTACTTTACTGCATCTGTTATATTTAAGTACTGTGTGTACTACTTTACTGCATCTGTTATATTTAAGTACTGTGTGTCTACAATGACTGCATGACAAAAACAAATGATTTTAAACGAAAGCTACTTTTTACTTCAAACCAATAAAAAAGTAGTGGAATAAAAAGTACAGATACTTGCTCTAAAATGTAGCCAGGGGCGTAACATCAGGCAGTGCAGCCAGTGCAACTGCACTGGGGCCCAGGGGGTTTAGGGGCCCATTATTATAAGTAGGAGCAGCGCATAATTGTGTTATAGAGTTTTTTTTAACATAAATTATATTTAAAATCCTGTTAAATTCATAAACTTATATTATATATATATTCATAAACAAAAACAACAACCCAAAATCTTTTTTTCTTAAGATAAGATACTCAAAAACAAAATTGCAATAAAAAACAAAAACAAATACAGTTTTGCAAAACTGTCCCTAAATATTAATGAATAAGCTTTTTTTTTTTTTGTATCAAACTCCATTAAAAAAGCTAATTTTATAAATTAAAAAGCTTAAAGCATGAACCTGAATGTACTTCATAACTTTAGGGCCCATTCTGAAATCTTGCACAGGGCCCCACATTACCAAGTTACGCCACTGAATGTAGCAAAGTAAAAGTAAAAGTATCCATTGTAAAATTTACTTAAGTAAAGTACAGATACATGAAAACTGTACTTAAGTAAAGTAACTAAGTACTTTTACTTTGTTACATTGCACCACATTGGGCTCAGAGCCTGTGATTGGTCATGAGGTTAAGTGATGAAATAGTTCTGTTTTTCTCAGTGAGTATTGGTGAAGTCAGCCTCCTGAAGGTGGGCTCGGACCTGGTCTGCAGCTCTGAGGGGATCTACCCAAAACCCGGTCTGACCTGGTCCTGGTCCTTCAGCCCCCGGTCCACCGAGACCGAGGACAGAACCACGGTCCACCAGAGAGAGGACCAGCTCTACGACATCAGCAGCTCTGTCAGACTTCCACACAGCCCTCCACAGGAACACAGCTGTAATGTCAGCACTCTGCACAGCTGGAGGAGCGCCACCTACAGGACAGGTGAGGACAGTGTGACATTAACATTGTCTTGGTACAGCTCTGCAGTTGAAAAACACAAACAAATACAATTACACTTAAGCTGATAATAATTAATAATGAAATGTAATAAATGAGTACAATAAAACAATAATAAGTCACAGCCTGTGTACTTTTTGTGCCAGTCCCAAGCCCAGAGAAACTGTATAATATATTACAATGTGGGATAAGATGTGTATTTAAACTTTACTATGTGCTGTATGCTGAGACCTTCAGCAGCGTTGTGTGTATTGTTTTTAAAATTCATTTAAAAATAATTGGTTGAATATTTAAAGTTTTTGAAAAACCAAAATATCATAACAATTAATACATATGTTTAACCATTTAAAAATTTTAAATATCTTTACGTTTATTGAAGATATAGATGTTTAAAATACATGAAACTTTTGCCATGTTCTTCTGTTTTTGGTCATGTGACATAATGCAAGACTATGGGGGAAAAATTCATTCATTTTTGAAGTATTTCTTAGCTAAAGCAATAGCAACTTAGTACTTTTTGTGAATTTTGCTTTATTGTTGAAGTTTTTGGTTGTTTGAATGGTTTGGGGCCATCGCTGTGCTCACCTTTGTATCTCAAATAATGTTAAAAACAATTTAAAAAATGCACCAGCAGACAGACAGCTCACATCACTGAGTTTATTACAGTTAAACATGTTGTCTTTTTTATCCAGATTCTCCAAAAGCTCTTAGGTTATGTAGATGCGTGTTAGGTAAAACCACACTGATTAATTATTTCATATTATTATATATTATTATTTCATTTTTTGTGTGTTTTGTTTGTTATTTCAGCTCAAGTAACTGATAATGAAGCCACCTTATCCTGCTCTGAACCCACCGCTTTAACAAAGAGCATCATCTGGAAATTTAACGACAGTGAGACCATTTTAACCTGGACCAGATCAGAACTGGTCTATAATGAGACCTGGAGACCGTTCGTGTCTGGAGTCTCAGAGTCTGGTCAACTCATGTTAGAGAATCTGACCTCAGATCAGCAGGGACTGTACTCCTGTGTCCTCAGAACTGACTCTGAGACCTACGTTATCAACACAACACTGAAAATGCCAGGTTATTATTATTATTATTATTATATTATTATTATTATATTATTATTATTATTATTATTATTATATGAACACTGATATTATTCTGTGTGTTTTGTTACAGCGTGGCTAACTGTGCTCTTCGCACATCTTCTAGTGTTACTTATTTTTGCTATTGTTATAGTGTCTTACTACCACATTTGGGGTAAAGAGGTACTGAACCTTTAGTACTTTGTGCTCAATGAAATTTCCTACAATTTTTAGAAAATAAACCCAAAAATGAAACTCACTGATAAACATTTGTTTTCTCATTAGTTTCTGCCATCGAATAAATCTGAGCCTCATGAAGTAAGAAAACTTAAACAGAGAAATGGAAATCCCAATGAGAACATCATCATTTCCTGGTGAGTGCCTCTGCATTTGCTGAATAATAGGAGTGTAATGATACGTTTTTGCAATGATACAATATGTATCGATTAGAAGTGTTTTGATAGAATTCAAAAACGATATTGGCTAATTTGGAATAATACGATGCGATACGATTCAACACCTTCATATTGATAATCAATACAGCAACTTTTTGCCAAAAATCATAAAAGTTTACTCTCAAATGTAGCCCTGCAGCCGGGGTTGATTATGTCTGTTACGGTTTGTGGAACACAGGAGGGATGGACCCAAAGGTGCGGACCAAAAAGTAATTTAATAAAACTTACTGCAATAGCGAGAACACAGGGGTACACGAAAAAACACGACAAGACTAGACAGGCTAAACATACTAAATGAACTAAGCACACGAAACAAACTAAATGAACCCACAAAAACCTGGGAAGAACACAGGACATAAATACACAAGGGAATGAGACACAGGTGAAAAACATCAAGGCGGGGCAGGCAATCAAACACGCGGGAAACACAAGAGGCAGGAAGAAAACTGGGAAAATAAGGAAACAGACTGGGAATACAAAATAAAACAAGGGAAACAAATACAGAAAACAAGACAAAGACACGAGACATAACAATGTCCAGCAGACAGAGAGTGAAGAAAAGTTGAATATAACATTTTATTTAATTAAAAACACAAAATTTATCTCCAAAAAGCCATATCTGGTTTTGTTTTAACATACAAATTTCTAATTTCAATATTTCCGATGTTATCGATCGATACTTCATGTGTATCGATATTCACTTCCTAGAAAACGATACGATTCGATACCAAGGTCATGTGTATCAATGTAGTTGTATCATAGGAAAAAAAATCGATACATCGTTACAGTTACTGTATCATTACACCCCTACTGAATAAAATCTAACCTTTCAGTCTTTTTGTCTGTGTTGAACATTAACACACCTGTTTACATGTGATCAGCAGCTGTTTGTGTTTATTATGAACTAATAATGTTCACTGGCTGTCACTCTTAATAACTGTGAGACTGTCGTTCTTCACATCACAGAAACATTATTAATCTCTCTGTATTTCTTTACAGTGAAGATGATGAACCACCAAACACAGAAGAGGAAGCTCGTCACCACACAGGATACAGAAAAATGAGTCTGTAACTCCTGTGTCATGTCCAGATGACAGAGTTCATCTAAAACCACTCAGATCTCTGTAAAACCAAGCCTTGTGTATTTAAATGTGTGGTTGATTTTTGGTGCTCTTCCAAGAAATGCATTGTTCTCTGCAAGTCAGAGTCACAGCTCCCAACACTGCAGATTTTCCACATATACATTATTTTAAAATATAAAACATGAAATACTAATGCAAAGGTATCCAGAATTATTTCAAAAAGCCTGAAGATAGCATAAGATGGGACCTTTAAATGTCCCCTGGTGAATGAATGAATGAATGAATGAATGAATGAGAGTGAATGTTGTCTGTGTTTCTGTGTCAGCCCTGTGTCTAACCAGCCTCAGTCCAGGATGTTCCTCGCCTGGATCAGAACATTATCTGACAAAGAAAAAGCATTTTTAATAATTACTTTACTACTGCCATAAAGAGACCAGCAGAGGGCAGTTCTGTTGCGCTCTTTTGAACACAAAAAGAGGAGAAAAAAGCATTTTACACTTCCTTAAACTGTTTGTATGATGCCCTTTTACTGCAAAATGAAAAATGTCTGTGAGGAATCTGTGGAAACAGAGCTTTACACAGTTTTTTGGATAAATGAATGAGAGCAGACTGGATGTGGAGGGCTTGTTGTTGATTGGTCAGTGCTTCTTGGAGTGGGTGGGATTTGTGAAACTGAGCGTTCTCCAGGTCTGGTTTTGATAAATGAACATTATAACATGCAAATAACATGGGAGGAAGTTAAACACTGTCATTTTTGCAGAATATAGCCCTCAAATAAAAAACACACAGTCACACACATTAACACCATAGTTGTTTTTTGATTTGTACAAAGTAAAAAAGATCAGACACCACCTGTGTTGTGATCCTGAGCAAATGGAGGCTGAGGCCCTTTGTTTTTCTTTTGAATGAGTGGAAGAAACCATTTACTGATTAGAATAGTATTTGTTATTTTGATCATTGATTTGATTATGTTTGTGTAAAACAACGAAAGCAAAAGAGAAACATGATTTCTGAAATCTCACTGCTGTCCTGTGCCTTTCCTAGTCTACACTTTGTTTATACAGATCACAGGCTGCAGGGCTCTGTCTGCTCTGAGTCTACTGTGCTTCAGGTGTTTTTGTGTGGTTCTGCTTGGTGGCTGCACACAGTAGGCCTAAGACACGAGATCAAACAAACTTACACAGACACATTACACTGGAGAGGAACACTGTCATTACATCAGGTTGTGAAGTTTATGAGCCTCTCTGTATACAGCCCATTAAAGAAATCACTGAGTTAAACTGTTATAAATGACCAACACCATGATTTATTTTTAAAACACAAAGACAGACACCACACTCACCTTATTTAAGTTAACATCGAGAAAGAGAAGTGCTTAAACACCGCCAGGAGCAGAGTTAACATCAAATAGGCGAGGTTTATCCTTTATTATTTGTTATTTCTTATGGCTATGCGCGAGTGCGCACATGATGAGCCAGTGTTTGTGTGTGGGTCTGGAGCGGTGCTGGCTCTGTGCATAACTTCAAGAAAAATCCTGCAGGTGCCCCTGGTTAACACCATCCCTGTATCAAGCGCTGAATGCGAGCGAGGATTTTCTCAGATGAACTTCAGTTGCTCCCAAACCGAGCCTCTCTGCTCACTTCCACCATTTCTGAGTTATTCTTTCTCAGTGCTGTCGGAACCTCCTTGTCCAAATTCCGTCTGGTCCCGTAGATCGTGGGTGGCCAAAGGACACAGGAGTAAAGTGATGCTGGGAGGAGGAGTCCAGAGCAGGACTGCAGTGTGGGATGTATTAAACAACTAGATACAGTAAAGGCTTTCCTGGCTATAATGTATAATAATGTTAACAAATATGTTAAAATTGTTGCTGCAAACTGCAGCAACCGCCTCTCCGCAAGCCGACAAGCACCAGGTGGAACTAATTCTAAATTAGTCCCATGCCCGGGACAAATAAAATGGGGCACTAGTTTACTCGGGGGCACACCCATGGATGTATTATTAGACCTGGATCGGGCACCGCCCCCTCTGCCATGATGCCAAATTTCCTAGCGACCGCTCCATGGAACTGCAGTGCGGCCCAGAAAGCATTTTTCCCATAGAGCGCAATGTAAAAAGAAATGCCTGGCATGCATTGCTTAACTTGTACTGGGCTATAGAATTTGATTGTAGTGTTAAAGTGCTTAGTGCTAGCGCTGTGCATACTTGTAGTACATATTTGACAGCATTTTCATATCATTGTGTATAGCTTTTTAATTGTAAATGTACAATGCTAATTTATAATAATGCCTGGTATTTACACAGGTATATTTGTGCTTTGTTTAAAGGTTTTTCACCTACTGATTGTTGAATGGTCACATTGAAAATAAATTAATAAATTGAAAATGAAAATAAAAGCAGTTAAAGCAATAAAAGCATTAAAAAGATTCAAAGGCCTGATACTTGAGTGAAGTCCAGTTTTAGCCTTCATCTTTGAGTCTCGACTTTAACAAGCGTGGGAAAGCCACACAGCCAGAACTGAATATGCTTGACAAAAATATAATTTCAGAATGAGTATAAATGAGTAATTGATTGGTATTTTGGCATGTGTGTGCGCCTAAACATTGTGTTGTGTTTACGTTCCAGTATCAGTGTTGGCCTTATGGACTCCATAAGGCCATAAACTTTTGTTTTTGGTTTTGTTTTCAATAATTAAGCATTAATGCTTCAGTTGCAGGTTAATCCAGTCTCAGTGTGGGATACGCCCTGTTCTCAGGCGCTCAGCTCCTGATACAGATATTTACTGTCATTTCTCTTTCAAGAACTCCAGAAGCATCATGGCAGTGAAAGCTGTTTTTCTTCTGAGCTTGTTTTTAAAACATTTTTCTGTTTGCACTAGTGAAGGTAAGACCTGTCTTCATGGTTTTTGCTCTATTAGTATTGTTATAATTTGCACTTTATTTGAAAGTCTGCCTTAACTTCTTCCAAACAAAAATACATGTGTTTATATAAATGTAATGTATATTTTTCTTGTGTAAATCTAGTAGTATCATTTGTAGTTAGTGTCAACACATCTTTTAAAAACAAAAGTCTGAACTACCCAAAGTACAAACTTACAGAATCGAGACCAAGACCCGTCCTAGTCCAGAGTAAACTGAGACCAAGACAAGGCCGAGTCTTTCAGGGTTTGAGACCAAGTCAAGATTTTTAAGGACCATGGTCGAGACCAAACCCTGTGAACTAACAATGAATCTTACGAACAAATTTGTACTTAAGCTGTTCTTAGGAAGATTTTTGCCATTCACCAATATTTTCTTAACTGAAAAATGTTTTTCTGGAAGAACAAATCTAAGAGAAGGTCTGAGGACTGGCTCACAAGCTGGCCCCTGTCCAGTTTGTACCCCACCTATGGCCCAAAGTTACTGGGATAGGCTCCAGACACCCACGACCCCTAACGGGAATAAGCGGAAGAAAATGAATGAATAAATGAAGGTCTGAGGACTCTTGCACACAGAAATTCAGCAGTTTTATAATTTTATCAGACCCCCAATGAAACAAAAAATATTCATTTCAGTCTGATTGTAGATTACAATTTTTTTTTTTTACAAATTATTCCTTATTAAAATAATATTATTTAAAAGAAAAACAGTGATCAGTGGTGGTGTAGACCAGGTATAAACCTAAAACAGACTTCATACTTGATTCTACACTGCAGCTTTGAGGAGTGACCACAGCCTCAGTCTCTGTATGCACTACTGTAGTACTCTGTATACACTACTGTAGTACTCTGTATACACTACTGTAGTACTCTGTATACACTACTGTAGTACTCTGTATACACTACTGTAGTACTCTGTATACACAAGGCAAGGCAAGTTTATTTGTACAGCACAATTCATACACAGAGTAATTCACAGAGTGCTTCACAGAAAAAAGGGCAAGTTTAAAAGTACAAAGACAAGAATTACAATTAAAACAATAAAATCAAATTTAAACATTATAATTAAGAATCAATTTAAAATTAAATTGAATGCAGATAAAACACTTTCAGTTGACATAGGCACAGCTAAAAAGAACAGTTTTAAGTCTGGACTTGAACATTGTCAGAGTAGAGGTCTAACATCGTCAGGAAGACTGTTCCAGAGTTTAGCTGCAGAAAACTGAAACACTGCTTCACTGAGTTTAGTCCTGACTCTGGGACCACTTCCTGTCTTCAAGATAGGACTTACACCATTTTAGGGCAGTACCAGAAATGCCTACCCAGTCCTCTAATCTTTATAACAGGATCACATGGTCAGCTGTATCAAAAGCAGCCTCAGATCCAGCAGAACTAAAACAGAAACTTTGCCTGTGTCGGTGTTCAGGCGGATGTCATTAGTCACCTTGATAAGAGCAGTCTCAGTGCTGTGATGGGGCCTAAAACCTGACTGAAAATCATCAAAGCAGTTGTTCCACAGAACAAAGTCAGTAAGTTGTTGGTATACAACTTTCTCAAGGACTTTACCAAAAAACGGCAGGTTTGATATGGGCCGATAGTTGTTCAGTACTGTGGCATCAAGGCTGCTCTTCTTTAGGAGAGGTTTGATGACAGCAGTTTTCAAGGCCCTTGGAAATGTTCCAGACTGCAGTGAGATGTTAACTAAATGAGAAAGTTGAGGTAACAAACTGCTCAGCACAGATTTTAGAAATCTAGTGGGTAACACATCAAGGCAGCAGTGGATGAACTCAGACTGGAGATGATCTCTTGGACTGTTTTGTCAGTGACAGGGGTGAAGTGTGTCAGCTCTGAGTCTGGACGGCTGCAGGGTTGTTATCTGTGTTGTGGAGTTTATAGCATGTTTAATACTCTGAACCTTGTCATTAAAAATCTTGCAAACTCATTGCACTTAGATGTGGAAATGAGTTCTGAAGGCAATGGAGCTGGGGGTTTGTTAACCTGTTCACTGTAGCAAACAGGACACGTGAGTTGTTACTGCAGTTTGTAATGATTTCAGAAAAATAACTTTCCCTTGTTCTACGCAGAATTTGATTGAAAACATTCAACATTTCTCTGTATATTTCATATGTCTTTTCTGTGTACTGACCGAGTCCGCATTTCTCCATGGCGCCTTCTGCCTATTTATAACAATTTTAACCTAAATAGGAGCAATGGTGTTCAGAACATTTACAACACTAGAAGTATAGGAGTCCAAAAACTGATCAACATTAGAACATGAGGTATTTTCAAACCTATTTATTTCCATAAACAGAGTCCACGTGCTATCATTTATGTGTCTCCTCTGGACAACTGCAGGACCAGCAGCTGGTTTGGGAATAATAGCCAGGTCAAAGAAGACACAAAAATGATCAGACAAAGCAACGTCAGCCACAGTAACATTTGAAATATGAACACCTTTAGTAATGAGCAGGTCCAGAGTGTGGCCTCTGGTGTGGGTGGGCTCACTCACTGCTGAGTAAGGCCAAAGGTTTCAAGGACAGCACAAAGTTCTTTAGCATTTCTGTCACAGACGTTATCCACATGTACATTAAAATCACCTGTAATAACTATATGTGTCTGTGCAGACAACTGAAAGCATCTGAGTAAAATCATCAATAAAACTCTGACAATGGTGGCTTGTATATGATTATAAAGATTATGGATGGAAATACTTTTAGCTCCATTTTGAAAGATACATACTCAAATGATGGAAACATCCCAAATGACAGCCTGTGAATAACTGCATCATCCTTAAATAAGGCACAGACACCACCTCCCTTTTTGTTTTCCTGTGTTTCTGATACAAAAGTGAAGTTAGGTGGAGCGGATTCAATAAGAACTGCTTTACCCGTTTTGCTGTCTAACCATGTCTCTGTTAAAAACATCAAATCCAGGTTATAAGAGGAGATAATATTATTGATTAAGAATGATTTGTTGCATAAAAATCTGACATTGAGCACTGCAAGTTTCTGTTTCTGTTTCTGTCTGAGTACAACCTGACATTATCTGCTTACAAGGAACTTGAATTAGATTTCTCTGATTGGACAGTCTAACTGTCCCTCTCTTATCTAATCAATAACATTTGACAGTAGCTATAGCACTGAGGGAGAAAGGTCTCTCCCAGGGCCTCGGGTTGATAAGTTCTTTATCATGACTAAAAGTCCTGGAACAGCAGAGGCCCTGGGTGTCCTAGTCGCTGATAGTGTTGATTTTAGTCAGGATCTTTGGTCTGGGGAGTCTGACAGGGGTGCATTGAGGGGTAACTACTCTAGATGTTGGTCGTGGGGGTGGAGCTGGTGGTGTTTTGGTGGATGGAGCAGGAGAGGTGGAACTCCTGTAGAGCACAGGGGGCAGTGTTTGGTGGGGGGTAGACTTCAGCATTGTTGATGATAGTACCCGTGATCTTGCCATGTTTGAAGTAAGGCGTACCATTTTAATTCCTGATTTCACCAAGCTTTCAAGGTGGTTTGGAAAGCCCATTGGTGAAGCTGGTGAAAGGATGGAAAGTGAAGAGTCTGCAGAGGAGGTGGATGTAGCAGGTGGGGCCCAGGGCTGTGGTGAAGGCACCGATGGAGGTGCCAGAGCTGCTGCTGGAGCTGAATCCCTTGCTGTGTCCATGGCTGGCGAGGCAGGAGCGCTTCTGTCATTGCTCTCTTCTCTCAGTGGCTGCGTAGGGCCCTGTCCCGGCTCATTCTGATGCCTCAGAGCGTGGAGGTGGTTATCCGTCAGCCGTATGTTAGCTGTAGGTTGGGTCATGCTATATATTGCCTTGTTGCCAGCATTCTCCTTTAGAGTTTGGTGCCAAGCCAGTTTCCAGTGTTTTGGTCAATTCCCCCTTTCAAAAGTTTAGGAAAAGACACAGTGTCATTTAGATTGAAATAAACTGTAGTGTTTTTGTCAGTACCTTTTTCCTGGTTGTAAATCTTGACTTCTTACCACGCGATGTCAGAGGGAGCGTGTCTTGAAGTCCTTTCTCTGATTCTAGAGCAAAAATCCTCGCTTGTAGCACGTTGGTTTCATGAAGGTAAGTTTTCACAGAGAGAGTTTGTTGTATTTTCCACCGACATGTTGAAAAATGTTTCCCAGACTGTAGTCGCTCGCCTTGTCAGATAAGTTTTTCAATCAGTAAAAGTATAAAAAGGGTTTTGGGCTAACTTAGAAGATTTAAAATGTAGGCTATTATAAAAAAAAGTTAGTCCAGAAATCAAGGAATAAAAAATAAAAGGATTAAAAAAGCAAAGTATAGCTGGCCAAAGCAGGAGCAAGCAGAAAAGCGTCTGAACTCTTCAGAAGCAGTAATACACTACTGTATTACTCTGTGTACACTACTATAGTACTCTGTATACACAACTGTATACTCTGGCCTGAACTGTGGCCCCCACCATGTCTCTATAACACCCCTGTCACCCCCCAGGACCAGGACGCACTGGTCTCCATGCACACCCCATGCTCCCCTGCTTTTTTTTTTTTATGACAAAAAGACCAAAGCCCTTGTTGACTTTAGTGAGTTTGTGACTGAAATAAGCTTCCACTGACTGTGTCTTAGGGCGCTGTGTTGCCAACTGGCACACGCCTGATCTTGGCGCAGACAGACCCCCGCCAACGCGTGGGCGTGGTGCTGTACAGGTGAGGTGTGTCAGGAGGCGGCTTGGTCTCGATCTAAGGTGTGGTGTGGAGCATGAGAAACCCCTCAATGAGCAGTGGCTTATTCTTTTTCTTCTTATTATTATTATTCTTACAAGAAGAAGAATGAGAAGATGAAAGGATGTGGCGTAGGCGTATTGAGCAGAGACACTACAGTTCACATGAAACTCACCAGAAGCTGCAGGTGGTTGTTTTTTGCCTTTCCTCTGCATAAAAGTATTCAACGCAGTTTACATCACAGCAGCGAGCCGTCCTCATCCAAATTTCCGAGGTCACAAAGGAAGCGCTCGTCCCGCTGTCCGTGCGTAAATCCAGCTTTTAAAATAACTTATGGTAAAGAAGGGTTCAGAAGAGCAGGGTACAATCATGCAGCACGCAAAACGTCCCCTTTGGAAGGAATGCAGTGTGAACTCTCCGCGCCCGCGATGTAGCTGTGGACCATGCCCTGTTCATGTGGATCATTAATGAGCTGAAGACAGAATACAGAGACGGCGAGAGCTAAACAAAAAAACAAAAAAACAAAAGACGAAGTAAGTAACTCCCCGTGTGCTTTCTTGTTTTATTATCCCATTTGTAAACAAAATCCAAAAGATAAAGATAAATGTGAGCAATTTGCAATGTCTCCATGTTTGCTCTTGTTTGGAGAAGGCCTAATGCGCAGCAAAGGCAGCTTATTGTGGGTCACTATTAGCAGGAAACATGGCATTGGAAAGAAGAATTACGAGAAAAAAAATTGTAAATTAATGTATTTTTTCTCGGCTACACTTAAAACTATAGGCAATAAGAAATAAAAAAGTATGTATTGATATTTTACCAGGACATTAAGTGTGTTTTTTCTTTATCTCTAAAATAATGGGTCAACAAATTAGTTAAGCTTTTCCTAGAAAACCAAAAATAAATGTTTAAATATCAGATAAAAATAAAATTATAAATAGTATTATTAACCACATAATATTTTTATTAGGCTGTCTTTTATTAATTAACAGCCTGTGAAGTTTTATGAAAGTGTTTTATTATGATACTGCTCTGATGGGTTTAGAGTTTAGAGCAGACACCACCTTTGAACTTGTGCCAGCCCCAAGTTCAGCCTCTTTAGACCAATGCTGCGTTCATGATACATCAGAATCTCAGAAGTCCCGACTTAAAAAAGCCGACTTCCGAAAAACGTCTGTTCACGAGTTCAGCTCAGAAAACACACGTGGATCAGCACAATAACAACAAAACCATATTTTCATTTTCATGTTGTTTTATAGGAAACAAATAAATCCCTTGATAAAAGTGTTTGGTGTGGCACTGAGTTATATCAGGGGATGTTTCTAGTTCTACTTCAGTCATTTACTGATAAATGAACATTCAAAGATGTTTTTGCATTCATTATATAAAGATGAGGACATTTTTATTTTTATGAGATCTCTTGTTTTAAAAAACAATTATTTCCTGTTAGTAACCACACTGTTTACCTCTCACAGAGGGAGGCCCTGTGATTGTGACGTCAACTCGGGAACTCAGAGTCCAACACTTCCGCATGAGTTTGCGAGCAATAATTCTGACCCGAGATGGTGTTCAAGGCCGTTTTTCCAACTCGGAGGTCAGAATGCATCATGAACACAGCACAAGTCCTGCGCTTTTCTCCGCGGGGAGAACAGATTTGGACACGGTCCTAGGTGCGCCGCCGTCTCCGCCGCCGTCTCCGCCACTTGGCAAGATAGCGCCCTAAATGATAACATTGTTATTTTTCTCAGTGAGTATTGGTGAAGTCAGCCTCCTGAAGGTGGGCTCGGACCTGGTCTGCAGCTCTGAGGGGATCTACCCAAAACCCGGTCTGACCTGGTCCTGGTCCTTCAGCCCCCGGTCCACCGAGACCGAGGACAGAACCACGGTCCACCAGAGAGAGGACCAGCTCTACGACATCAGCAGCTCTGTCAGACTTCCACACAGCCCTCCACAGGAACACAGCTGTAATGTCAGCACTCTGCACAGCTGGAGGAGCGCCACCTACAGGACAGGTGAGGACAGTGTGACATTAACATTGTCTTGGTACAGCTCTGCAGTTGAAAAACACAAACAAATACAATTACACTTAAGCTGATAATAATTAATGATGCAATGTAATAAATGAGTACAATAAAACAATAATCCAAGAAGTCACAGCCTGTGTACTTTTTGTGCCAGTCCCAAGCCCAGAGAAACTCTATAATATATTACAATGTGGGATAAGATGTGTATTTAAACTTTACTATGTGCTGTATGCTGAGACCTTCAGCAGCGTTGTGTGTATTGTTTTTAAAATTAATTTAAAAATAAATGGTTGAATATTTAAAGTTTTTGAAAAACCAAAATATCATAACAATTAATACATATTTTTAACCATTTGAATTTTTGAATTATTTTTATGTTTATAGAAGATATAGATGTTTAAAATACATTAAATTTTTGCCGTGTTCTTCTGCTTTTTGGTCATGTGACATAATGCAAGACTGGGGGAAAAATAGTCTTGTAGTGATTTTTATTATATTCATTTTTGAAGCATTTCTTACCTAAAGTAATAGCAACTTAGTAAATTTTTTAATTTTGCTTTATTGTTGAAGTTTTTGGGTTGTTTGAATGGTTTGGGACAAGCTGGCTCCTCAAAATTTGGTGTAATAATAATAATAACAACAACAACAACAACAACAACAACAACAATAATAATAATAATAATAATAATAATAATAATAATAAATACACCCTATTCCTAGCTGTGGTTGCTGAAACCTTCAGCAGCCACACAATTAGGGCAGAAAGTAATGTGTGACAGGGCCCTGCGGGTTGAAGGCACTGGAGAAGTAAAAAAAAAAAAAGTGACTCTCAGAGCGCCCTCTGGTGGTCTCCAGGTGCGTCAGCGCTGGTGATGTTCAACCTGTGGGCAACCAGTGCACCTCGAATTATGTTATAAACAATAAGAAAATACACCAGCAGACAGAGAAATACAGCTCACATCACTGAGTTTATTAAAGTTAAACACGCTGTCTTTTATTGTTTCATTTTTTGTGTGTTTTGTTTGTTATTTCAGCTCAAGTAACTGATAATGAAGCCACCTTATCCTGCTCTGAACCCACCGCTTTAACAAAGAGCATCATCTGGAAATTTAACGACAGTGAGACCATTTTAACCTGGACCAGATCAGAACTGGTCTATAATGAGACCTGGAGACCGTTCGTGTCTGGAGTCTCAGAGTCTGGTCAACTCATGTTAAAGAATCTGACCTCAGATCAGCAGGGACTGTACTCCTGTGTCCTCAGAACTGACTCTGAGACCTACGTTATCAACACAACACTGAAAATGCCAGGTTATTATTATTATTATTATTATTATTATTATTATTATTATTATTATTATTGTTATTATATGAACACTGATATTATTCTCTGTGTTTTGTTACAGCGTGGCTAACTGTGCTCTTGGCACATCTTCTAGTGTTACTTATTTTTGCTATTGTTATAGCGTCTTACTACCACATTTGGGGTAAAGAGGTACTGAACCTTTAGTACTTTGTGCTCAATGAAATTTCCTACAATTTTTAGAAAATAAAGCCAAAAATTAAACTCACTGATAAACATTTGTTTTGTCATTAGATTCTGTCCTTGAATAAATCTGAGCCTCATGAAGTAAGAAAACTTAAACAGAGAAATGGAAATCCCAATGAGAACATCATCATTTCCTGGTGAGTGCCATTTGTTGAATGAGATCTAAGCTTTCAGTCTGTGTTAGGCACATTAACACATGTTTACACATGATCAGAGGCTGGATCAGGATCTGATTTGTTTTTATTATGAACAAATAATGTTCCACAGAGAGCACTGTGTCTTCACTGTTATCACATGTCGTTCTTCACATCACAGAAACATTATTAATCTGTCTGTATTTCTCTACAGTGAAGATGATGAACCACCAAACACAGAAGAGGAAGCTCGTCACCACACAGGATACAGAAAAATGAGTCTGTAACTCCTGTGTCATGTCCAGATGACAGAGTTCATCTAAAACCACTCAGATCTCTGTAAAACCAAGCCTTGTGTATTTAAATGTGTGGTTGATTTTTGGTGCTCCTCCAAGAAATGCATTGTTCTCTGCAAGTCACAGTCACAGCTCCCAACACTGCAGATTTTCCACATATACATTATTTTAAGATATAAAACATGAAATACTAATGCAAAGGTATCCAGAATTATTTCAAAAAGTCTGAAAAAGCCTAATATGGGACTTTTAAAAGTCCCCTGGTGAATGAATGAGAGTGAATGTTGTCTGTGTGCAGGGCTCAGACCAGCCCTCATTCAACTTCAATGTCATTTTTCTTATGCATAAAAAGAGCCATTTTCAAGAGACACTTAAACATCTAAACATCCATAAAAAGCTTTTAGATCACAGTTCTAAGAGTTTGAATAACAAAAAAGGTACATAATATATAATATAATAGAAATAGAGAGGTCTGGGGGTCCTCCCCGAGAAAATTTTGAAGGAAAAAAAGAGATGTAATTTTATGTATCCTGGTGTGTTTTAGATTATGTTAGTTGGCTTTAGTGTGAATCCAGTATAGAGTATAATCTGTCATTGTATCAGGTCCTCATCAAATTGTTCAACAAAAGTTTTTAACAGAAAAGTGAGAAAGTACTTAACCTACCTAATGTACAATAAAGATGTTTAAAAAAAAAGTGATGCTTTATAGGCTGTACTTTTAGAGAATAAAAACATCATTCACAACAGTTTTACAGACAGTGACACAGGGCCAGAGCCAGAGCCCAGGGCTCAGAGAATCAGGGGTCACAGTAAAAATGTGTAATAAATATTTATGGTTAAATGCATAAGTTTCTGTATGTTGCATGACAACAATGACTTGTGCCATTCTTCAACACAGTGTATTGATATTATACTTCAACAAGCATCTCATCTGCTCAACAAATTAGAAATGACACTGAGCAATATTTATTATTGTCCTACAATGTTAAAACAGCACAGAATGTAACCACTTAGTCCGTGTATATTATATATTTACAATACTGACTCTCATGTCCCTTTAAACTTAAATCCTCACAGACAGAAGCTACAGTCAGTGATGCAGCCTTACCTTTAGCAGACACATTTACACAGACTGTGATAAAACCAGCCCTGCTCCTCTGCAGGAGCTTTAGCTGCTGTTAGCTTTAGCTCAGCTTTTACACTGCTCACACTGTTAACCTGACAGAAAACACCAAGGAGTGCTTTTATTAACAATATGTTATTTCTTATTTGTCGTTTGAACGTTTCTGATTATATTATTATCCACATTGTTGACTTACTCGTTCAGAACGCCCTAATGAAGCTGTAAGCTCCCATTCCTCTGTAATCTGCCTCACGTCTGTGCCCAGTGCTTGGTTTAAAGTAATATTGTTTCTTATTTTCGGTATGTGGTGTTCTGTTTACAGTCTGTCCCACATGAATCAAGCCAAGCGCTCACAGCGCTTTACTCCCGCCTACTTCACACAGACAGAAGTAACCAATGACAGTGCGAGTAAGGAAGCACCTGTGGAGAGCATCCAGTCAGAAACAGCTGAGCCTGAGCAGTCTCTGCTCAGTGTTTACAGGGGAACGGGAGGACGGGCCTCGGGTCACAGCACGAGCTCACAGCTGAGCCAGGACTGTTCAATGCGCCGCCATTGATCCTTGAGCACTGACGCACAGCGGCTCTAGCGGGCCTCAAACTCACCGGCCCACCGGGAAATCTCCCGATTCTCCCGAGTAGCCACACCGGCCCTGCCTTAAGGACTTCGGGGTCAAAGCGCAACATTTGTTTCGGTTTCGTTGCAGGTTAAACCAGTCCCAGTGTGAGCTACGCCCTGTTCTCAGGCGCTCAGCTCCTGATACAGACATTTACAAGAACTCCAGAAGGATCATGGCAGTGAGAGCTGTTGTGTTTCTTATGAGCTTGTTTATGAATTTTTTTTCTATTTGCACTAGTGAAGGTAAGGCGTCTTTATGGTTTTTGCTCTATTAGTATTGTTATTATTTGGACTGTATTTGAAAGTCTGCCTTAACCTCTTCCAAACAAGAATCACCTGTCAGGGACAGGGACAGAGGCAGTGAAAGAAAGCGATATAAAAAGCACACGTAACATTTTTTTGTAAAAACCTTTATACGAGACTCGAGGGGAGGGAAAGGAGAGGGCTGCAGCAGTGGACTCGTCCTGAAGTCGAACCACGAGCAAACGTGAGGCAGTTGCTCTCTCTTCTCTGTCCGCGCGGGTCGTTCACAGTGAAAACAAGTCAATGTTGTGATAGACGCACATTTCCAAGATGGTCACACGCCCCTCGACACAGCTTCACACTCTCCAAACTACTTTCAGAAGCGCTGGTGTACGGCAAAACAGATCGTGTGATTAATTTGCGTTAATAAATTTTAACGCGTTATTTTTTTATAAAATGGCATGCGTTAACAACATTAACATTGACAGCCCTAGTTTATGTGATGTATATTTTTCTTGTGTAAATCTAGTAGTATCATTTGTAGTTAGTGCCAACACATCTTTTAAAAACAAAAGTCTGAACTACCCAAAGTACAAACTTACAGAGTCGAGACCAAAACCCGTCCTAGTCCAGACTAAACTGAAACCAGGGCAAGGCCGAGTCTTTCAGGGTTTGAGACCAAGTCAAGACTGAGATTTTTAAGGACCAAGACTGAGTCGAGACCAAACCCTGTGAACTAACAATGAATCAAGGGGGAAAGTTAAAAAATAAAACTAAAAATGGTTCAACCACAGTACATTAATAATTATTATTTAATGCAACAAACAGAGACAGAACATTTTCCTGGTTCTTCTGATGCTGAAAACAAATTACTCCGAAATTATGAAGAATAGCATTTGATCATAATATTTGTGAAATAAAATCTCTGAGACTGCTACATCTGAGACTGAGACAAGACCAAGACCAATCTCAGACGCTACAACACGACCATGGACGCGGGAAGTCAGTTTCACAGGGGAGCGCTGCCATGCTGTGTGCACGGGGCTAATTTTTCATTTGGCATTTTTAGATTATTTTACTGATAAGTAAATGACGTATTACACCACAATGTGTAGGGCAGCAAGTTTTTCTTGAACAGAAAACATTTGTTTTGCTTTGTGCGCGGCTGTTTCAAGGCAGTGCTCCGGCGGTGTGCTCCTGTCCCAGCTGCAGACAGGTGAGGGGCGGGGCTCCTGTCCCAGCTGCAGACAGGTGAGGGGCGGGGCTCCTGTCCCAGCTGCAGACAGGTGAGGGGCGGGGCTCCTGTCCCAGCTGCAGACAGGTGAGGGCGGGCTCCTGTCACAGCTGCAGACAGGTGAGGGGCGGGGCTCCTATCACAGCTGCAGACAGGTGAGGGGCGGGGCTCCTGTCACAGCTGCAGACAGGTGAGGGGCGGGGCTCCTGTCACAGCTGCAGACAGGTGAGGGGCAGGGCTCCTGTCACAGCTGCAGACAGGTGAGGGCGGGCTCCTGTCCCAGCTGCAGACAGGTGAGGGGCGGGGCTCCTGTCACAGCTGCAGACAGGTGAGGGGCGGGGCTCCTGTCACAGCTGCAGACAGGTGAGGGGCGGGGCTCCTGTCACAGCTGCAGACAGGTGAGGGGCGTGCGCTGCTCCACTGACTACTGTCCTGTCTCAGACGGGACATGCTGTTGTTATAGCAACTTGCACACTTTTCACACAGTTTCCTTTCGTGTGGGCCAGTTTTGGACTTGTTTTTGAGTATGACCATAGTGCAACGTGATCTCTGTCTCTGACAAGCCACTGTCCCCATATATTTCTGTTGCTGATATGAGACCATTTAACGCGGATCGGAAAGTGATTCAAAAGAGACAAGCAAAAAGCCAAAAATGCGTTGAGATGGCAGCAAAATGGCACTAAATCTGTCTGTCGTGCTTTTCCGTGGTATTGATTTATTCACAAAATAAATAAATCAATAAAAAGATGTAAACTGTTCTCCTGCCTGTCAGCCGCGCCTGGCGCCCTGACAGAGCCTGAGCCAGCGGTGAGAGGCTGTGGTGAGCTGGGGCGTACTCTACATGATCCTGGCGCACCGGACAAGAGCAGGTGGGCACTGCTCTAAGCACAGCCGCGCATGCTCTGCCAGATGGGACCAGATTCCTGAGCAGAAGCTTTGCTTCACCAACTCAGCCTCATCATTTCCTCATTTGAGAGGCGAGCAGCAGGGCGCTTCTTTTCCTCCCTCGCCCAAGCAAAGCCCAGGTTTTGCGTCCAGTCTAAAGAGCAAGGATTGGGATAAGGCCCCTTTCTGCGCCACTGTCTGATCCACCTCCTGCGCTAAGATGCGGAAGATCCGGCCCATTGTCTTTTGAGACAAAGCTGGAGAACATTAACACGCTTCAATAACTGAGCAACAACAACACGGCTTTAAACAGCGTTGGAAAATTACAATATTTATGACTAATGAAGAGAACACAATTCATCTGAAAATGTGTAATAAAATATAGTTTATTACATGCACATCATGTGAAAGGGTTGTTTTGGTTACTTCAAAGAACAGCTGGAATGTGTTTCACCAATGAAGATGTGTAAATATTATTATGAATTGTTGTAGTCTAGATGTTTTTTTTATACATGATGACTTAGATGACCGTGAACCTATACACAGACAAATCACAAAAATTCATCATAAATCTTTGATGTTTATCTCCCAGAGTTGGACAGATAGTGGCTTAAAGGGCTTTATCTTGGAAAGCAAATTCAGTTTCAGACAGAGCCCTGTAGTGTGAGCCTGGCCTCAGATTTCAGTGCAGCTTGGAAAATAAAATAACTGACTCTCTGTCTTGTGTCCCAGAGGTTACAGTCTCCTGTGCCTTGGACACAAACTGTGTCCTGCCCTGCGGCTTTCAGGCTGAACCTTACACAGCCATACACTGGGTGAAAACTCCAGGAGATATTCGAGTCCACAGCTACTCCCACGGTCAGGACCAGCTCTCGCTCCAACATGAGGACTACAGAGACCGGACCTCTCTGTTTGTGGAGGAGATCTCCAGAGAAAAGGCCTCACTGCAGCTCTCACAGGTCAAAGTTCAGGATGAAGGAAGTTACATGTGCTTCACCAGTACGACCAGTGACAGCCGGGTGTCCAGTGTCGTCCTTAAAGTGTTTGGTAAGAAAGAGTCCTGTTATTTCATGGGAATCGGGTTAATTCTCGCGATCAAACACCCGGGAATTCAGATCTCATGTGATGCTTTGCTCGCCTTAGCAACGACTGCGAAGTGGAAAACATTAGACAGCAACCCACAGGAAAGTATTGGCACTACTGCATTAGTTGCAAAAATATAGATAGGAAAGGAAATAAACCGCATGCCCACCGTGAGAATTCACTTGTCTCAGTTGTAACAATTGGTGCTTTATCTAATTTGCCAGTGCAGTGATTAAAAGACATTAATAAAATGTGTAGGAGCTATTTGTCTATTTTAATTTTGTTTATTAGTTTACTAATTTGCTTATATCTAATTATTATTTGTGTTTATTTTATGTTTATTTTTTACTGTAATGTGTTTAGTTTATATCTCATTGTTTAGGATTTAGCACTTTTATAGTATTTCTTTTCTATTGGCTTTGACAATGGGCACCAGTACAGACCAGCATGCACCTGGGTGAGCCTATGGTTCTTTACCCGTCAGTCGAACAGGAGAGGCAGCAGTAGGCCTTTGTTGTATTTCTTGTTGTTTGCTGCTGAACTGGAATAAAAACACCAGAACTGAACTTTGTGGTATGGACAATGACCTTTGTACTGCGTAAACCACAAACCCAAACAAACCCATTCATCGCCTTTGTTCTTTGAATGCCGCCAGTGGGAAAGCTGCCTTGCCCACAACACCCAGACCCTGCTGATGCCCAAGTGGCTGTTTACCAAAGTTCATCTGCGAGTGCACAGAGAGAAATACAAACAGAACATCAAACCAGCATTACTGACATTATGCAAAGGCAAAATGATGCAGCAAAATCAGAGCTCTGTCTTGCCTCCACGAAACATCCCTGTCTTTGATGTAGACCCCCTCCAATACAAATCATTTATAAGAGCCTTTGGAGGTCAAAATATTAAACTGGAGTGACTTTTTGGAACAGTACACCAGGGGGCAGCCAAGAGCTCTTGTGCACAGTTGCCAACACCTACCACAAAATCAGGGTTATCACAGAACCAAAGGTCTTCTTTCTGAACATTTTGGTAACAAACACAAAATTGTCCTTATGGATAAGATTCTCCACTGGGCAGCCATTAAAAGTGAGGACATTAAAGCACTGCAGACATTTTCTCTGTTTCTAAAGCACTTTTTAGGTACTGCCAGCTCCTACAAAGACCTGACCTAACCAACTCAGTTTTGAGAGTTATTCAGTGCGTCGGAATCTGTAGCACAGATATTCAAGCTATGTTTCACTAGGTTCACTTTCCTTTCTCAGTGCTGTTCAAAACCACTAAATCTGAAGAAAAAAATCCAACATTTTAAGTTTTAAGACATGCAAAAACACTGAAAACACACAACAGTACTGACTTTGAACCCCCACTAAATTACAACCCTTTGATTGGCTGAACGTCTGAGTCTGATCTGGTTTTTCAGTGGATATTAGTGAAGTCAGCCTTGTGAAGGTGGGCTCTGACCTGATCTGCAGCTCTGAGGGGATCTACCCAAAACCTGAAGTGACCTGGTACTCCCCCCGGTCCTCCACTGAGACTGAGGACAGAACCATGGTCCACCAGAGAGAGGACCAGCTCTATAACATCAGCAGCTCTGTCAGATTTCAGGATGTTCCACTTACGTACGTCTGTTCAATCAGGACTAACCACAGCAGAAAGTATGCCCATTTTGTTTGGCAGGGTGAGTATTACAAAATAATTAATTCACAACATTGTATAGATACAGTTGTGTTATTTGATTACATTTAGGATTACTTTTCTCTCTGCATTGGCTGTATTGACCTTTCACCTGTTCAATCTGTGGTGTCACGTTTATGAATTCACAAACTCAAAAGTGAGAAAGATTTATAGAAAAAACACTAGAGTGGCCATGGCAACAGCTTAGGTAGCGACTCCGGTGTTTATCTTGTGACTTCAAAAAATAAATGTTGTTAATTGAGAAACAGTGATACTTTTGAATAGAGCTGCACAATATATCACAAAATTATGGTTATCGCAATATCAGCAAATGCAATATTCGTATTGCAAGAATCTAAATATATCGCAATAACGCTGTGGTCTTCCATCTGACAGAGATTTACACTGAAGAATCATTTTCCACCAGAGCCTTAAAAGAACATGTGTTGTGACTAAATAAAAATGTTTAAAAAGTCCAGTTTTAGTGGTAATTTAATTAATTTAGTCACAGCTTAGCCTTGTTTTATTCCTGGTTTAGTCTGTGTTAAGTTTTGATTTTGTTGCTGTTTTGACTTGTAAATACAGGAACTTACATTTTTGTTACATGTAGTGAATTTAACTTACTATGTTCAAAAAGCAGGCTCTATTTTCAAATATCGCAATAATATCGTTATTGCAATTTTCAACATAGTTATCGAATATATCGCATGTTTTCTCCATATCGTGCAGCCCTACTTTTGAACTCCTAATAAGTGTGGCAGTCTCTATCAGTACATTTTTCACTGAAATACAAACAATTATATTAACATTATTAATACTGCAGTGATCTCTACTTTAATCCAGATCCACTGTGTTTTTGTGTTTGTAAAGGTGTTAGAACAGAGGACCATTCCAGAATAATGACAATGAATTATAATACGCCAGACTGATATAATGTTAGCAAAGAGTTGCTAGTTATCTCAATCTGGCTCCCATTGAAAACGTTTGTAAAGGGGCGGGACATTCAGTGGAATACTCAGAGGTTGTTGGATAAATGCTGCGTTCATGATACATCGGAATCTCAGAAGTCCCGACTTAAAAAAGCCGACTTCCGAAAAACGTCTGTTCACGAGTTCAGCTCAGAAAACACACGTGGATCAGCACAATAACAACAAAACCATATTTTAATTTTTATGTTGTTTTATAGGAAACAAATAAATCCCTTGATAAAAGTGTTTGGTGTGGCACTGAGTTATATCAGGGGATATTTCTAGTTCTACTTTAGTCATTTACTGATAAATGAACATTCAAAGATGTTTTTGCAGAGCTGTAGCACTGAGAACTTCATTCATTATATAAAGATGAGGACATTTTTGCAGAAGTATGAGATCTCTTGTTTTAAAAAACAATTATTTCCTGTTAGTAACCACACTGTTTACCTCTCACAGAGGGAGGCCCTGTGATTGTGACGTCAACTCGGGAACTCGGAGTCCAACACTTCCGCATGAGTTTCTGAGCAAAAATTCCGACCCGAGATGGTGTTCAAGGCCGTTTTTCCGACTCGGAGGTCGGAATTTCTGAGATTCCGATGTATCATGAACACAGCAAAAGCTCTGTAGCTAAACAACAAACCACTGCCACAGTAAAACAACACAATAAAGACGTTGTTAGAAGATTTTTGCTGTTTTTGTAAATGTAGAGCAGCATGCCTTATGTTTTGTTAACAAGTATTACTAAAAGTGTTGTCGGCAAACCTAAAACCCACCCACTCACGGCAGTACGGGCCCAGACCCAAACGATTCAGCGGGAGCATGACAAAATGGATTTTGTGAATTTGGGAACTCGCAAAATTTCTCAAAAATCCAGCTGCTGTGCAAGGTAACAGAAGACGAGCAGTATCTGAATACGTATCTAGCGTAGACAATAAATGAGTCTTTAGCGTGTCCACTCTAGTGCTCTGTTCTGTCTCTGTGGGCAAGAGCACTGACTGCTCTGCCACCATGCCCCACAGATAAAAAAGATAATCACCTGTATTAGCATGTGCCAATCAGAACTTTAATATGTGGAGGTAAAGGTGAGCGGTGAGATAAGAGAACACAATAAGAGAGCACCTGGATAACACATTTACAGTTGGTTACACTACAAATATTTGATTGAGTCGTCATATCCAGTCATGTTAATGTGTTTGGTTGTTTCAGAGCCCAAAACAGTTCTTGATACTGATGCAGTAATCCGCTGCCCATTCTCAAATGTGGACGTCTGGAGATTCAACAACAAAGAGACCATTTTAACCTGGACCGGATCAGAACCGGTCTACAATGAGACCTGGAGACGGTTTGTGGATGGAGTCACACAGTCCAACAGTCTGGTTTTAAAGCATCTGACCAAAGACCAGCAGGGATTTTACTCGTGTCACTGCATAGGTTATACAGTGACTTGTATCGCCAGCACACAGCTGAAGATTGTGCTAAATAACAAACACGGTAAAGTTAACCTTGGTCACTGTTGTTTAAAGTCATCACTTAACAAACAACATGACAGTCTGTGTTTTGTTACAGTAATACTTCTGACAGAGGTTGAACTAAACCAGCTCTGTTTACTTGTTTTAATAATACTGTGCTTTAAGTTCCACACAAAGGTAAAATAATACTGTGTTTTTTTTTAAATAACAATTGGAATTTAATGCAAAAATATATAAATCCACACAAAAATTCTTCTTTTATCATTAGTTCCTGAGATGGATTCGAGCTGGTAATGAACAGAGCAGTAATGTCTCAGGGTAAGTGTCTTCACCACATTTATTCACCTCTGGATGGTGTCTGTATCAAAATTATCCTTAAAATATTGAAATAACATATCATCATACTGTTAGCTGGGGCTGACAGATTCTGGTCTCTTAAGCTGGGGCCACATTCCCAGTTACACTGAGTCTGCTGCAGTCGGCTCTGGTCTCAGGGAACCATCAGCTCAGAAATCTGTGAGAGTGGGAGAGTTAAAAACTGGAATCAGCATCGCAGAGACTTGACTCTGTCACGATCAAACATGTTTGAACTTTAAAGCTGACTCTCGCCCATTAGTCACATGACACGTGTAAAAAAAAAAAAAATTGTTAGTGCTTAAGTGTTTTTAAGTGTCATCTGTGTACTATTTATGCCATTAATGGAACAGTAAAACAAACTGGATTATCACAGCTCTTTTTTTCTTCACATTATGTGGTGAAGCTGTCATCTGTACAAGCTAAGGTTCAGCTAACATTAGTGATCTTACTGCGATGGATTTAGTAACAATTTATTCATTATTACGCCACAAAAAACTGTGTCTCTGGTTTCATTCAAATGTGTTGTGTACCTGTAGTAGAGATGCGACATTCATGAACGATTTAAATCTTTAGAACGGCTTTTCACCGTAAACGATGAGAACGTTCTTTTTTTGTTTGTTTTTTTACTTTTGTATCAAAATGAACAAGCTCTTTTTTGTTTGCCAACCACGTCTCCAAGCGTCTTCATGTGTGTGCATGATTGTTGTTGATGATTATTGTTGCCTGCTTAGTTTTTACTTGACACTTTTTGCATGAACATATGCCAAGGTAGCTATATTTTGCACATTTTGAACATATAATAAATCCTAAACGGTGGTCTCACTCTGTGCAAAGGTTTATGACATCACCATTAGTGAATTTAGTCCACACATGTCATCAATGAATAAGACCAGAATTATTATGGGGCGGCAGTAGCTCAGTTGGTAGAGCCGCTTGTCCAATAACCGGAAGGTTGGCGGTTCAAACCCCACTCTCACTGTTGCATACTGTCATTGTGTCCTTGGGCAAGACACTCAACCCACCTTGCCTCCAGTGTCTGCACACACTGGTGTATGAATGAGTGAACGGTTCCTTGATGTGAAGCATTTTGAGTACCCATGAAGGTAGAAAAGCGCTATATAAATGTGACTTTTTACCATAATAATGTCCCAATATAATACATTTTATTTTGGCTAAAATGATATAGTATCTTTTAAACAGCTCTTAGAAATGAACGGATCCCAAAGATTCAGCTCCCATTAAAGAGCCATAAATCTCTAACCTGTAGAGCTCCTGCTGTTCTCCTCTGAAACTCTCAGCCTGACCACTGCTCTAAAGTGAATGTGGATGATATTCAGACACAGCTCGTGGTGCAGTCGTTAAATCTGTGATCCCCGGTCTTTCAGTCGTCAGAAAAAATTCTGCTGAAACCAGTCGTCAGTGTGAGCTCCTGGTCTTTTCAAAATCTGTGAAAATTGACTGGAAAAGTCGTGCAGTGTGTCCCCAGCTTTAGTCGACACACTTCAGTGAGGTCTGTGTTGACTGTTGTAATAATAATAATTGTATTGCTCGATTAGTTGCATCCACAAAGCTGGTCTAGTTTATTACTTTTTTTTCATTTTATTCATGATAACAATGGTAATTCTTAGATATTCTTGGATTTTACAACATTTTTTGATGTTTTAGCCCCTAACTAATGGGACAGCACTTGTTTGTGTGAAACTCTGGTAAGCCCCACACGAGTCCTTGGTCCATTCATCTCTGTCCTGGCCATGACTTTGGTCGACTACAGTCCTACTTTTACCATTAAAAAATATTGATGAACATTTTTTGGTCACAAAGTTGGCTAGCTCTACATTATCCTTTTATTGTCAGTTTTATTTCTGTTGTTAACCTGGATTACATCTGCCTCATTGTCCAACATAATACTACACAGTTCATTTACTTTTTTTCTGTTTTTGTTTGTTACAACTTTTTATATTCTGTGCATTGTGCAACACAGCACAGCAGCAGAGAGTACAGTAACTTTAACTACAAAACTACAGATATCCACGCACACAAATACACAAAGTACTTCAAGCTATTTAATTTAATTTATTGTGAATACCGCTTTTTTTATCACAAATACAATTTTCTACTCTGCATCTCTTCACTCTACTGTTAACATCACTGTCTTTTAATATTTTTTTTCAGAGGAAATGCGGCCGATGACAGCGAGGAACCACCAAGACCAGAGCGAGAATCATCTACTGATCAAAAACTAGAGGCCACGGGAAAAGAGAAAACTCAATGAAATCTCAGGGTTTAATCTGGATTCAAGCTTCTTTTATGTTCGTTTTACTGATAATTTACAACTTGTCACAGTTTGACCCCCTGTGGTTTAATTTAAAAATCCTATTTGGCTTTTTGAAATAGTTCTGAACATCTTTGCATTGGTAATAATAATAATAAAGCATTAGTCTTATATAGTGCTTTTCTAGACACTCAAAGTCGCGTTACAGTTTGGTGCATTATAAATTCTCTCTTCAGTCACACTCGGTGGTGGAGGCGTGGCTGCCATTGTGCGCCTACAGCTACTATACAGGCAAGGTGAGAGAAGTGTCTTGCCCAAGGACACAATGCTGGGAGTGGGGCTTGAACCACCGGCCTATGAGTTAGTGGGCAAGCGTCTCTACCGACCGAGCTACTGCCACCCCAAATATTTATGTCATATTTTATGTTAATAATGTTTATGTGTCTTCTGTTGTGGAGCTGTTACTGTGACTGCAGAGAACGCTTGGATTAGGTGTCTGTCGCCTCCTGCTGGCAACGGTGAGGACTGGACAGAGCATAAAATTACTATTTAGCATGGCTATGAGCGACATGAGGCTTACAGATAGTTTTCTGAGCTGACTGCTTCATAGTGAGGGAGGTTTAAGGCTGAAATGATCAGAACGAGTCTGGTGACGGTGTATGAGCTTTAGAAACTCACAGGAGCACTTCCTGGTTTCACGCGTCTACGTAGAGCTGAGAGACCGAGCGTTTTCAGCTCTGGAGAAGGGCAGGAAACACTAAAAACCAGGGCTGTGTCCAAACGTCATCCCTAGCCCCTAACCCCTCAATCACTATATTGGTCCAGCACTCTACAGTGGACTATAATGCACTCATTTTGTGAATGATTCAGACTCGCTCACTATTTCTCATCGGTGATCATGTGACTCTGGCGTCTGTGTAAAAAAAAAAAGTTTGTCGAAACTCCGCTGATAATGTTCTTCTGTGATAAAGCCCGACCACACTCACTTGATGTTTTAACATTTATAGATAAATATTAGTCATACGTGTGATATTTAACATGAATTATCGCTATAATGAATAAAACAGAGTGGATTATTGCAGCTCTGTGTCTTACGTGGGGAGGCTGAACGCTGGGTAAGCTAACGTTAGCAATTTTACACTGCAACGGTTTATTTAAGAGCTTTTTATTTCTGATTACGACGTGACAGAAGTAAAAAACAAGTGGTTTCTAACTGGTTTCATTCAGATGTGTTCGTACAGGTTAAAGACCTGTCGCGGTCCTGCTGTTCTCCGACGAAACTCGCAAAGCATTCTGGTCTATACTGACCTCTAGTGACCATCGCTGTCCACTACTTTTCAAAATGCATTGTGGGAAATTTTTGAGTGCACTATTTTTTATCCATTAGACATTCGGACACCACTACAAAATGGCGTGACCACTACAGAGCACTACAGAAGGATTAGGGAGGACGTTCGGTGATTTCCCCGGGTGGGCGTGGTTTAATGGGGCATCGCCATGGAAACCGTGATGCACGTCCACGACTTATGTAACACTTATGCTAATTTTGGCGATAAATAATGATTTTATTTGCCAAACTGGTTAAAGTTAGGAAAGGGTTAGGGATTAGTTTATTTTATGTTATTAGTAGAAGTATGTGGCAGTAAAATATTACTATTACTGTCACATTTTTCCCTCCTGTTCTGTGCTGACAACACAGCAACAAACCAACCCTAGCCTTATCCCTTAATCTGTCACCAAATAAACGCTTTATTTATCGTTTATTACTTGTTTATCCAAGAAAAGCTGACTTAATACTTAAGCTGTATAGGGGACCTTTAATGACACTTTATTACAGTCATGGTTTTAATGTTTTTAATTATGTTTATCATTACCTCCTGATTACATTCCTTCCTTCAGGTTTGTTTGTTTTTTTTCCTCATAGAATAGACGTCTAATACTGATTAAATTCTAACTTAAATGGGGTGTTTGTACTGATTTTGTTAAAGCGAGGTGCTTTAACCAAGAGCGAGCAGACAAATAACAGCAATTTTTATTTTGTGTCTTTAAGTATGTACAATATTCATGTACAAAATGTGTATTAGATTTGTTTTTCAGTTTTTGTAATTGCCTTTGTGCTAATTAAAAAAAACTATGTAAATGGGCTACATTATGCTTTTATTCATATTTTTAACCCAGTCTTGGTCTCCTCTAGAACAGCAGCAGGTTTTACAGCCTTTAAAAACATTATGTGCCATAAAGAAACGGGTGAAGAGACCAGCAGAGGGCAGCAGAGAGCAGAGCTGTTGTGCTCTTTTGAACAGAAACAGTGAAAAGAAAAGCTTTTTACTTCCTTAAACTTTTTGTATGATGCTGTTTTCCTCCAAAAGTAAAAATGTCTGTGAGGAATCAGTGGAAATCGAACTGTACATCGTTTTTTTGTGTAAATGAAAGAGAGCAGAGTGGATGCAGAGGGCTTGTCGTTGATTGGTCAAACACAAAACAGTGATTAAGTAAGTATTACACAACGCAGAGACACCCGACACACAGTGGAGAGAGGTTTGTAATGAGTTCTTAAAAGTGGAGAGTGATGTAAATGAGCTGAGATTTAGGTCTGAAAACTGAAAAAAAGAGGAGGAGGCTGATGAAGCAGCTGAACAAAGGCAGCGACTTGTGTTCTCTATATTAAGCAAAAAGGGGTTTTACTAATGAGAGTTTTGAGTACTTAAAATAAAAATTACTCGATTACAATTAAAAGTACTAGTGTGAAATAAATTCTCAAGTAAAATTAAAAATTACTCTTTAAGAAACTACTCATGGGTACAAATAAAACTTAAAAAAAACTTAAAAACTTAAAACTTAAAAAAAACTTTTTCCAGCGCTGACTCCAGACCAAATGCCCTTTGACCTCAGCTTTTATCTAAATCCTTCAAATACAGGGCTGTACAAACTCACTTAATTATAGTAAGTTGAGTTTTTTTATTAAGTTAATTCCACATCTGATTTGTCTATCATATTAATTAAAAATCTACTATAGGAGCCAGGCGGACTAATACCTAAACTCCTAAACTAGAAACTTCTTTATTAAAAAATAAAAAAATAGTAGACATTTTCAGTTTCTTTTCATATTTTTGCATGAAGCTGAGTCTCTGGGTCAGAAAACATTTCTTATTATGGCTTTATAGCGATTATTCCTGTCAGTAGACAATGGAAAAAGCTTTTTCAAGCAATGCAAGAGGGAAGTGGACACACTGCTGTAAATTGTGTAGAGCAGTCTGGGGCCCCCTGGTGGGCCGTGAAGGTACTGCAGAGGGGGCTGCCAGAGGTTGTCTTCATAAAAAGAAATTTAAAATGTAAGTGCTTCCTTAAAAATATCACTTTGAAGCAATTTTTAGCCATCAGTCTCTGGTTTTTGTAATGCTTTTTATAGAAATCTACGGGGAAAACATTTGAATATAGTAAAGTTATTAGCAGTTCTTTTAACAGAAGCAAATCAGTCAAAATTTGGTATCACATAACAATTTATGTTTCTTGTTAAAATGTCGTTCAGCAGAAATGGTTTTAAACAGCTATCTAACTGTAACCCTTTTTGATTAAGTAGTCAGGAATATCTGAATCTCTAAATGATTTAGTGTGGAAGAAATCCCAAAATATTTAGGTCTACACAATTAGGGTTCCAATATCTTAGATTTGTAAGGAGATTGGCAATGGCTACTCTGCCTGAGGAGAGAAAACCTCCAGCCACAATAAGAGACACTGACAAGCACGACGTTATCCCTAACAGGAAGTTCCTTTAACAAGTGTCAGTAAGTGACTTGCAACTATCCAAAAAACATGGACATGAACAAGCATAAAATAAAAACAAACAGTGGTTTCTTAATTCAGTATGTCAATAATGACCTCAATTTACTTTCATTAAGTTTCAGCACTGTCCCTTTTAGTGTCCATAAGTGCACTATTTTAACACTGTCCATACCACTTTAATGCACTCATTGTTTACTAGTCCTGTATTCAAAATCACTTTGATTGTTCAAGTACTCATTAGTTTGATGCATCAGCTCATGTTTAGTCAGGCCTGACCCCCAAATATGTAAAAGAAAAAACAAAATGGAGAAAAAAATCCCCTGAGATCTCAGGTAAAGAAAAAATTGGGCAAATCCTCTCAAAAGAAGAGCGATATCTGTTCAGTCCTACCACACTCCTTGGAAATAGGGGGCCATCGAATCCAGAACTTCCATCGGAGGCATCTCAGGCTGCATCCAGTCCTTGGATAGGAATGGCTCAGTCCTTAGAAGAAGAGTCTAACAAAAAGAAAAAAGAAAAAGGAAAAAAAAGCCAGGATATTCTTCGTACAATTATCTTACTCTTCCTTGGTCTTAACATGTTAGTGGATTTAACCGTGTCACTTTTGTGCTTAGATAAAGTAATTCACTTGGCAAAATCATCTTCCTCAGAGCCGTGCAGCTCGACTCTGGGAGCAGGTGAAGAAAAGTTCTGCTGCTCTTTAGCTGTGGTGCATTCACGGTGCATGGGAAAAAACAGCATTCAACGACAATTGTAACATTTACTATAAATATCTAACTTTAACCACAAAATAAACCTGGGTTACATAACGACCTAAAGCCTTTGATGAGCACAGAGTCATCAGCCTGAGCAGTGAGCTGAGGTATTTAAGGTGAGGTAAAAGATTTAGCAAAATCCAAGCTCGGGTCCTCGACCAGAGGCCTGGGAGCTTGAGGGTTTTGTGAATAACAACATACAATAAAACAATTCAGCTTCCTACACACTGGCATCAGAAATATATTCTTATTTAACTCTTTGAATACTATTACTGTGTACTATGAACAGTAATTACTTCACAATGGAAACAGTACAACGTCCACAAATAAGGAGGCAAGGAACTGCATTCAGCATTAACTGTAACAAAGTGTTTCAAATACATTAATGGTGATTTTAATGAACTCATGCCAAAAGACTCCACAAACAGAGACAGGGCTTTTCTGGGTTTTCTAATGCTAACGCTGGAAATCACTTATGTCAAGATTATGAGTTATTTTCTCATAATTTCTGGTAAAAAAATCTCAGAGACATCCACATCTGAGACAAGACTGAATACATCTGGATTCAAGACAAGACGCAAAAATAAAAAGAATGGTCTCAACATTGCCCAATCCTAAATGTATTTTTAAATTTCTTTCACCTTTTCATATCATTCAAACAAGATTTAAAAAGTCTGAGAAAGTAATGAGCTAATCTTGGGTCCTGCACAGTTGGGAATAAAGTAACAACAGAACGGCAGACAGGCTTTGCTCCTGAAGTTGTAAATATTATTTTGTGTCGGTCCCAAGGCTTGGGGATGAGCATCCAGTCTCATCTGCGCCATTTTCACTGTAAAAAAACATTTTGACAGATTAAAATTCTCTATTCTGGCGTACGACAGTAAACTTTAGTCGAACATTTTGTGTTTAGCTCAGAAATAAAATCAAAAACTCCAGAGCAGAGGACAATCTTCTTCTGATTTATACACATTTTTCTATGGAAACAAAGCTTTGGACCATGCAAACCTGAGTCAGGACACATCTTTTCATGATTAAAGTTCACATTTCTGAGCCTGAACACTTAATTAACTTAACACACAAATAAGAAGCACTTACCCTGAAGTATTTTCATCTGTGGGATTTCCACTTCTCTGTCCACCAGCCTCAGGTGAAAGAAAGTTTAACAGCACATCGTTCTTTTCCAGTAATTTCTAAAAATAATAAAAAATTGTGTTGAGATTTTTTTATTATTAAAGCAAGAGTATATATTTATCTACCCATTACAATTTGGCTCTTGACAAACTCTGAAATGCTTACATTTGACAGTTTAGTTAATCTAGTTGATAAGCTCTGTATTAATCACATTAAATTTAATCTTTTTAAGCTTTTTCTCTTTAGGAGTAGAGGTGACAGGAACCTACCCAAGCTGCTTTGAGCTTAACAAGAGAAACAATGAAGAGTTAATCCAAACTAACACCATTACTGACACATTTATTTTAAACTGATAAAAAGGATTATTTGTGATTTTAACCATCAACTAGACCCCATCAAAAGAAGGTGGAGTTTTACCTCGGCACTCAGGTGTTTTCTTATTTTCTCGTATATGCTTAAGCACACCAGAAGTATGATGGTAATTCCAAAGAGTGAAAGAATAAAAAGTGTCTGCCAGACAAACATGAAACCTCCTGAAACAAAACAGTGATTATTGGATACATTTGTCCTGAAGAAGTTATTTGAGCTAAAACACATTTAAATATGACACACAATAATTGTTTATTATTATTAGACAACAGTCTTTTGAATACAATAAGAGAAACATGCAGTCATATTACGCTAAAGTAGTCCCCACCTCCCATCCTGTAGGTGGCGCTCCTCCAGCTGTGCAGAGTGCTGACATTACAGCTGTGTTCATGTGGAGGGCTGTGTGGAAGTCTGACAGAGCTGACCACAGAGTAAAGACCATTCTCTGTTGTCTCTACAGTAGTGTGGTGTTCAGTAGAAGGAGTCCAGCTCACTTCAGGTTGTGGGTAGATTCCCTCAGATCTACAGAGCAGCTCCTCTCCTCTCTGCTCCAGACTCACATCAACAACAGGAGCTGAGACACAGAGAGCAGTGGTTTAGTCCTGGTTTTTTCAGTCTGCTCAGTCTCAGCTCTGGGTAGATCTCTCAGAGCTCCAGACCAGCAGGACCTGGGCTGACTTCACCAGCGTTTACTGAGAGAACTTCATCTGTGTTGGCTTCAAGATTTGCTACACAGAGCTTTAGAGCATCATAAGCCTGGACTGTCAAAACCATTCATGTTCTTAGAAAAGTGAAGTGGGTCAGGAACCTCTCCCATTCAATATGTGTTTTTTTTTTCTGCCGTTAACTTGGTGCAGGTACAGCTGTTTATCTAAAATGTGCTCAGCTTAATGATATGAGAGTAAAAGTGGTATCACCATGAGGGAAATGTTACATTACTATCTGTAAGAAAAATCATTCTGCCCAGAGTTAAACTCAAATCAACAGGTAATAGACTAATTCACAAACAGAATTAGAAACACATTGCATTGTGTACAGACAGTGCATTCCCATTGATCTGAGGGATTTTCCATGTGAGGCCAGTAACCACTCTCTTAAATGAAATCACAAATTACTTTCACCTTTAACAGTAATGAACTTTGAACATTTCTTACCAAATACATTTAAGTTGATAAAAGACTCCCTGCTGCCACTGACGCTGGTGTAACATCTGTATCTTCCTCCATCCTGAACTTTGACCTTTGTGAGCAGCAGTGAGGCGTTTCCTTTGGAGATCTCCTCCTCAAACAGAGAGGTCCTGTCTCTGTAGTCCTGCCTCTGGGCTGAGAGCTGGTTCTGACCGTGATAAAAACTGTGAACTGGAGCACCGTCAGGTTCCTTAAACCAGTGAATGATGGGACCAGGTCCTCTGTGGAAGCTGCAGGGCAGGACACAGCTTGACTCTAAAACACAGGAGACTTCAGCATCTGGAACACAAGACAAGAGACAGATATTTATTGTTTTTGTGTTTTTTGTTTTTTTAAGCACAAATCAGCACTAAAATCTAGATGTATTAAAATCATCCTTTTGTTTGCTTTTCACTAATGTGGATACTGCATTTTATATCACAGTTCAGTGATTTTACTTTTACCCTGTTGGAATTTTTAATCTAACATTAGCTGGTTCAGACCTCGTCAAAACAGAAAGAACCTGCTGCGTGTTCTTTTGTCAAAAAGACTCTGAGGACCAAAAGTTTACTCTCAGATTGACCGCCCTTCATTTATTAACATTTAACAAGTCAAAAGTATAGTGGTAAATCAAAAAGCAGAATTACAAGATCTTCTGGCTCGAGTGAGGAAGGGCCCGGCACCGAAGCCGTCCCCCGGTCTCTCCAGGCTCAGGTGGTGCCGGACTCCTGCCGCTCCAGGCCGGCTAACAGTTCTTATACTAGCGTCAAAACAACAATGACATAATTTATAATGACGTCAATTACAGCATGTTCCATCGCAATCGTATCTGGTTGTTTTGAGCACACTCTGTCCTCACATGTTTTCTCCTGGGGTTATGCAGATACCTAAGAAGTGGCCTGATGGAACTAAATCTGCTGCAGGTCAAGCTGAACGTCAGGATGCTGCCTCACAGGACATGCATAGGATGGAAACATGTTCAACCGCTGACAACACTACACACAAATATATCTTGTCCTAAAGCAAGTCACGTAGATAACATAATCTAACAGAGAGCCTAACAAAATGTGTCATATCTAAGTAATAATAATAATAAATCTTTATTTATATAGCACTTTTAAAAAACAAGGTTTACAAAGTGCTGAACAGCACACAGCAATGTAAGGCAATAAAATCAACAAAGAAAAGACACATGCAAGAGTACAATTAGCCAGACAGAAGTACGAAAATAAAAAGTCATAGTAAAATAAATAAATAAATAAATAAATAAATAAATAGGTTATAAAAATGCCAGCCGATAAAAGTGCGTTTTAAGAAGTGATTTAAAAGATGACACTGATGGTGCCAGCCTTATCTTCTCAGGCAGGTCGTTCCAGAGTCGAGGGGCTCGGACCGAAAAAGCTCGGTCACCTTTTGTCTTGAGTCTCGACCCTGGAACAGCTAAAAGGGACCTGCCCGAGGCTCGTAGGGTGTCAGCAACTCTGCAATATAGCTGGGTGCCAAACCTAAACGAGCTTTAAAAGTAATCAGTAAAATCTTAAAATCAATTCTAAAACGCACAGGGAGCCAGTGCAGCGAGGCTAAAACAGGGGTAATGTGTTGGTGTCTGTTAAAACCAGAGAGAAGCTATTAAAGTAGACTATTAAAACACATATGATGGCATAAACTAAAGCATTAACTTAATATGAGAATCATAAACTAAAGCTAGAAGGCTAAGGCTAAACTAGGACAGGTTATATATGGGACTAGCAAAAGGAAATTCACATTAGCTTTGGCAAAATTTGTCCTTCAACCCTTGGGTAGATTTGTTTTGTGGCAAACAAAAGCTTAACCGCAAACAAGGACAAAAACAGGGAGAATAGGGGGTTGGCCTGCTGTAAGTACACAGTAAATGAGTGTTAAACTAACACTAGTCAGTGTCTAAATTGAACTTTTCTATATAATAATAAATTTACTCTCTATCTCTAGTGTTAGAATTTCAGTGTAAAGTTAACACAGCAGCATGACACTGGTGAACAATGCCACAATGATCTGATGTCTTTAAAAAGGACTGAATCTTGCTTTTGTGAACATTGCATTGCTTGGTTAAAATTTGAATACAGATAGGGGAGACTGGGGAGGGTTGTAACGCTTTTTGCTTCAGCGCCTGTAACTTACTGATTTTTGAGCTACGGTTCTCAAACTTTGATACAAAATACCCAGATTTGTTGGCTACAAATGGCGCCTATTCAAACCCTGCAAGAGTTGGGCTGGTGTCAAATCCACGGTGGTCCTGTCTTACAACCTACCCCACCAGGCTGAGTTGTAACACACGCTGGGGAGAGCTGTAACAGTCAGGAAAAGAATCAAAAACAGAGGCCACACCATAGAATATGCTTCAGAACTGTGTACTGGGGAAAAAAGAACAATGCAGACCAACACACTGTTTAACTCAGGAGTGTGTCGTGTAAATGAGTCTAATAACAAACTTTTATAAATCTTCATCTTTCATGAACATTCAACTACAATGCACCTGTATGAAATACATGTAGGCCTGATATACCAATGATCTATGTTTATGTATAAAAACAAAGTCAGTGTGCATGTTTTGTTTAGTTTAGTTTATTAAGATCCCCATTAGCCACTGAAACAACAGTAGCTATTCTTCCTGGGGTCTCCTCAATATTCATTACATGTTTTACATTTTGCATCATTCACACACTACACTCACAATAACAATACACACAAGAGACTTAAGACATAGAAGAGCTCATAGCAGCTCAATGCAAAGAAAAGAAAACTCAAAAACAGCTCATTTGTTATATCATTATACACTACAATCCATATTTTATAATTACAACAACAATGACATTTGTTGTCATTTGTTGCATGTATTTGTGAGTATAGTCTTGATCAGAATTACACTGTGGACAAATGAGTAAGTAGCCCTGGAGTTGACTGGGCGTCTCTGTGACCTCATTAGATGCTTTTTAATAACATCAGCAGGCACAGCTCTTAATCTTTCTTTTCCACTGCCTCAACCTGCTGTAAAATGATTAAAAACAATCAAGTTTTTAATATATTTTTAAAAAGGGGATGGTTGTAACACTTTTAAAATCTTTGTTACAACCCTCCCCAACCCCTGTCTGCTGATGTTCAGCTCTCTGTATCAGTAAAGTGCTTTGAAATTAGCTGCAGGAAAATGCAACACATTTTGCCTGAGAAGCTACTCTTTAATCTACTGCAAGTCCTGTAATTGTATCTTGAAAAATATGAGCGTAAAACACAAAATTTAGCTAAAAAATTACTTTCTTATCTCAAAATCACTTTTTTTCTCAATAAAATCTACATGTTCCTGTCTCCAGCCTTGAAAATCATCCATCTGTTCCCTGACTGAAGGAACTGGTGCTGCTACAACTCTCCCCATGTTACAACCATCCCCGGACTCCCCTACGTAAGTTTAACATAGACACAGACTACTGTTAATTTAACACAAGACCATTTACTGCGTACATCTCAGCCACAGAAGCCATCGAGGTGGTAACCTACAGCAAAACCCATACAGGATGTGTTCATCTCTCAGGGTGTTGACAAAACAAATAATGAAAAATATGCGCACTACAGAAATGTAGTTCTACACACACATCACTAAATCAGTTGTCTATCACTGAAACCAACAACAAAACATAGAATGCTCATGTGTGAGCAATTGGCCTTTCCTTAAAAATGAATAGAACTTTTTCTACAAATACTACAATTTACCAAACTTTAACCTAAAATTTCACAAATTCAGGCAGATTTTAGTAAACTTTTATCACAGATAGCACAAAGTAGCTAAACATAAATGAAGGACTTACCTTTAGAAGCACTTGTGGACACAGAGAGAGCAATAAGAAAAAACACATTTACACTTCTAACTGCCATGCTGCATCAAACAATGCAATACAAATACTGTTTACAGAAAAAACATCCAAATACTGTCTGTGTCATAACCTGAGTGCACCTCAAGTAACGGGGCAAACAGGAAGAGGTTTTGTTTTTGTAAACTCTCTCTCCCTCCCCCTCGCTCTTCTTGTAGCATACAGTCAGGTGATCTAAAACTAAGCACAGTCCTAGTTTGGAGAAGCAGACAGGAGCAATGACACACACACCAAACAATTTACTATGAAAAATAAAAAAAAATATCTACTTCTATGTTCACTCAAGTATGTGCTTCATAAAGAATATTTCACACAGTTTCTGCTGCTGAGAAATGTTCCTACTACGACTACTACTACTACTACTACTACTACTACTACTACTACTACTACTACACTGAGGAGCTTGTACTGGGGAGTGCTAAGTTTTAGGATTGCACTTCTGCTACAACTATTACTGCTCTGTACCCAAACTAAAACTGAACTGATGTTTTTAAAGAAGTGGGCCTGACAGGAGACAGAGGCTGAGACCTTTGCTTTTAGATTGGATTGAACTTTATTAATCTCACAGTGGAGAAATTCAATTGTTTATTCTTAATACAAAATAAAGTGTAAGGAAGGAGCCGCTCAGCTCCTCCACAGTCTGCTGCAGTGGTGAGAGCTGTTGTCCACGATGGCTGTGAGCTTGGCCAACATCCTCCTCTCACCTCCTCCACAGAGTCCAGCGGGGTAGCCCAGGACAGAGCTGGCCCTCCTGACCAGTTTGTTCAGTTTTTTCCTGTCCCAGTCAGTGCTGCCTGCTCCTCAGCAGACAACAGCGTAGAGCAGCGGTCATCAGTTAAAATTCAGTGAGGTCCAGTTTGTGAAAATCTTCTCAAGCGAAAGTCCAGAACATCACAAGATTGTATGGTGCCTTGAAAAAGGATTGAAGTTACATCAACATCTGTGTCTACAGCAGGGGTCTTCAGCTACATTTGTCTGAGGACCAGAATTTTTCTCAGCAGACACTGAGGACCAAACGCTCTCATAAAGGCAAGGCATCAAGGCAAACTCAATCAAACTTGCTGTGCAAGTAGAGCTTGAGAAAAGCATTTGAATTTTTTTTTTTCTTCGAGGTTCTATGCCAGAGAAATGAGTGACATCTTTTTATTGCAGTTTTGAGCTTCTCAGGCCGAGATAAAGCATTGTTGGATGTTTCTTATGAACTTCAGAGTAAGAGCCCAGACTGATAAAAGACAGTTGGGGACGCACTGAGCTGTCCTCTCAGGACTTCCAAAAACATCTTAGGCCAAATCTCACAGATCTGTAGCAGGGCTGCTACAATGGTGTTTAATAAATTGACAGTGAGAACAGTTAAAGATTTTTTTTTTTTTTTTAGAAAATAAGGCAGTCTCAATCAAACTTGCTGGGAAGATAGAGCTTGTGGAGAGCTACTAAATCCTTTTTAAATTTTTGTTCTATGAGGTTCTATATCCAGAACATCACAAGATTGTATGGTGCCTTGAAAAAGGATTGAAGTTACATCAACATCTGTGTCTACAGCAGGGGTCTTCAGCTACATTTGTCTGAGGACCAGAATTTTTCTCGGCAGACACTGAGGGCTAGACGCTCTAAAAAAGGCAAGGCATCAAGGCAAACTCAATCAAACTTGCTGTGCAAGTAGAGCTTGAGAAAAGCATTTAAATTTTTGTTCTGAGGTTCTATGCCAGAGAAATTAGCAAAACATTTTTATTGCTGTTTTGAGCTTTTCAGGCTGAGTTAAAGCATTTTTGGCTATTTTCTATGAATTGCCGGGTAAGAGCCCAAACTACTTGGAAACACTCTTAGTTGGACTCTGAGTTCATGGGGATGTTCTGGGGGCCGGATAAAAAGCTCTGGCGGGCCGGATGTGGCCCATGGGCCACCTATTGACTACCCCTGGCGTAGAGGACTAGCAGAGGCTAACACAGAGTCATAAAAAGTCCTTAGCAGAGGTCTGCACACCCCAAAGGACCTCAGTCTCCTCAGAAAGTGGAGGTGACTCTGGCCCTTCTTGTACAAGGCGTTGGTGTTGTGGGACCAGTCCAGTTTAATGTTGAGGTGAACACCCAGGTTCTTAAAACTGTCCACCATGTCCTGGATGTTCACCTGTGTGTGGGGCAGTGTCCTTCTCTGGAAGTCAGTCACCATCTCCTTGGTCTTACTGGTGTTTAAGCTCAGGTGGTTGCACTCACACCAGTCCACAAAGTCCATGATGACTGAGCGGTACTCCAGCTCATTCCCCTCACACACACAGCCGACAATGCAGCGGGTCCATCACGGTGCTCACCACAGAGCGGAGGTGGCTGAGGATGAGCCTCTCTATGGTCTTCATCAGGTGGGAGGTCAAGGCGACGGGTTTGTAATGATTCGGCTCCAGGAGGACTTCCACAGGACAGGGGCCTTTTCCAGGCTGAGGCTCAGGTTGAAATTTAATGGGGCCATGATAGTCTTGACTTTGGGAATGGCTGTTTTATTTAATATGTGCTGTTTATTCAGTATGCACACAACAAGACATTAATAGAATATTGTTGTATCCCCATTCAGTTAATGCTAAATTAAATTCAGTATCTCATAAAATAAAGAGTTACTTGATTTTATTCTTGTGCATGTGAAATTGTGCTGTATTCAGTTAATTAAGCCAAATAATTAATTGAATGTGAAATGTATTTTGGACATTATAAGTGTCACATGATACAGTACATTCAAAATTATAAAATTGCATTTGTTGATTTTACTTTGCACATTCATGAGGATAAAAGTAGAATAAAAAAGAGAAATAACATGAAAAATGACAAAATAATCCAATAATTAATCCAGTTATAAAACTAAACATTTAAAAATAAACAGAATTGTATCAGTAGTTGTGTTGTCATGGTAACATTGGTGACATCATCTGTCGCTATGTGACATCACACCAAAGCTTTACTATGGAGCTCAGAGCAGGCTGCTCTTCATTTCGAATACAGCCCTTGAAGAGGACAGCTGGACTTTGGAAGAAGCGCTACTTTAGCCGAGCACACGAAGAAGATTCAGTAAAGATTATTTCCAGATAATCAAGAATGGCAGGTTCCTACAAACCGTCAGCAGTCAGTCGCCTGTACAACCTGGCAAAGAGGCGCGGCCTGCATGTACATTTCCAGGACGCGTCTGAAAGGACGGCCGACTTTGTGACCGTTCGAGTTGTGGTTGGGGACTTCACCGCAGAGGCACAAGGACCCACCAGAAACGCCGCCAAGACCCGGGCTTGTTCCATGGTCCTGGAACAGCTCGAGAGCTTCACCGCAGCGAAACGTGAAGCCCACACCCGTCCAGACTTCGGTCTGGGAAAGGACCCCAGCTGCCGGCTGACCGAGCTGCAAATGGCTCGAAAAGAAAAGCCGGCCGAGTACCGCACAGTGGAGGGGACAATGATGGGAAACAGCTGGGTTTTCTCCATTGAGGTTTCCTTGGGCCAGTACAAAGCGGTCGGCACTGGCCCCACAAAGAAGGAGGCCAAGAAGAGAGCGTCAACAGCGCTGCTCACACTCATGGACTACCGAGTCCCAGAGGAGGACCTGCTTCACCTACATGGTCCAAAACAGACCGACCCAGAACCTGCACCGCTGAGTCCCACTGAGACCACCGTCCACCAGAGTCTGCAGGAGAAGGAAGGTCTCAGTGCACAGGACAGTCCAGTGGAGAACCAAACTCCACAGGACAATCAACGTCAAGGGCAGAACCAAGGCCAAAGACCGCCCGTCAAAAAGTACAGCCGTGCCCCACGGGTCCACATCCGTCCAGACTTTGGCCTGGGCAAAGACCCCAGCAGTCGCCTGTCTGAGCTTCAGATGACTCGCAAAGGGAAGTTTGCTGAGTACGCCCCGGTGGAGGGGAGACTGGAGGGTAACAGCAGGATATTCAGCATTAAGGTTACCCTGGACCAGCACACCGCAGTCGGGACGGGCCCCACCAAGAAGGAGGCCAAGAAAAGAGCATCAACAGCACTGCTCGTCATGATGGGCTTCCAAGTCCCCAAGGAGGACCTGCTGGGAGTACACATTCCTCAAAAACCACATGACAGCTCTGAGGACACTCAAAGTCCTCAGGACAGCTCAGAGGACGCTCAAAGTCTTCAGGACAGCTCAGAGGACGCTCAAAGTCCACAGGACAGCTCAGAGGACGCTCAAAGTCTTCAGGACAGCTCAGAGGACACTCAACGTCCTCAGGACAGCTCCAAGGATGCTCAAAGTCCTCAAGACAGCTCAGAGGATGCTCAAAGTCCTCAAGAAAGCGCAGAGCACGCTCAAAGTCCCCAGGACAGCTCAGAGGACGCTCAAAGTCCCCAGGACAGCGCAGAGGACGCACAAAGTCCACAGGACAGCTCAGAGGACACTCAAAGTCCCCAGGACAGCCCAGAGGACGTTCAATGTCCACAGGACAGCTTAGAGGACGTTCTTAGCTCACAGGACAGCTCAGAAAACGTTCAAAGTCCACAGGACAGCTCGGAGGACGCTCAAAGTCCACAGAACAGCCCAGAGGATGCTCAAAGTCCACAGGACAGCTGCGAGGATGCTCAAAGTCCCCAGTACAGCTCAGAGGACGCTCAAAGTCCCCAGTACAGCTCAGAGGACGTTCAAAGTCCACAGGACAGCTCAGAGGACGTTCAAAGTCCCCAGTACAGCTCAGAGGACGTTCAAGGTCCACAGGACAGCTCCGAGGACGTTCAAAGTCCACAGGACTGCTCAGAGGACGTTCAAAGTCCACAGGACAGCTCAGAGGACGTTCAAGGTCCACAGGACAGCTCAGAGGACGTTCAAAGTCCACAGGACAGCTCAGAGGACGTTCAAAGTCCACAGGAAAGCTCAGAGGACGCTCAACGTCCCCAGGACAGCTCAGAGGACGCTCCAAAACCACAGCACAGCTCCGAGGACAACAAAAATAGACAGAAACCTTCAGATGCACCACTGACCCTCTCTGGACCTTCAGTGGAGAGGCTTGTGATTCGAGTCCTGGTGAAAAACCTGCTGAAAAAGGACTCCCGTAAGGAAGTGTGGGACCACTTCAGTGCCATAGTGGACATCCTGGAGAAGGCGGCCCTGCACCAGTTCAAAGTGCCGGATGGAGTAGTTCTTAAACTGAAGAATGTGAAGAAAATGGGCAAAGCTGCTGCCAGAGACCTGATCTATGAGTATGGCTCTGCATCCAAGGTCCTGGAGCTAGCCCTGGGACCAGACCACAACGAGTTCGTGAAGGATGCTGTGAAACATCTGAAGATCCGCCGCAACGCCTTCCTCAATCGGCCAAAAACTGGACTGGCTCGATTCTTTCCAAAATGGGACAAGCCTGTGATAGTGGCCCATTAGATCCGCAGGCCATCATGCAGAGATCCTGTCTTCTTTAAGAGGAGTTTACTCTTTTTAAAGGATTGACAACTCTGCCTTCTTTAAAATGCATACAAAATAAACAAAAAAAACAATAAAAAATAGTCTGTGTTAATGATTTAATTTAAGACATTTACTTCAAGTATTTTCTCTTATGTAAATATAGTGTATTTCATTATTTCCACAAAGGATATTATGTTTTTGCCAGTTTACATGTTTGTTTGTAACAACGAATCTCAAAATATTACTGTCTTGAACTGTCTTTGGCAGGGTTGAAGGCTTATTTGCCAGTATGTCAGTATTTCCTGAGTGAAATGTTAAACTATCTGAATAATTCACATCTGGTGTCAGAACAGTAGGATGTAATATGGCGTCCTGGTTGGGCAATGTCTGCAAAGAAAATATGAATGAGGAGGGCGTCAAACACAGGACGGGAGAAAGTAGGACATGGGTCTAACAGGGATCCACCAAAAAGGACTTTGTAAGGAAATTTTCAAAACAAACTTGTTTTTGTAAAGAAATTAGCCAGAGTTCAGCAATCGCAACACATCAATCAAAAAGTGAATCATGAAGATGTTTTTTGTCAATTGTAGCAAAACTTTGTAGCTTATAACAAAAATGTTTCTCGATTTATTTAAGAGTAGATAGTTTTGGTGATTTTGCTCACAGAAAGAAGACATGTCTCTAACATTTATCCATTATTGCAAGCAGAGAAACAACAATTCATCACTCATGTAATAATGTATAAATAATGCAAAAAAAAAACACTGAATTAACTTAGAATAAGCCTAGTAAAATATAACTACAGTATGACATGTTTGGCTATTTTTAACACGCTTCAAATTTCTTATATTTTTTACAGTAGCATTAAGTGGCAAACTGACTTCTGGACTGGCTCTCTACACTTAACTCAATCAATTACAATCTTGCACTGAGGTGAGTTTAGTCCAATAGTTTAATCCAAAGAGAAATCCATATAGACTCAGTACACACAAAGTGAAATATTTATAGCATTTAATTATTTTAACTACAGTATGTTAATTGTAGCTCATGACAACCAGCCCCAACTGATCTGACACAGTTTGAGCTACTTTTAACTTTTTCTACAAATACTACAATTTACCAAACTTTAACCTAAAATTTCAAAAATTCAGGCAGATTTTAGTAAACTTTTAGCACAGATAGCACAAAGTAGCTAAACATAAATGAAGGACTTACCTTTAGAAGCACTTGTGGACACAGAGAGAGCAATAAGAAAAAACACATTTACACTTCTAACTGCCATGCTGCATCAAACAATGCAATACAAATACTGTTTACACAAAAAACATCCAAATACTGTCTGTGTCATAACCTGAGTGCACCTCAAGTAACGGGGCAAACAGGAAAAGGTTTTGTTTTTGTAAACTCTCTCTCCCTCCCCCTCGCTCTTCTTGTAGCATACAGTCAGGTGATCTAAAACTAAACACAGTCCTAGTTTGGAGAAGCAGACAGGAGCAATGACACAGAGACCAAACAATTTACTATGAAAAATAAAAAAAATATCTACTTCTATGTTCACTCAAGTGTGTGCTTCATAGAGAATATTTCACACAGTTTCTGCTGCTGAGAAATGTTCCTACTACGACTACTACTACTACTACTACTACTACTACTACTACTACTACTACACTGAGGAGCTTGTACTGGGGAGTGCTAAGTTTTAGGATTGCACTTCTGCTACAACTATTACTGCTCTGTACCCAAACTAAAACTGAACTGATGTTTTTAAAGAAGTGGGCCTGACAGGAGACAGAGGCTGAGACCTTTGCTTTTAGATTGGATTGAACTTTATTAATCTCACAGTGGAGAAATTCAATTGTTTATTCTTAATACAAAATAAAGTGTAAGGAAGGAGCCGCTCAGCTCCTCCACAGTCTGCTGCAGTGGTGAGAGCTGTTGTCCACGATGGCTGTGAGCTTGGCCAACATCCTCCTCTCACCTCCTCCACAGAGTCCAGCGGGGTAGCCCAGGACAGAGCTGGCCCTCCTGACCAGTTTGTTCAGTTTTTTCCTGTCCCAGTCAGTGCTGCCCGCTCCCCAGCAGACAACAGCGTAGAGCAGCGGTCATCAGTTAAAATTCAATGAGGTCCAGTTTGTGAAAATCTTCTCAAGTGAAAGTCCAGAACATCACAAGATTGTATGGTGCCTTGAAAAAGGATTGAAGTTACATCAACATCTGTGTCTACAGCAGGGGTCTTCAGCTACATTTGTCTGAGGACCAGAATTTTTCTCGGCAGACACTGAGGACCAAACGCTCTCATAAAGGCAAGGCATCAAGGCAAACTCAATCAAACCTGCTGTGCAAGTAGAGCTTGAGAAAAGCATTCGATTTTTTTTTTTCTACGAGGTTCTATGCCAGAGAAATGAGCAACATCTTTTTATTGCAGTTTTGAGCTTTTCAGGCCGAGATAAAGCATTGTTAGATGTTTCCTATGAACTGCAGAGTAAGAGCCCAGACTGATAAAAGACAGTTGGGGACGCACTGAGCTGTCCTCTCAGGACTTCCAAAAACATTTTAGGCCAAATCTCACAGATCTGTAGCAGGGCTGCTGCAATGGTGTTTAATAAATTGACCGTGAGAACAGTTAGACTTGTTGTTGTTTTGTTTTGTTTTTTTTGAAAATAAGGCAGTCTCAATCAAACTTGCTGGGAAGATAGAGCTTGTGGAGAGCTACTAAATCCTTTTTAAAATTTTGTTCTAAGAGGTTCTATGCCAGAAAAATTAGCAAAACATTTTTATTGCTGTTTTGAGCTTTTCAGGCTGAGTTAAAGCGTTTTTTATGAATTGCAGGGTAAGAGCCCGAACTACTTGGAAACACTCTTAGTTGGACTCTGAGTTCATGTGGATGTTCTGGGGGCCGGATAAAAAGCTCTGGCGGGCCAGATGTGTGTATTGACTACCCCTGGTGTAGAGGATAGCAGAGGCTAACACAGAGTCATAAAAAGTCCTTAGCAGAGGTCTGCACACCCCAAAGGACCTCAGTCTCCTCAGAAAGTGGAGGCGACTCTGGCCCTTCTTGTACAAGGCGTTGGTGTTGTGGGACCAGTCCAGTTTAATGTTGAGGTGAACACCCAGGTTCTTAAAACTGTCCACCATGTCCTGGATGTTCACCTGTGTGTGGGGCAGTGTCCTTCCCTGGAAGTCAGTCACCATCTCCTTGGTCTTACTGGTGTTTAAGCTCAGGTGGTTGCACTCACACCAGTCCACAAAGTCCATGATGACTGAGCGGTACTCCAGCTCATTCCCCTCACACACACAGCCCACAATGCAGCGGGTCCATCACGGTGCTCACCACAGAGCGGAGGTGGCTGAGGATGAGCCTCTCCATGGTCTTCATCAGGTGGGAGGTCAAGGCCACGGGTTTGTAATGATTCGGCTCCAGGAGGACTTCCACAGGACAGGGGCCTTTTCCAGGCTGAGGCTCAGGTTGAAATTTAATGGGGCCATGATAGTCTTGACTTTGGGAATGGCTGTTTTATTTAATATGTGCTGTTTATTCAGTATGCACACAACAAGACATTAATAGAATATTGTTGTATCCCCATCCAGTTAATGCTAAATTAAATTCAGTATCTCATAAAATGAAGAGTTACTTGATTTTATTCTTGTGCATGTGAAATTGTGCTGTATTCAGTTAATTAAGCCAAATAAATAATTGAATGTGAAATGTGTTTTGGACATTATAAGTGTCACATGATACAGTACATTAAAAATTATAAAATTGCATTTGTTGATTTTACTTTGCACATTCATGAGGATAAAAGTAGAATAAAAAAGAGAAATAACATGAAAAATGACAAAATAATCCAATAATTAATCCAGTTATAAAAACTAAACATTTAAAAATAAATAGAATTGTATTAGTAGTTGTGTTGTCATGGTAACATTGGTGACATCGTCTGTCGCTATGTGACATCACACCAAAGCTTTACTATGGAGCTCAGAGCAGGCTGCTCTTCATTTCGAATACAGCCCTTGAAGAGGACAGCTGGACTTTGGAAGAAGCGCTACTTTAGCAGAGCACACGAAGAAGATTCAGTAAAGATTATTTCCAGATAATCAAGAATGGCAGGTTCCTACAAACCGTCAGCAGTCAGTCGCCTGTACAACCTGGCAAAGAGGCGCGGCCTGCATGTACATTTCCAGGACGCGTCTGAAAGGACGGCCGACTTTGTGACCGTTCGAGTTGTGGTTGGGGACTTCACCGCAGAGGCACAAGGACCCACCAGAAACGCCGCCAAGACCCGGGCTTGTTCCATGGTCCTGGAACAGCTCGAGAGCTTCACCGCAGCGAAACGTGAAGCCCACACCCGTCCAGACTTCGGTCTGGGAAAGGACCCCAGCTGCCGGCTGGCCGAGCTGCAGATGGCTCGAAAAGAAAAGCCGGCCGAGTACCGCACAGTGGAGGGGACAATGATGGGAAACAGCTGGGTTTTCTCCATTGAGGTTTCCTTGGGCCAGTACAAAGCGGTCGGCACTGGCCCCACAAAGAAGGAGGCCAAGAAGAGAGCGTCAACAGCGCTGCTCACACTCATGGGCTACCGAGTCCCAGAGGAGGACCTGCTTCACCTACATGGTCCAAAACAGACCGACCCAGAACCTGCACCGCTGAGTCCCACTGAGACCACCGTCCACCAGAGTCTGCAGGAGGAGGAAGGTCTCAGTGCACGGGACAGTCCAGTGGAGAACCAAACTCCACAGGACAATCAACGTCAAGGGCAGAACCAAAGCCAAAGACCGGCCGTCAAAAAGTACAGCCGTGCCCCACGGGTTCACATCCGTCCAGACTTTGGCCTGGGCAAAGACCCCAGCAGTCGCCTGTCTGAGCTTCAGATGACTCGCAAAGGGAAGTTTGCTGAGTACGCCCTGGTGGAGGGGAGACTGGAGGGTAACAGCAGGATATTCAGCATTAAGGTTACCCTGGACCAGCACACCGCAGTCGGGACGGGCCCCACCAAGAAGGAGGCCAAGAAAAGAGCATCAACAGCACTGCTCGTCATGATGGGCTTCCAAGTCCCCAAGGAGGACCTGCTTGGAGTACACATTCCTCAAAAACCACATGACAGCTCTGAGGACACTCAAAGTCCTCAGGACAGCTCAGAGGACGCTCAAAGTCTTCAGGACAGCTCAGAGGACGCTCAAAGTCCTCAGGACAGCTCAGAGGACGCTCAAAGTCTTCAGGACAGCTCAGAGGACACTCAACGTCCTCAGGACAGCTCCAAGGATGCTCAAAGTCCTCAAGACAGCTCAGAGGATGCTCAAAGTCCTCAAGAAAGCGCAGAGCACGCTCAAAGTCCCCAGGACAGCTCAGAGGACGCTCAAAGTCCCCAGGACAGCCCAGAGGACGTTCAATGTCCACAGGACAGCTTAGAGGACGTTCTTAGCTCACAGGACAGCTCAGAAAACGTTCAAAGTCCACAGGACAGCTCAGAGGACGCTCAAAGTCCCCAGGACAGCTCGGAGGACGCTCAAAGTCCACAGAACAGCCCAGAGGATGCTCAAAGTCCACAGAACAGCCCAGAGGACGCTCAAAGTCCACAGGACAGCTGCGAGGATGCTCAAAGTCCCCAGTACAGCTCAGAGGACGTTCAAAGTCCCCAGTACAGCTCAGAGGACGTTCAAAGTCCACAGGACAGCTCAGAGGACGTTCAAAGTCCCCAGTACAGCTCAGAGGATGTTCAAGGTCCACAGGACAGCTCAGAGGACGCTCAACGTCCCCAGGACAGCTCAGAGGACGCTCCAAAACCACAGCACAGCTCCGAGGACAACAAAAATAGACAGGAACCTTCAGATGCACCACTGACCCTCTCTGGACCTTCAGTGGAGAGGCTTGTGATTCGAGTCCTGGTGAAAAACCTGCTGAAAAAGGACTCCCGTAAGGAAGTGTGGGACCACTTCAGTGCCATAGTGGACATCCTGGAGAAGGCGGCCCTGCACCAGTTCAAAGTGCCGGATGGAGTAGTTCTTAAACTGAAGAATGTGAAGAAAATGGGCAAAGCTGCTGCCAGAGACCTGATTTATGAGTATGGATCTGCATCCAAGGTCCTGGAGCTAGCCCTGGGACCAGACCACAACGAGTTCGTGAAGGATGCTGTGAAACATCTGAAGATCCGCCGCAATGCCTTCCTCAATCGGCCAAAAACTGGACTGGCTCGATTCTTTCCAAAATGGGACAAGCCTGTGATAGTGGCCCATTAGATCCGCAGGCCATCATGCAGAGATCCTGTCTTCTTTAAGAGGAGTTTACTCTTTTTAAAGGATTGACAACTCTGCCTTCTTTAAAATGCATACAAAATAAACAAAAAAAACAATAAAAAATAGTCTGTGTTAATGATTTAATTTAAGACATTTACTTCAAGTATTTTCTCTTATGTAAATATAGTGTATTTCATTATTTCCACAAAGGATATTATGTTTTCGCCAGTTTACATGTTTGTTTGTAACAACGAATCTCAAAATATTACTGTCTTGAACTGTCTTTGGCAGGGTTGAAGGCTTATTTGCCAGTATGTCAGTATTTCCTGAGTGAAATGTTAAACTATCTGAATAATTCACATCTGGTGTCAGAACAGTAGGATGTAATATGGCATCCTGGTTGGGCAATGTCTGCAAAGAAAATATGAATGAGGAGGGCGTCAAACACAGGACGGGAGAAAGTAGGACATGGGTCTAACAGGGATCCACCAAAAAGGACTTTGTAAGGAAATTTTCAAAACAAACTTGTTTTTATAAAGAAATTAGCCAGAGTTCAGCAATCGCAACACATCAATCAAAAAGTGAATCATGAAGATGTTTTTTGTCAATTGTAGCAAAACTTTGTAGCTTATAACAAAAATGTTTCTCAATTTATTTAAGAGTAGATAGTTTTGGTGATTTTGCTCACAGAAAGAAGACATGTCTCATTTAACATTTTAACATTTATACATTATTGCAACCAGAGAAACAACAATTCATCACTCATGTAATAATGTAAAAATAATGCAAAATATCTAATATTTATTAAACTTACTGGGGGTCCAGCAGATCCAGGAGGGCCCAGTAAACCAGAACAAACAAAAAACAAAAAACACTGAATTAACTTAGAATAAGCCTTGTAAAATATAACTACAGTATGACATGTTTAGCTATTTTTAACACGTTTCAAATTTCTTGTATTTTTTACAGTAGCATTAAGTGGCAAACTGACTTCTGGACTGGCTCTCTACACTTAACTCAATCAATTACGATCTTGCAGTGAGGTGAGTTTAGTCCAACAGTTTAATCCAAAGAGAAATCCATATAGACTCAGTACACACAAAGTGAAATATTTAGAGCATTTAATTATTTTAATGACAGTATGTTAATTGTAGCCTATGACAACCAGCCCCAACTGATCTGACACAGTTTGAGCTACTTTTAACTTTTTCTACAAATACTACAATTTACCAAACTTTAACCTAAAATTTCAAAAATTCAGGCAGATTTTAGTAAACTTTTAGCACAGATAGCACAAAGTAGCTAAACATAAATGAAGGACTTACCTTTAGAAGCACTTGTGGACACAGAGAGAGCAATAAGAAAAAACACATTTACACTTCTAACTGCCATGCTGCATCAAACAATGCAATACAAATACTGTTTACACAAAAAACATCCAAATACTGTCTGTGTCATAACCTGAGTGCACCTCAAGTAACGGGGCAAACAGGAAGAGGTTTTGTTTTTGTAAACTCTCTCTCCCTCCCCCTCGCTCTTCTTGTAGCATACAGTCAGGTGATCTAAAACTAAACACAGTCCTAGTTTGGAGAAGCAGACAGGAGCAATGACACAGAGACCAAACAATTTACTATGAAAAATAAAAAAAATATCTACTTCTATGTTCACTCAAGTGTGTGCTTCATAGAGAATATTTCACACAGTTTCTGCTGCTGAGAAATGTTCCTACTACTACTACTACTACTACTACTACTACTACTACTACTACTACTACTACTACTACTACTACTATTACTACTACTACTACTACTACTACTACTACACTGAGGAGCTTGTACTGTGGAGTGCTAAGTTTTAGGATTGTACTTCTGCTACAACTATTACTGCTCTGTACCCAAACTAGAACTGAACTGATGTTTTTAAAGAAGTGGGCCTGACAGGAGACAGAGGCTGAGACCTTTGCTTTTAGATTGGATTGAACTTTATTAATCTCACAGTGTAGAAATTCAATTGTTTATTCTTAATACAAAATAAAGTGTAAGGAAGGAGCCGCTCAGCTCCTCCACAGTCTGCTGCAGTGGTGAGAGCTGTTGTCCACGATGGCTGTGAGCTTGGCCAACATCCTCCTCTCACCTCCTCCACAGAGTCCAGCGGGGTAGCCCAGGACAGAGCTGGCCCTCCTGACCAGTTTGTTCAGTTTTTTTCCTGTCCCAGTCAGTGCTGCCCGCTCCCCAGCAGACAACAACGTAGAGCAGCTGTCATCAATTAAAATTCAGTGAGGTCCAGTTTGTGAAAATCTTCTCAAGCGAAAGTCCAGAACATCACAAGATTGTATGGTGCCTTGAAAAAGCATTGAAGTTACATCAACATCTGTGTCTACAGCAGGGGTCTTCAGCTACATTTGTCTGAGGACCAGAATTTTTCTCGGCAGACACTGAGGGCCAAACGCTCTCATAAAGGCAAGGCATCAAGGCAAACTCAATCAAACTTGCTGTGCAAGTAGAGCTTGAGAAAAGCATTTGATTTTTTTTTTTCTACGAGGTTCTATGCCAGAGAAATGAGCAACATCTTTTTATTGCAGTTTTGAGCTTTTCAGGCCGAGATAAAGCATTTTTGGATGTTTCCTATGAACTGCAGAGTAAGAGCCCAGACTGATAAAAGACAGTTGGGGACGCACTGAGCTGTCTTCTCAGGACTTCCAAAAACATTTTAGGCCAAATCTCACAGATAGGGGGTACACAGTGGCAGAGTGGTTAGCGTTCTCGCCTCCCAGCAAGGAGGTCGTGGGTTCGAGCCCTGGGCAGACCAATATGCATCATCACACGAACTCTCTGGGTGGAGTCTTCATGTCCTCTCCGTGTTACCGTTACCGTGGTTCTCTGGCTTCCTCCCACCGTCCAAAGACATGCATGTGTTAGGTGAATTGGTGACTCTAAATTAATAATAATAATACATCAATTTTATATAGCACTTTTCACACAACTCAAAGTCGCTTCACAATTTCTGATCTATTATTCATTCACTCCTCAGTGGTGGTGAGCTACTTCTGTAGTCAATCAAGTAGCCACAGCTGCCCTGGGGCAGACTGACAGAAGGGCAGCTGCCAATCTGCGCCAACGGCCCCTCCGACCACCACCAAACACAAGGTGGCAAGGTGGGTGAAGTGCCCAGGGACACAACGACAGTATGCGCTTCAGATGGGATGCGAACCGGTTGCTGGGCGAATGCTTAACCCACTGCGCCACCAATTGACCCTAGTGAATGAATGTGAGAGTGAATGGTTGTCTGTCTGTGTTTGTCTCTGTGTCAGCCCTGCCACAAGCTGGCCCCTGTCCAGGGTGTACCCCGCCTACGGCCCAAAGTTACTGGGATAGGCTCCAGTCACCCGCGACCCCTAACGGGAATAAGCGGTAGAAAATGAATGAATGAATCTCACAGATCTGTAGCAGGGCTGCTACAAAGGTGTTTAATAAATTGACCGTGAGAACTGTTAAAGATTTTTTTTTTTTTTTTTTTTTAGAAAATAAGGCAGTCTCAATCAAACTTGCTGGGAAGATAGAGCTTGTGGAGAGCTACTAAATCCTTTTTAAATTTTTGTTCTATGAGGTTCTATGCCAGAAAAATTAGCAAAACATTTTTATTGCTGTTTTGAGCTTTTCAGGCTGAGTTAAAGCGTTTTTGGCTGTTTTCTATGAATTGCAGGGTAAGAGCCCGAACTACTTGGAAACACTCTTAGTTGGACTCTGAGTTCATGGGGATGTTCTGGGGACCGGATGAAAAGCTCTGGCGGGCCGGATGTGGCCCGTGGGCCACCTATTGACTACCCCTAGTGTAGAGGATAGCAGAGGCTAACACAGAGTCATAAAAAGTCCTTAGCAGAGGTCTGCACACCCCAAAGGACCTCAGTCTCCTCAGAAAGTGGAGGCGACTCTGGCCCTTCTTGTACAAGGCGTTGGTGTTGTGGGACCAGTCCAGTTTAATGTTGAGGTGAACACCCAGGTTCTTAAAACTGTCCACCATGTCCTGGATGTTCACCTGTGTGTGGGGAAGTGTCCTTCTCTGGAAGTCAGTCACCATCTCCTTGGTCTTACTGGTGTTTAAGCTCAGGTGGTTGCACTCACACCTGTCCACAAAGTCCATGATGACTGAGCGGTACTCCAGCTCATTCCCCTCACACACACAGCCCACAATGCAGCGGGTCCATTGCGGTGCTCACCACAGAGCGGAGGTGGCTGAGGATGAGCCTCTCCATGGTCTTCATCAGGTGGGAGGTCAAGGCCACGGGTTTGTAATGATTCGGCTCCAGGAGGACTTCCACAGGACAGGGGCCTTTTCCAGGCTGAGGCTCAGGTTGAAATTTAAGGGGGCCATGATAGTCTTGAGTTTGGGAATGGCTGTTTTATTTAATAAGTGCTGTTTATTCAGTATGCACACAACAAGACATTAATAGAATATTGTTGTATCCCCATCCAGTTAATGCTAAATTAAATTCAGTATCTCATAAAATGAAGAGTTACTTGATTTTATTCTTGTGCATGTGAAATTGTGCTGTATTCAGTTAATTAAGCCAAATAATTAATTGAATGTGAAATGTATTTTGGACATTATAAGTGTCACATGATACAGTACATTAAAAATTATAAAATTGCATTTGTTCATTTTACTTTGCACATTCAAAAGGATAAAAGTAGAATAAAAAAGAGAAATAACATGAAAAATGACAAAATAATCCAATAATTAATCCAGTTATAAAACTAAACATTTAAAAATAAATAGAATTGTATTAGTAGTTGTGTTGTCATGGTAACATTGGTGACATCGTCTGTCGCTATGTGACATCACACCAAAGCTTTACTATGGAGCTCAGAGCAGGCTCCACTTCATTTCGAATACAGCCCTTGAAGAGGACAGCTGGACTTTGGAAGAAGCGCTACTTTAGCAGAGCACACGAAGAAGATTCAGTAAAGATTATTTCCAGATAATCAAGAATGGCAGGTTCCTACAAACCGTCAGCAGTCAGCCGCCTGTACAACCTGGCAAAGAGGCGCGGCCTGCATGTACATTTCCAGGACGCGTCTGAAAGGACGGCCGACTTTGTGACCGTTCGAGTTGTGGTTGGGGACTTCACCGCAGAGGCACAAGGACCCACCAGAAACGCCGCCAAGACCCGGGCTTGTTCCATGGTCCTGGACCAGCTCGAGAGCTTCACCGCAGCCAAACGTGAAGCCCACACCCGTCCAGACTTCGGTCTGGGAAAGGACCCCAGCTGCCGGCTGGCCGAGCTGCAGATGGCTCGAAAAGAAAAGCCGGCCGAGTACCGCACAGTGGAGGGGACAATGATGGGAAACAGCTGGGTCTTCTCCATTGAGGTTTCCTTGGGCCAGTACAAAGCGGTCGGCACTGGCCCCACAAAGAAGGAGGCCAAGAAGAGAGCGTCAACAGCACTGCTCGCACTCATGGGCTACCGAGTCCCAGAGGAGGACCTGCTTCACCTACATGGTCCAAAACAGACCGACCCAGAACCTGCACCGCTGAGTCCCACTGAGACCACCGTCCACCAGAGTCTGCAGGAGGAGGAAGGTCTCAGTGCACGGGACAGTCCAGTGGAGAACCAAACTCCACAGGACAATCAACGTCAAGGGCAGAACCAAGGCCAAAGACCGGCCGTCAAAAAGTACAGCCGTGCCCCACGGGTCCACATCCGTCCAGACTTTGGCCTGGGCAAAGACCCCAGCAGTCGCCTGTCTGAGCTTCAGATGACTCGCAAAGGGAAGTTTGCTGAGTACGCCCTGGTGGAGGGGAGACTGGAGGGTAACAGCGGGATATTCAGCATTAAGGTTACCCTGGACCAGCACACCGCAGTCGGGACGGGCCCCACCAAGAAGGAGGCCAAGAAAAGAGCATCAACAGCACTGCTCGTCATGATGGGCTTCCAAGTCCCCAAGGAGGACCTGCTTGGAGTATACATTCCTCAAAAACCACAGGACAGCTCAGAGGACACTCAAAGTCCACAGGACAGATCAGAGGACGCTCAAAGTCCACAGGACAGTTCAGAGGACGCTCAAAGTCTTCAGGACAGCTCAGAGGACGCTCACAGTCTTCAGGACAGCTCAGAGGATGCTCAAAGTCCCCAGGAAAGCTCAGAGGATGCTCAAAGTCCTCAAGACAGCGCAGAGCATGCTCAAAGCCCTCAGGACAGCTCAGAGGACGCTCAAAGTCTACAGGACAGCTCCGAGGATGCTCAAAGTCCTCAGGACAGCTCAGAGGACACTCAAAGTCCCCAGGACAGCTCAGAGGACGTTCAAAGTCCACAGGACAGCTTAGAGGACTTTCTTAGCCCACAGGATAGCTCAGAAAACATTCAAAGTCCACAGGACAGCTCAGAGGACGCTCAAAGTCCCGAGGACAGCTCGGAGGACGCTCAAAGTCCACAAGAAAGCCCAGAGGACACTCAAAGTCCACAGGACACCTCAGTGGATGCTCAAAGTCCACAGGAAAGCTCAGAGGACGCTCCAAAACCACAGGACAGCTTTGAGGACAACAAAAATAGACAGGAACCTTCAGACGCACCACTGACCCTCTCTGGACCTTCAGTGGAGAGGCTTGTGATCCGAGTCCTGGTGAAAAACCTGCTGAAAAAGGACTCCCGTAAGGAAGTGTGGGACCACTTCAGTGCCATAGTGGACATCCTGGAGAAGGCGGCCCTGGACCAGTTCAAAGTGCCGGATGGAGTAGTTCTTAAACTGAAGAATGTGAAGAAAATAGGCAAAGCTGCTGCCAGAGACCTGATCTATGAGTATGGCTCTGCATCCAAGGTCCTGGAGCTAGCCCTGGGACCAGACCACAACGAGTTCGTGAAGGATGCTGTGAAACATCTGAAGATCCGCCGCAACGCCTTCCTCAATCGGCCAAAAACTGGACTGGCTCGATTCTTTCCAAAATGGGACAAGCCTGTGATAGTGGCCCATTAGATCCGCAGGCCATCATGCAGAGATCCTGTCTTCTTTAAGAGGAGTTTACTCTTTTTAAAGGATTGACAACTCTGCCTTCTTTAAAATGCATACAAAATAAACAAAAAAACTATTAAAAAAAATACAGTCTGTGTTGGTTCTTAATGATTCAATTTAAGACATTTACTTCTAGTATTTTCTCTTATGTAAATATAGTGTATTTCATTATTTCCACAAAGGATATTATGTTTTTGCCAGTTTACATGTTTGTTTGTAACAACAAATCTCAAAATATTACTGTTTTGAACTGTCTTTGGCAGGGTTGAAGGCTTATTTGCCAGTATGTCAGTATTTCCTAAGTGAAATGTTAAACTATCTGAATAATTCACATCTGGTGTCAGAACAGTAGGATGTAATATGGCGTCCTGGTTGGGCAATGTCTGCAAAGAAAATATGAATGAGGAGGGCGTCAAACACAGGACAGGAGAAAGTAGGACATGGGTCTAACAGGGATCCACCAAAAAGGACTTTGTAAGGAAATTTTCAAAACAAACTTAGCCAGAGTACAGCAATCGCAACACATCAATCAAAAAGTGACTCATGAAGATGTTTTTTGTCAATTGTAGCAAAACTTTGTAGCTTATAACAAAAATGTTTCTGGATCTATTTAAGAGAAGATAGTTTTGGTGATTTTGCTCACAGAAAGAAGACATGTCTCTAACATTTATACATTATTGCAACCAGAGAAACAACAATTCATCATTCATGTAAGAATGTATAAATAATGCAAAATATCTAATATTTATTAAACTTACTGGGGGTCCAGCAGATCCAGGAGGGCCCAGTAAACCAGAACAAAAAACAAAAAACAAAAAAAAACAGCTACACTGAATTAACTTAGAATAAGCCTAGTAAAATATAACTACAGTATGACATGTTTGGTTATTTTTAACACGTTTTAAATTTCTTATATTTTTTACAGTAGCATTAAGTGTCAAACTGACTTCTGGACTGGCTCTCTACACTTAACTCAATCAATTACAATCTTGCACTGAGGTGAGTTTAGTCCAATAGTTTAATCCAAAGAGAAATCCATATAGACTCAGTACACACAAAGTGAAATATTTAGATAACATACACATTTAGATGACATTTAATTATTTTAACTACAGTATGTTAATTGTAGCTCATGACAACCAGCCCCAACTGATCTGACACAGTTTGAGCTACTTACAGTCATTTTTTCAGCTCTGGTGCTTCTAAAAGACTCACATCAAGAAGCAAATCTGACTTATAGACAAGTAAATATAGTTTTAAAGAATGTGCAGATAGTAATATTTGTTAACAACTGCCTTATGTATTGACAGTAAGCTGCTGGTTGGAGATATTGCAATAGTCAAAAAAAAAAAAAAAAAACATAGGTGAAAAATTACACACACAATAAAAATGACAATGACAACAAAGGAACCAGTATCATCCTCCACTGATTCCAGTTAGGGGTCTGGTGACTGGAGCCTATCCCAGCAACTTTGGGCCTTAGGCGGGGTACGCCCTGGACAGTGACTCACAGGGCGGACACTCACTGTGGGACATTCTCCTGTACATGTGGGTCTCCTGTCTATCTCCCAACAGTAGATGTTTAAGATAGGCCACATCAAGAAGAAATAACAGCAGAAAAAACACACACATATGTTTTTTACATTTATTAATAAACTTTACAAACATAAAATTCTACAGAGCCCAGGAAAATTCACATAAAAAGTCATATTAAAAAACATTAAAAAGTACAAAGTTTCCCTGATTTTAATAATGCAAAAAAAAAAAAAAAAAAAAAAAAAAACAGGTGCAAAGAGTCATGCAAACCTATTCACCAACATTTGTCACTGGAAAGACACAAAGATATTTAAAAAAATAGTGTATGAAGAGCATTCACATACAGTACATAACCAATACTCACAGCATGAATGGCATACAGCTGTGTGGACAGTTAAAGCCCTGCTTTATCATTGTTTATTGTTTCATTGTTATCATTACAAATGAAATCATTCATCATTGCACACATCTGAGGCTCGTTCTCTTGAGTTGTTTCTTGGCTCGTTGATTCCAGAAGTCCCTCTTCTGAGTTTTCTGGTTTGTTTGTCTTGAGATTTTCTCTGTAAAGACATTTAGACACAGTCACAATGAGCCCTGGACCTGTTTGTGAAGCTACTGAAGACTTTAGAGCTAATGATAATCAACACTTTTATTTTTCCAAACCTGTATGAACACATTATGACACAAATGAAAGAGGCTCTACACAGCAGCTAGTTTTTGCTTTTAGTTTGTGTGACATAAATATCATGATCTAGAAACAAAAGTGTGCCCTTATAAAAGATTAAAATGCAGTTTAGTTCAATGTTTATAAAACTACTTACTCTAAGACTTCTGTGCTGCTTTCAGTTTTCTGTGCATCAGCCTTAAACAGAAATAAAAATGTTTTTCCATATCTGTTTTTATTTGACCAAGAAGGCTTCATTTAAAATGTTATTTTACCTTTTTATATTGATACCATCTGATGAATGCAATTCCAAATACAGCCACACAAAAACAAAGTAGCACTGACACAAGCAGATAAAGAAGAATCCCTCGGACAGAAGATGGGTCTGTAACGGTCTCCAGGACTCACTGTAGACCAGTTCTGATCCAGTCTGGTTTAAAATGATCTCACTGAGGTTAAATGTCCAGACAAAGCTGTTAATGGTCGAGTTGGTGTCAGAGCAGGGAATGGTTACTTCATTCTCTGAAACGCTCAGTCCAGCTGAAGCAATAAAACAAAAACTATGATTTAATGTATTTAAATTAAACATGGTGTACAATTATCACAACAAATATGCATGGGTTGTATTTAAAATGTAATCAATCTATTTTGAACATGATTTGTACTGAAGCCTAGAAAATATTTAGCAATTTAACTGCTCAAATATGATCATATTACATTTGTTTAAAAAATATTTTATAACCTGTAGAGTTAGAGGCCATTTTCAAAACTTTTCAATTTCAGGGCCTGAGAGCACTGTCCAGTTGTAAACAATTGGCTGGACAATGTGGATTTTAGTGTAAAATGTTGCCAGAAGCATAAAACAATCAAGGGTTAAACTCACCTCCCATCCTGTAGGTGGCGCTCCTCCAGCTGTGCAGAGTGCTGACATTACAGCTGTGTTCATGTGGAGGGCTGTGTGGAAGTCTGACAGAGCTGACCACAGAGTAAAGACCATTCTCTGTTGTCTCTACAGTAGTGTGGTGTTCAGTAGAAGGAGTCCAGCTCACTTCAGGTTGTGGGTAGATTCCCTCAGATCTACAGAGCAGCTCCTCTCCTCTCTGCTCCAGACTCACATCAACAACAGGAGCTGAGACACAGAGAACAGTGGTTTAGTCCCAGCAGTGACAGTGAAACTTCTCTGCATGGAAACAGAACAAACAACACATTTCTCACCAAATACTTTCAAGTTGATAATAAACACATTGCTGCTCTCCTGCTCGGCTGTGCTGGTGAGACACTCATATCTTCCTTCATCCTGAACTTTGACCTCTGTGAGAGCAGCAGTGAGGCGTTTCCTCTGGAGATCTCGTCCTCAAACAGAGAGGTCCTGTCTGTGTAGTTCTCATGTTGGTGCTTAAACTGGTTCTGCTCATGATAATAACTGTAAACTGGAATATCACCAGGTTCCTTAAACCAGTGTATGACAGGATCAGTCCCACTCTGGAAGCTGCAGGGCAGGACACAGCTCTCCATAAAAACACAGGACACTGGAAGAGCTAAGGGACAAGAGATGGGACAGTTAATTTCTGAGATCTAAATGATCTCTAAAACCTCACTCATAGAAGAATTTTAATAACTGACAGATGACTTAAGATTAATTTGGGTCATTATTATGAGAAAATAAAGTCATAAATTTGACAGTAAACATTTAAAGTCATATTTTTGAGATTCTACAGAGCAGCCATGACCTAAATGAATATGGATCATAGATGCACTGTATTAGACATTTATAGATTTTAATTCTCTTAATCGTTCCATGGTGTATTTATTAGTTTACCTGACAATTATATAAGTAAGAGAGAATTAAACAGCGAGGACCTGTGCGTTAAACTGTTATGCACAGAGGAAATTAAAAGGACTTGACGGAAAAATAGGCCAACAGTGCAAAAACAGTAAAAAAAAAAACATTTTAGACCATATAATAGTTTTTAGAGTAATTAAAAAACTACAACAGTGTACTCCACACAAACGTGGCGCTCTACATAATCCACATAAAGTGCAGCTTTTGGCTCTGTGTGGCTAACTACACAGGAGGAGATGGAACATCGTCAATCTTTGTAAATTTTCACTAAGTGTTGTTTTTTAACCCCTCTCTTATCAGTGCAGTTTACACTCCATCCATGACACCAGGGGGCGCTGTTTTAGCATACGCTCTTATGAGTGGTGCGTTGGAATAAACGACTTATTTGGTTGTTTGGACTTGGAGGACTTGTTGTGACAGTCTCAAGCAGCCACTTTGAAAAGGCCAGTGTGACTGCTGCAGCTCGTCACTGAACATGTTCCGTCCATCTAAATGTGAAGCAAGGATTTCTCAAACTACACATTTAATATTGTTACCAGTTCCAGATACAGGACATGTTGCTTTCTTTTATCTCCTAAAATAAACAAATACATGATGCAAACCACTGAGTTTGGCTAAAATGGCAATGAGAGTTCCTTCAAGATGAGCAGAGTGCTTATTTTACTCCTGTTATTTCAGTCTGTGAAGTTTGTTGTGTTTTCTATGCACATGTCAACAACACTAGAGACTGCTATGTCTCGGTGTGTTTGTTTGTAACCCACAGCAATGCTATAATACTATATCAACCATGAAGTTACAATTATATCATTATAACTGTGATACATAAATAGTCTGTATGATTCAATTATTTTTGTGTTTAGAAGAAATTCAGATTACATTGGCTTTTATGATATAGCCCACTGTTGAGGCTTACCTTCACTGGAGCAGATGGATGAAAAAAAGCACAAGAGTAACAAAAACAGCCTCACTGCCATCCTCCATGTAAAAGTCACACCACTGTAGCACAAAGTTCAGATTCCTCTTCACCAGGACCTGCTCATGTTTGATCCCAGCTGTCCAGTGGATCCAGTTCTCTTTGATACTGCTCAGTCCAGATATAACGATGTGTACTGCAGGATGTGGCCCACCCTATGTCCACAACAACTGTGGATAAAGTTTTAGAGAAAGCACAGTTTCAACACTCACCGTGCAGCAGACATGTGGAGAGCATTACATCTCAAAGTCTAACGAGGGAACTAACTTCTCTGGTTCCTTTGTGACCCAAATGAATTTGAAATCTCATACTTACAGAGCTCATACTTACACAGAGGGTGTGTCATTAACATTAAAAATACTTACAGACCTCATACACTGGCTGCGATTTGTTAAACAAAAAACAGGGGGTGGGGGGTTCCCGATTCCAATATGACGTAGGTTCCCGATCTCTGTTGGCAGCCTGCTGAGAGGAGGGAGAGGGGACGAGAGAAGCTACGGAGCGATCCTCAAACAGTAAAAGAGTAAAATGCGGGACACAGGCAGCTCTAATTTGCAGAACGTGTCATTTAGAGTCATGCACAACGTGAGTCAACTTATTTTATCCTACCTGAAGTTAAAGCAGAGGCAGTGATGGAGAGAACAGGAGCAGAGGCAGGGACAGAAAACCAGAAGATGAGAAAATCCCTCCCTCATCCTGCTCATACACTAAATGTTGACACAGAGACATGTAGTCGGAAATTAAAACAGCAGCTGGGCGGAAATCGGAAAGTGATCATTAGGTACGTCACTGGCATACCAGTCCAGAACAGTTTTAAGTCTGGACTTGAACATTGTCAGAGTAGAGGTCTAACATCGTCAGGAAGACTGTTCCAGAGTTTAGCTGCATAAAACTGAAGCACTGCTCCACCGAGTTTAGTCCTGACTCTGGGACCAGCAGAGACCTGTCCCTGAGGTCCTCAGAGTCCCAGCAGAGACCTGTCCCTGAGGTCCTCAGAGTCCCAGCAGAGACCTGTCCCTGAGGTCCTCAGAGTCCCAGCAGAGACCTGTCCCTGAGGTCCTCAGAGTCTATTCTCTGAGCGATCTATCTATACACAGACACACACACACACACACACACACACACACACATAAATATATATGAAATAATAAAGAGGAACAAGAAACAGACATTTGAGTGAAGCATTTCTTGGCCAGTAACATGTCGACACCAGGGGGCGCTCCCGGACCGGTTTGCCAGTGACGTATCTATTGATCACTTTCCGATTTCCATTTTCCGACTACGTGTCTCTGTGTCAGCATTTAGTGCATGAGCAGGGTGAGGGAGGGATTTTAACGCCTTCTGGTTTTCCTGTCCCTGCCTCTACTCCTGTTCTCTCCATCACTGCCTCTGCTTTAACTTCAGAGAGGATAAAATAAGTTGACTCACGTTGTGCATGACTCTAAATGACACGTTCTGCAAATTAGAGCTGCCTGTGTCCCGCATTTTACTCTTTTACTGTTTGAGGATCGCTCCGTAGCTTCTCTCGTCCCCTCTCCCTCCTCTCAGCAGGCTGCCAACAGAGAACCTACATCATAAAACAACAGCTGAGTGATGAATCTGCCAGGTTGGTGCTCACAGACAGAGAAATGCCACAGAGTTGCATTAAAAACAGCGGCATAAAAAGTAAACAAATATCTCCCTCTCTCTCTGCTCAGGACAGAGAGAGCAGCAGAGGACAGGTCAGACATCCTTCTCCACTTCTTTCTAAATATTTGTTAATTTTAGGATGAAACGAGCAAAACAATCTAATAGCACAGGCACAGTTTATCCTTCCTTTAGTTCGTTTGCGCCTAATTTGTTATGCAAATTAACCGCGTGCATATTTAATGAGACGCTAAGTTTTATGCAGTTATGCACGTGACACTTTGTTTTTGCACAGAAGTCATTAGCCTCGTTATTCTTTTCACAGATTATATCAATAATCTTCCTCAAACCATAGACAGCTTAAAACAAATGCACCAAGAAGCAGAAAATGTGGTCTGCTCTTTTTAAAAAAAATGATTTAAATTAGTAAAATAAATGATATTTTTCTTAAATAACAAAGACGAACAAGAGACACACGTTTGAGTGAGGCATTTTTGGCCAGTAACATGGGGGGGGGGGGGGCTCCCAGACAGGCATCAGGACAGGCATGCCAGCCACGTACCGATTGACGTCATATTGGAATCGGGAACCCCCCACCCCCTGTTTTTTGTTTAACAAATCAGCCTATGTATGAGGTCTGTAAGTATTTTTAATGTTAATGACACACCCTCAGTGTCATATGAGCTCTGTAAGTATGAGATTTCAAATTCATTTGGGTCTCAAAGGAACCAGAGAAGTTAGTTCCCTCGTTAGACTTTGAGATGTAATGCTCTCCACATGTCTGCTGCACGGTGAGTGTTGAAACTGTGCTTTCTCTAAAACTTTATCCACAGTTGTTGTGGACATAGGGTGGGCCACATCCTGCAGTACACATCGTTATATCTGGACTGAGCAGTATCAAAGAGAACTGGATCCACTGGACAGCTGGGATCAAACATGAGCAGGTCCTGGTGAAGAGGAATCTGAACTTTGTACTACAGTGGTGTGACTTTTTACATGGAGGATGGCAGTGAGGCTGTTTTTGCTACTCTTGTGCTTTTTTCATCCATCTGCTCCAGTGAAGGTAAGCCTCAACAGTGGGCTATATCATAAAAGCCAATGTAATCTGAATTTCTTCTAAATACAAAAATAATTGAATCATACAGACTATTTATGTATCACAGTTATAATGATGATGATGATAAAGAAGCTATGAGCAGTAGCTGTATATTTTTTATATTTGATACAAATTACCAGGGGCGTAGCCAGAATTTTTTTACTGGGGGGGGGGCAGCTGGATCCTGTCATTTTATTGTGGTGGCACATGGCAGATTATTATTATAGAACTAATATAAAAAATGTGATTTATCTTCTGTTCTGTTCTGAAGCCAGGTATTTGGATGGTTTGAGGAAGTTAGGAGCTGAGCCATGATGTCTGCAGCTCACAGAAGGGAAAGTCGTGACTCACAGGTGTTAAGAGTGTAACTAATTTACCGGGGGTCTAGGGGTCCTCCCCCAGGGAAAAAATCAATATAACAGAAGATATTTGCTGTATCCTGGTGCATTTTAAAGTGTTTTAGCTGACTATAGAGTGAGCAAAACAATCAGTCCTTCCAGGATTTTACGGGCAATTTTTGTGATTGTTGCTAAAATGTCTGATTTTGCTTTTCTTAAAAGTTGCGCTAAAAGTTGCAATTTTTTTTGTCTATAATTAACAGATAAAAAGTACCAGAGGTGATAAAAATACACTGTTACTTGAGCTTTTTGTTAAAAATATTAGCTAGAACTATAAAAACTAACAAAATCTGTTTTTAAACATATATGAGGTGGTAATAATCAGGGGTGAAAGTAGATTTTTGCTTATGCTGGTACTATAACAAATTATGCCTACATATATATTTTAATAGCAGAAAAAGCAAATACGCAGTTGAGAATGAATCTTGACTATAAATGAAAAATATAGACATGTCTTATGTCTTATGGGTTTGACAACAAATCAAACATAACCTATAAAGGCCAAGGCCCCAAACAAACTGGATGTGTAACTGCAGCGTGGTGACAGCGTCAGGAAACTGTTTTCACTTCAGCCCCAGCTCAGCAGATCAGAGCAGCCACACTGCAGCGTGAGACGTGAGGCTCGACGGACGTCAAACAGGGCTGTGACACAACTCTCCTAGAAAATCAAACCCTCGCCGAATTTTGACGCTGGCGGCTGACGCTGGATTGCGTTTTTTTAATCCAAAATACACACAAAATTAGCATATATTGTTATATTTTGGCAACTACAATGAGCATTACCCATACCTTATGCGCTTTTTTAATGTTTGGGGCTCTGGGGTTAGGGTTAGGGACCGTGAACGAGAACTTTCACTTGTACTGTAAAAAGTCTCATGTTTGGAATGTCCAGTCTACAGAGATAGTAAACATATGTCTCTTTATTCAAATATAGTCACCATAGGTCTGTTATATGTGGCTGTACTCTCATATTGACTTCTGAATGGCTTTTCTGTAGAGAAGGAGCTGCCAGCAGTGAGTTGCTCACGCAGCCGTGTGTACAACCTCGCGTCGCCGCGATGCAGCTGTGACGCGTGTTTGGGGCCCAATACACACCGGACGCGCAGACGCGCCTCAAAAAATACGCCCCTATTGTTTTCTATGAGAGCCCTCTTACTGGGCGGGCGGCGGTGG
>CM036259.1:3967426-4029926 GCA_020698575.1 Bostrychus sinensis | reverse complement strand
CTGTGCGCTCCAGCTCCATGCTGCAGCTCCCCGCTGCTCCTCCATGCCGCTTTGTCTGTGAGTGCGCCGCACCTCCGCATCGCTCCTCCATGCTGCTTTGTCTGTGAGTGCGCCGCACCTCCGCATCGCTCCTCCATGCCGCTTTGTCTGTGAGTGGGCCACACCTCCGCATCGCTCCTCCATGCTGCTTTGTCTGTGAGTGCGCCGCACCTCCGCATCGCTCCTCCATGCTGCTTTGTCTGTGAGTGCGCCGCACCTCCGCATCGCTCCTCCATGCTGCTTTGTCTGTGAGTGGGCCACACCTCCGCATCGCTCCTCCATGCTGCTTTGTCTGTGAGTGCGCCGCACCTCCGCATCGCTCCTCCATGCCGCTTTGTCTGTGAGTGGGCCACACCTCCGCATCGCTCCTCCATGCCGCTTTGTCTGTGAGTGGGCCACACCTCCGCATCGCTCCTCCATGCCGCTTTGTCTGTGAGTGCGCCGCACCTCCGCATCGCTCCTCCATGCCGCTTTGTCTGTGAGTGCGCCGCACCTCCGCATCGCTCCTCCATGCTGCTTTGTCTGTGAGTGCGCCGCACCTCCGCATCGCTCCTCCATGCTGCTTTGTCTGTGAGTGCGCCGCACCTCCGCATCGCTCCTCCATGCTGCTTTGTCTGTGAGTGCGCCGCACCTCCGCATCGCTCCTCCATGCTGCTTTGTCTGTGGCTCTGACCTCCGGCGCGCATTACTGCTGCGCTGCTGCTGAGAGAGAAATAAGCTGCTCTGCTCGGAAAAGGGGACAGCCCACAGACAGCGGTAAAAAAAATTGCGGAGTTTGGACGAAGTTGCAGGGTCGCGCTGAATTAGCGGAGTTTGCTTGATTTTGCAATAGCTGCGATGCAACATCACGAAATCCTGGAGGGACTGATCACTGTGCAGTTTTCTATCGCCTGTATGTAGTGTGTGGGAGAGCTGAACTGTTTGGAAGCATGTTGTTGTTAATTAGTGCAATGTGTTAGATATTTTTAACAAACTTACAACAACTTACTAAGTAACTTTGTCTACATCACAACTTTTCATGAGAGTCTAAAGGCCTAGATACACCAAGGCGACTCCCAGACTGCCACCGAAAAGACGGAGCGACAGCTCGTCTCTTCTCGTCTCCTCTCGTTCCCTCCCGTTTCCTCACGTCGCATGACCTTTTTCCCTCTTCATACACTGAAGCGACAACCGACCTAAAGACCGTGTCTTGCGCATGCACGTGATGTAGTTACCCCCCCCAAAGCGGCAGATGGCGCTAGCCAGTGAACAAAGATCAACGGAAGTGACACAATGTTTGCGGAAGACATATGCATGTAGCGCGCCTTGGTCTGCCACTGTTCTCAGCTTGTTTGAGAAGCGTGATCATGGCCAGTTTGGACATTGTTTTGTGTGGATTAGGTGCCGCTGCTCTGTTACTTGAAGAAGATAACTTTCCGCACGGAATTGCGAAGAATGCAAAAATGGTGACAGTACGCTGCCACAGCGGTTTTCACCTCTCGTCACTCCGTCACTTCCGCTAAAATTCCCGTGAGCTGATTGGCGCGGCAGCTGTAGTGCTAGGCCTATCAGAGCGCTTCGTGCCAAAGACCAAAGACGCCGATTCAACAACAACAAGGCCAATCGGCAGAAAACTGGTCAGACGGCCTCCGTCCTGGAGCGATGGGGGCTGACGGCGCATACAGATCAAAAGGACGGAAATGAGCGACGTGGAAGAACCGTTCAGACGGCTTCAGATGGGCGATCGTCGCCTTGATGTATGGAGGCCTTAAGAGCCTCTCACAGTGTGTACTGTCAGGTCCTGTCTGCTCCTCAGTGCAGTACTAATGCCTTTCCTTTCAGTCTCTGCCACAATAAAGTTGTTTCTGCTGCTGGAAAAGGATGAAGCTTTATTTTGAAGGGTCACAAGGGGTGGTCGATTGCTGTTAACAGAAACTTTACAGTGATTCCCCATCCAGCTGCAGTTTCTCCTCAGCTCTTCTCCATCTCTCCTCTTACTTTTGATCATAATTAATAACAACTTATTGGAAATAGTTTTCTCTTTTGTAATAGTTTTTGAGTAAAAGAACCGCGCGTCTTGTAATGAAGCCTAAATGCTTTTACAAACTTTAATGGTGCATATCTCTGTGATTCCTGAACCTATCAACGCGAAATAAAAACTGACACAAAGCTTGAAGTCTTATCTGTCAGGAGGATTTAGCTGCACGTCTCTATGTCAAGATGTTTGTTTTACAACAGCTGCGCAAAGACGTAACGTCAGTCACTCACGCCAGCGTCATTATGGACCTACGTAGCCCGCGCAGGACCGCTCAGGGGGGGCCGATGGGGTGGCCAAGCTCTGACCAGCAGGGGTGGCCACCCCAGGCCACCACGTGGCTACGCCACTGCAAATTACCCACATCTGTGCCAAGATATAACAAACATGTTTAAATCAAATATTAGTTTTACTGGTAACTGTGCTGTTATAACAAGCAACGTTGTACTAAAAATCTTGTCTTGCATGTTGTGTGTTGCTGGCCCCTAGTGGTCAGTTCTGAGTTAGGTTTGGTTTTGTTTTGTTGTCCATGTGCTGAGTAGTATGAAGCTACTGCACTCAGAGACCCACACTTGATGTGTACGCCATATTCATGTAAACAAGAGCGGAAAGAAAAATGCTTTAAAATACTTTTTCCTAATGTATAATGTATTGGCGATGAATTAGATATCTGTATTTTTTTTCTTACTTAATATTGGTATCGGCATCAGTCTCAAAAAGTCATGTATCGGTCGGCTCTATTAACAAGTATATTGCTATAAAACTACTCTAAGTACAATTTATTCAGAGAGTTACGGAAGTAATTGTAACTCATTACTGCACATCTCTGAAAGATTAAGCAGTTTATACATGACTTACCAAGAGCATTAGCATTATCAACAGCTTCAGCTGATAATTATTATTCCATTTTGAGCTTAGCATTATTGTTAATATGATTTCAGTTGTTCATTGATGGTGCATTTAAAGACATTATGTTCTCTCAGCTTTGACCTGGGAATGCAAGTGTTAAAAACTATATTTTTATTAATTTGGTGAATTTATCGATATATTTGGTGATTTTTTTAATAATAATTACACTTTTTACAAAATTCTTATAGATAAAAAATGAATCAGTGAAAAAAATGTTGCAAAAACTCCAGAAACTTTTGTATTCTATTGTTTTCTATGCCTTTGCATCAGGGTGTTATGAGCTTTTCCGACCAGCAGGGGGCACAGTTGTGAAAAACGAGGGGTCTGAGAGTGCGGGTCTCTGAGTGCGGGTCTGAAAATGCGGGCTCCGAGTCTGCAGATTCATAATAATATTGGATGTGCCGCTCTGCAAAGCATGGTCTGCTCACAACACACAGACAGTTTCATTGTTTTAGCCTTGGAGTACCTTTGTCCGTAAGTTAACCCATGTTTGTCGCTTGCTCTATTTGTGTTTTTGTAGCCTATGTAATGTTATTAATGCATATTTTTGTATGTTTCATTTTTACAAAAAGATTAACATCTGCACTTTTTTGCTGCATGGCCTTTCAAAGTCTTATTTTTGTTTGTTTGTTTGTTTGCTATCTGTCTAACCTACCAGCTACGCCACAGTGAGGACAGAATAATAACAATGGTACAGCTGAGTTCTTAACAAGTAAAAAAATACTTTACATAATGGCCAAGTTGTTTATATTTACATTTTTTGTTTTGGTTTTAAATTCTGCATCGCTGCTCATCCAAACAGAAAAGAGCAAAGGCTGGTAACCCACAGACCATTGTTTTGATTTAGACTGCAGTACCGTTTTAAACCAGTAGGGACGCTTTTGCTGCTTCCAGTACCTTTAAGTGAAAATAAATCTTACATAAATTAAACTATTTGCAGCTGTGGTGTTTGTAAATAGCATCAGCTGGTCATTTAAAAATGAAGCTAAAATATACTTTATATCAGTGGTGAGTGACCAATGCTATTTGGATTTGATTATTACATTGTTACTGTTTTTCATTGTTTTCTATTGGACATTATTTATATGTAAAGATAAAGTTTGTCAACATAGCAGTCTCTAGTGTTGTTGACATGTGCATAGAAAAACAGAACAAACTTCACAGACTGAAATAACAGGAGTAAAATAAGCACTCTGCTCATCTTGAAGGAACTCTCATTGCCTTTTTTGCCAAACTCAGTGGTTTGCATCATGTATTTGTTTATTTTAGGAGATAAAAGAAAGCAACATGTGCTGTATCTGGAACTGGTAACAATATTAAATGTGTAGTTTGAGAAATCCTTGCTTCACATTTAGATGGACGGAACATGTTCAGTGACGAGCTGCAGCAGTCACACTGGCCTTTTCAAAGTGGCTGCTTGAGACTGTCACAACAAGTCCTCCAAGTCCAAACAACCAAATAAGTCGTTTATTCCAACGCACCACTCATAAGAGCGTATGCTAAAACAGCGCCCCCTGGTGTCATGGATGGAGTGTAAACTGCACTGATAAGAGAGGGGTTAAAAAACAACACTTAGTGAAAATTTACAAAGATTGACGATGTTCCATCTCCTCCTGTGTAGTTAGCCACACAGAGCCAAAAGCTGCACTTTATGTGGATTATGTAGAGCGCCACGTTTGTGTGGAGTACACTGTTGTAGTTTTTTAATTAGTCTAAAAACTGTTATGTGGTCTAATTTTTTTTTATTATTATTTTTTTTTTACTATTTTTGCAATTTTGTTATATTTTTCCCCTTTTAAGCCCTTTTAATTTCTTCTGAGTATAACAGTTTAATGCACAGGTCCTCGCTGTTTAATTCTCTCTTACTTATATAATTGTCAGGTAAACTAATAAATACACCATGGAACGATTAAGAGAATTAAAATCTATAACTGTCTAATACAGTGCATCTATGATCCATATTCATTTAGGTCATGGCTGCTCTGCAGAATCTCAAAAATATGACTTTAAATGTTTACTGTCAAATTTATGACTTTATTTTCTCATAATAATGACCCAAATTCATCCTCAGTCATCTGTCAGTTATTAAAATTCTTCTATGAGTGAGGTTTTAGAGATCATTTAGATCTCAGAAATTAACTGTCCCATCTCTTGTCCCTTAGCTCTTCCAGTGTCCTGTGTTTTTATGGAGAGCTGTGTCCTGCCCTGCAGCTTCCAGAGTGGGACTGATCCTGACATACACTGGTTTAAGGAACCTGGTGATATTCCAGTTTACAGTTATTATCATGAGTCAGAACCAGTTTAAGCACCAACATGAGAACTACACAGACAGGACCTCTCTGTTTGAGGAGGAGATCTCCAGAGGAAACGCCTCACTGCTGCTCACAAGGTCAAAGTTCAGGATGAAGGAAAATACAGGTGTTTCACCAAAACAGACCATCATAGCAGTGTAGTCTTTTATCAACTTGAAAGTATTTGGTGAGAAATGTGTTGTTTGTTCTGTTTCCATGCAGAGAAGTTTCACTGTCACTGCTGGGACTAAACCACTGTTCTCTGTGTCTCAGCTCCTGTTGTTGATGCGAGTCTGGAGCAGAGAGGAGAGGAGCTGCTCTGTAGATCTGAGGGAATCTACCCACAACCTGAAGTGAGCTGGACTCCTTCTACTGAACACCACACTACTGTAGAGACAACAGAGAATGGTCTTTACTCTGTGCTCAGCTCTGTCAGACTTCCACACAGCCCTCCACATGAACACAGCTGTAATGTCAGCACTCTGCACAGCTGGAGGAGCGCCACCTACAGGATGGGAGGTGAGTTTAACCCTTGATTGTTTTATGCTTCTGGCAACATTTTACACTAAAATCCACATTGTCCAGCCAATTGTTTACAACTGGACAGTGCTCTCAGGCCCTGAAATTGAAAAGTTTTGAAAATGGCCTTAGGTTTTGAGAACTCTACAGGTAAACAATATATATATTAATTTTAAACTACAGTTTTTAAACAAATGTAATATGATAATTATTGAGCACTTAAATTGCTAAATATTTTCTAGGCATCAATACAAATCATGTTCAACATAGCTCGATTATGTTTCTGAACAACATGTAAAACTGTTTTAAATACAACCCATGCATATTTGTTGTGATAATTGTACACCATGTTTAATTTAAATACATTAAATCATAGTTTTTGTTTTATTGCTTCAGCTGGACTGAGCGTTTCAGAGAATGAAGTAACCATTCCCTGCTCTGACACCAACTCGACCATTAACAGCTTTGTCTGGACATTTAACCTCAGTGAGATCATTTTCAACCAGACTGGATCAGAACTGGTCTACAGTGAGTCCTGGAGACCGTTTGTGGTCAGAGTCTCAGAGTCCAGTCTGGTTTTAAAGAATCTGAGCTCAGATCATCTGGGCCTGTACTCCTGTGTCATCACAACTGACTCTGAGACGTTTGTTATCAACACAGAGCTACAGAAACAAGGTAAGTCAGGTAAAGTCAGTGACTTTAAACTCTATATTCTATAAATGGACTTAATGTCTCTGATACAGACCCATCTTCTGTCCTAGGGATTCTTCTTTATCTGCTTGTGTCAGTGCTACTTTGTTTTTGTGTGGCTGTAATTGGAATTACATTCATCAGACGGTATCAATATAAAAAGGTAAAATAACATTTTAAATGAAGCCTTCTTGGTCAAATAAAAACAGATTTGCAAAAACATTTTTATTTCTGTCTAAGGCTGATGCACAGAAAACTGAAAGCAGCACAGAAGTCTTAGAGTAAGTAGTTTTATAAACATTGAACTAAACTGCATTTTAATCTTTTATAAGGGCACACTTTTGTTTCTAGATCATGATATTTAAAAATAAAAATAAAAAATAAAAGTGTTGATTATCATTAGCTCTAAAGTCTTCAGTAGCTTCACAAACAGGTCCAGGGCTCATTGTGACTGTGTCTAAATGTCTTTACAGAGAAAATCTCAAGACAAACAAACCAGAAAACTCAGAAGAGGGACTTCTGGAATCAACGAGCCAAGAAACAACTCAAGAGAACGAGCCTCAGATGTGTGCAATGATGAATGGTTTCATTTGTAATGATAACGAACCTAAAGCAGGCCTTTAACTGCCAGCCCTGTCCACAGCTGTGTGCCATTCATGCTGTGAGTATTGGTTATGTGGGTGAGTGCTTGTTCCTGTGTGCTGTGAGTCTGTAACTCAGGTTCAGGATCACCAATAAAAACTTCCACAATCAGGGGGTTTCGTGTGTGGGGAGGGGTTGGAAATCCTCGCCCAGGCCGATCCCATCCAACACAGCTTCCAGTACTGTCCAGAACCAGGCACAGCTCCCCCTTCAGCGACTCCTGGGTACAGGTCCTTTGTTCTTGTCGCAGGTCCCGTCTGGTCCCACCTTCCTTCTTCTCTTCCTCTGCCTGTGACTTTCGTTTTGCGTCCCCTGTTTCTCTTCCTGGTTTCCGTCTCTCGTGAGTTTCCCTCCTCCTCGTCCCAGGGCGCATTCAGGTGCACTTTTATATTTTGTGTCCCAACGAGGCGGCCAATAGTAACACTCAGGGGCTGGTCAGGGAGGTTGTCTGCATGAAGCTTGTTCTTCATCGAACCCAAACTTTATAAACTAACACAAAGTCCATGCACAATAAAATATACAGCACACAACCCATGACGTGATGTTGATGCTCTGTGCATCTCTGAGCTACCTCTTAGTCAAACATGCTGTAATTTAAGGTGACAAGGGCTTCTCTGTTACTGCCATTGAGGGATGAATGTAGAAAGTGAGCGTGTGTCTGCGTACACTGGTGTATGATTGTGTGAGTGTGAATGGATGAATGGTTCCTTGATGTAAAGTGCTTTTAGTTCCCATGGAGGTAGAAAAGCGCTAAATAAATCTGGCCATTTATCATGTGGCCATTTACTTCACCCACATTGACCACTTCAGTCACAGAATGTGACTGCAACAGGAAGGGCATCTGACATATTAATGTATTTAATGTATGTATTTGTGAACTTTAAATAAGTGAGCTGTGGATTATCCATTAATAGATTTTATGAATTCCGTTTTATTCCATAGTTTTAACTAATTATTTGAGCTTTGCAGCGACAGTGGCTCAGGAGGTAGAGCCGTCGTGCTTTAACTGGAAGGTTGGCGGTTCAATTCCTGCTCTGCCCAGCTCACAGTGACTTTGAGTTCCTAGAAAAGTGTTATATAAATCCAATGTTTAGTATTGTTACTGCTGGTTTATCTTATATCTGTAATTATGATGCTAGAGTCACATTTAAAGCTTGTTAATGCACATAAAGTTTATTATTACCATGTTTTCTTGTCTGTGAAGACTCTCACTCGTCCAGGGCAATTGCATCGCAACAAGACGTTTCACCTCTTATCCAAGAGGCTTTCTCAATTCTGAAATGAACTGGTGAGAGCTGGTTTATATTCTTCTAGGAAGGAGGAGTTTAGTTTTCCTCCTGGACAGGTGAAACGTCTTCAACTTGAAAAATCCAATCCAGATGACTGCTTTTTTTAACTTTTTGTTGCCATGTTTTCTTATCATTATTAAAGTCAGAAAAACATACTTTTTAATGTTTTTTACTATGTTTTTATGTGAATTGAATGCATGTGAAGTCTTTTATTGTAATAAAAGTTAGGTGTGTTTTTTCTGCTGTTATTTCTGCTTGGTATCTTAAACATCTACCATTGGGAGATAGTTAGTCAGAAGACACATGTACAGGAGAACTGGAGATGTCTCTAAGTGCCAGCCCTGCCACTGCTGTCCAGGGCGTACCCCGCCTAAGGCCCATAGTTGCTGGGATAGGCTGCAGTCACTGGCGACCCCTAACTGGAATAAGTAGAGGAAGATGAATGAATGTTATTGGTCTAGTGAGATGTTTATTAAAGGTGAACAAGAAGCAGGTCTCAGAGATTGGATAGGTTTTACCCAAAAATAATAATGAAGTATTTCTGTTTGACCAATGAGGGCAGGCTATGTTTAAAGTAATAATACTAAAACTACTTTGTCAGCGCTGTCTAGAGTTTATAACATGACTGAAATAACTAAAAGCATTATTCTGCCTGTTTGTTGGCTTTATCATTGATCTTTTAAGGGAAGGGAGGGGGAGAGACAGGACAGGGAAAAAAACAGACACCAGGAATGGATCCTGACAGGACGTTTGTGAGACGTTTTTGCTGAACAACATGTTAATTCCTGCATTCAGCTGGAATGGACAAATAAAAATGAAGTTCATTAAATGAGTGTGACCTGTCCTATGCTCTGTTTAATTAGCAACAAAATAGTTATTTTTCAATTATCCTATTTTATTCAGACGTCAGTGGTAGATATAATTTATTAAACAGTTTGGCAATCCTTAAAATATCCAGTATCCTCCTTTTTTCCTGTTTAGATCACAACACATATTATGGATTGAGCTTAGCCAGTTGGTTTCACTTTCGTTTGCACCTCGTCCTTCAGTCCTGGCTATTTTTGTTGCGCGACCATGAGCGGTAGTACGGTATATAAAAAGGCCAATGTGAATTTCAAAACCATTTCGAAGATAGGACACCATGTGCATGTAAATATTAATAACTGCACTTCTGAAGCGTGATTAATGACAAGGATTGATGTGAAAATATTTACACGGTTCTGTCTGCATTACTATGCTCTTGTGAAAAACAAAATCATCTTATTATTAATAGTAGTTCTGTATTTAACCTAATCTGTAAAATTTCTGGGAGAATTACTTTTCATCATCATGCTCACTATCTGTTAATTTCATAACTTTTGACTGTGAAATTCCTAATAAAACATAGTTATACAGATAGTTAGAATTAATAATATAATACAATAAAAATAATAATAAAGAAAATAATATAATAATAGGAATAATACCCAAATGTCATTGTTCATTTTAAAAATTGACTATAAAAAATACTTTCTGTGGAATACCCTTCTTTAGTTTTTATAATAATTTTCCGGAAATAGGAATGTTAGCCATTTAAGGCTTACAGTCCTTGAATTTCCAGTGGAGTTGCACAGTAAAAATAATAGAGTTATATAAAATGTAAAAATGTATGAAATGAAGTTTACAGACAGTGCACGTGGTGAGGAAGTATCTATACCGTACTGCCGCTCATAGTCGCGCACTAAAAATACTTCGACGGCAGCTTGATGCAGTAGTTTTTCGAGCGTGACCATTCATACAGTTCCCGACGCAGTTCATTATGATATTTTGACTGTAAAAGGCGCAGACTTCTCCTGTAAAACATGACACTCGACTGCTTTGTGCTGTTCCTGGCTTTATTCTGTATTTTCTCAGTTTGTTCCTGTAAAGGTGAGTGCCTCCGCTGTGTCTTTATCTAAAGCCTACATACGCCATGTTGCAAAATGAAAGAAAACGTTCTTTATTTTACCTGACCAGGTGTGAGTATTTCTTTTTATACATTCAGGTAAACTGGCTTCCTCTGTTTGTGTTGCAGTAGAGCAGTGGAGGAATGTAACGAAGTAAACGTACTTAGTTACTTACTATTTTCATGTATCTGTACCTAACTTGAGTAAATTTAACAAGGGTACTATTACTTTTACTTCACTACATTTTAGAGCAAGTTTCTGTACTTTTTTCTCCACTACTTTTTTGGGGTAATTTGAAGTACAAAGTATTTAGAATTTTATTTTAAAATCATGTTGTTTTTTTTTGTTACAGCCTCATTGTAGACACACAGTACTTAAATATAACAGATGCAGTAAAGTAGTACACACAGTACTTAAATATAACAGATGCAGTAAAGTAGTACACACAGTACTTAAATATAACAGATGCAGTAAAGTAGTACTGCTTTAGAAACATCAGAATAATAAAGAGCTCAGAGACAGATTCAGTTTCTTCTCCTGCAGCAGTTTGTTCATTTCATCTGGAAACAGCAAAATTCATTTTTCCATTTGAAAGTGAGTGAAATTTTAAGGTGATATTTTACTTGATTACATTTTTGCTCTTTTATTTGTACTTTTACCTAAATAATGAATTGAGTACTTCTTCCACCTCTGCACTAGGCCTATGCTGTAGTAGTGGCAAGAAGGAAGCCAGGTGTTGTTGATTATTATTATTATTTATTTTTTACACTGGTGTTGTTCAGCAGCCCTCAATTTAACTCCAGCAGCCCTAAAAAAAGAGACGAACTTAAAAATAAAAATATTTTGACACTATAAAGGCAGGAGGCAGCCACATGAGCTGCTCACATCCACATTCTCCTCCAGATCTGTAGGAAAACTGATATTTTTACTCTGATCTCTTTTAGCTTCATTGTTTTGTGGTTGGTACAGAGCTCAGGTGATGATGATGGGAAGCTGGGGCTGTAGGTGCTGTAGGTGCTGTAGGGGGCTCTACGGGTGCTGTAGGGTGCTGTAGGGGGCTCTACGGGTGCTGTAGGTGCTGTAGGGGGCTCTACGGGTGCTGTAGGTGCTGTAGGGGGCTCTACGGGTGCTGTAGGGGGCTGTAGGGGGCTCTACGGGTGCTGTAGGTGCTGTAGGGGGCTCTACGGGTGCTGTAGGGGGCTGTAGGGGGCTCTACGGGTGCTGTAGGTGCTGTAGGGGGCTCTACGAGTGCTGTAGGGGGCTGTAATCACCATTACACAGGTTTTGCCACAATGTTTTTGCATAGATTTGAACTGTTCCATCTCTGTCTTGTGTCTCAGATTCTGAAGTGTCCTGTGTTTTTATGGAGAGCTGTGTCCTGCCCTGCAGCTTCCACAGTGAACATGAATTAGCCATCCAGTGGATAAAGACAGAAGGAAGTCTTACTGTCCACAGCTTCTACCACGGTCAGGACTTGGACCAACACCAGGACTACACAGACCGGACCTCTCTGTTTGTGGAGGAGATCTCCAGAGGAAACGCCTCACTGAGTCTGAGACAAGTCAAGATCCAAGACCAGGGAAGATACTTGTGCTTGGCCAACAGTCAGCCGACCTATGTCAACATGAAGGTGTTCGGTAAGAAAGGTTTGGTTACTTCAGGTTATACTGGTAGGACGCTGGTTACCAGTGAAAGCAGCTCAAGTTTTCAATCATTTTCTTCTAAAAGAGAATAAGTTTCACTACAGGGGAACATAAAGGAAATGTTCAACCCCAAAGTTTATAAAGACCAGAGCCAAAATGGCATCTGCCTGGACCAAAGTAAATTCACTGTGTGAGCTTTAGAAGTCAACAAACCAGAACTCCTGTGATTAATATGAAACAAACCAAACATTGGTGAAGTGAACTTAAAGCTGAACGACGCAGCTTCTTCCATGGATTTGAGAAATGTAATCCACGTCTTTGTTACCAAGGCTGGATTATTGTAATGCACTTTATTTTGGCGTTAGTCAGTTCTCCATCAGTCGACTGCAGCTCGTTCAAAATGCAGCTGCACATCCCATAACTGGCACAAGAAAATGTGAGCACAACACACCGATTTTATCCTCCGTTTGTTTTATTCTGTACTGCCTGTGCACTTTAGGATCCATGTTTAACATCTTTTATTTGTTTTTAAATGTCTGAAGGGTGTTGCCCCACTGTACTTCTCTGTTCTTAAAACCCACCTGTTCTCACCGGCCTTTGACACACTCGAGATTATTATTTATTTATTCTTATTTTGTTATCATTTCTGGTTCAGGTCTAAAAAGTTTAGCTGCAAACTTCAACTAAGTATCACATGCTACTAATAATAAGTGTATTTTACAATGACAAATTGGTCCAGTGTCATATTTTCTATAAAAATAAAAGCAGGAGCTCTGCTGTTTCTGTTGGAAACAGATGTTTGTATTACACCAAGTAAGAGGAAAGTCATGTAATGATGCTTTAAAGGTAAACTTGTCTGTAGCTCAGAGGAGTCTGCTCAGACTGAATAAACCAAGTCAGAACCAAACCAGGACTAAACCACTGTTCTCTGTGTCTCAGCTCCTGTTGTTGATGTGAGTCTGGAGCAGAGAGGAGAGGAGCTGCTCTGTAGATCTGAGGGAATCTACCCACAACCTGAAGTGAGCTGGACTCCTTCTACTGAACACCACACTACTGTAGAGACAACAGAGAATGGTCTTTACTCTGTGGTCAGCTCTGTCAGACTTCCACACAGCCCTCCACATGAACACAGCTGTAATGTCAGCACTCTGCACAGCTGGAGGAGCGCCACCTACAGGATGGGAGGTGAGTTTAACCCTTGATTGTTTTATGCTCCTGGCAACATTTTACATTAAAATCCACATTGTTAAGTCAATTGTTTACAACTGGACAGTGCTCTCAGGCCCTGAAAATAAAATGTTTTGAAGGGCCATAGGTGTATGTTTTGGTACCACTACAGATAAAAAAAATAAACTACAACTTTTAAATGAATGTGATAGGATCATAACTGGGAACTTAAATTGCTAAATCTTTTCCAGGGCTAAGTACAAATCATTTTCAGCACAGATCAGTTACATTTCTAAAAGCCATGCAAATCAGTTACAGGCACATCAGGCACAAAAGTCATGTCTGAAACCTCCTGCCCCTCGTCAGAAACCTGAGGCGACACAAGAAGAGCAAACTGAGCTTAGGAAAGAGATTTTGTCGCTTTTGGTGTGAGTCCACCAATTTCCAATGTGGGCGCTGTGTGCTGTGAACCGTCCAATCACAAAGTGGCAGAAACAGGATGTTACTATTGTCATATTAGAAAGTTAACAGCACACAGAGGTGTACGTAGCTCTTGTGGGGTGATTATGAGAAGACTGTGGTGGTCCTCAACATTACTTCAGGAACATTTCTTTAAGACCACGTCCTATGTGATTGGGGCTTAAGTCAAGTCTGTGTATATTCTATAAATGGACCTAAATATGTTTTACTGTCTGTTACAGACCCGTCCTCTGTCCGAGGGATTCTTCCTCGTCTGCTTGTGTTATGACTAGCAGTATTTTGTTTTTTGGTGGCTGTATTTGCTCTCATTGGACTGTGTCATTATAAAAAGGTAAAATAACATTTTAAATTAAGCATACTTTCTAGGTCAAAGAAAAACTGACTTGCATATAACATTTTTATTTCTGTCTAAGGCTGATGCACAGAAAACTGAAAGCAGCACAGAAGTCTTAGAGTAAGTAGTTTTATAAACATTGAACTAAACTGCAGGGCTCATTGTGACTGTGTCTAAATGTCTTTACAGAGAAAATCTCAAGACAAACAAACCAGAAAACTCAGAAGAGGGACTTCTGGAATCAACGAGCCAAGAAACAACTCAAGAGAACGAGCCTCAGATGTGTGCAATGATGAATGGTTTCATTTGTAATGATAACAATGAAACAATAAACAATGATAAAGCAGGGCTTTAACTGTCCACACAGCTGTATGCCATTCATGCTGTGAGTATTGGTTATGTACTGTATGTGAATGCTTGTGCCTGTGTGTGTGTGAGTCTTTCTACACTATTTTCTTTAAGATATTTTTGTCTTTCCAATGACAAATGTTGGTGAATAGGTTTGCATTACTCTTTATACTCTTTTTTTTTTTTTTTTTTTTTTGCACTATTAAAATCAGGGAAACTTTGTACTTTTTAATGTTTTTTACTATGACTTTTTATGTGAATTTTCCTGGGCTCTGTAGAATTTTATGTTTGTAAAGTTTTATTAATAAATGTAAAAAACATAGGTGTGTGTTTTTTCTGCTGTTATTTCTTCTTGATGTGGCCTATCTTAAACATCTACTGTTGGGAGATAGACAGGAGACACACATGTACAGGAGAATGTCCCACAGTGAGTGTCCGCCCTGTGAGTCACTGTCCAGGGCGTACCCCGCCTAAGGCCCAAAGTTGCTGGGATAGGCTCCAGTCACCAGACCCCTAACTGGAATCAGTGGAGGATGATACTGGTTCCTTTGTTGTCATTGTCATTTTTATTGTGTGTGTAATTTTTCACCTAGGTTTTGTTTTAGTTTTTTATTTTTTGACTATTGCAATATCTCCAACCAGCAGCTTACTGTCAATACATAAGGCAGTTGTTAACAAATATTACTATCTGCACATTCTTTAAAACTATATTTACTTGTCTGTATGTCAGATTTGCTTCTTGATGTGAGTCTTTTAGCAGCACCAGAGCTGAAAAAAGTACTGTAAGTAGCTCAAACTGTGTCCAGAAGTCAGTTTGCCACTTAATGCTACTGTAAAAAATATAAGAAATTTGAAACGTGTTAAAAATAACCAAACATGTCATACTGTAGTAGTCATACTGGCAAATAAGCCTTCAACCCTGCCAAAGACAGTTCAAGACAGTAATATTTTGAGTTTTGTTGTTACAAACAAACATGTAAACTGGCGAAAACATAATATCCTTTGTGGAAATAATGAAATACACTATATTTACATAAGAGAAAATACTAGAAGTAAATGTCTTAAATTGAATCATTAACAACCAACACAGACTGTATTTTTTTTTATAGTTTTTTTGTTTATTTTGTATGCATTTTAAAGAAGGCAGAGTTGTCAGTCCTTTAAAAAGAGTAAACTCCTCTTAAAGAAGACAGGATCTCTGCATGATGGCCTGCGGATCTAGTGGGCCACTATCACAGGCTTGTCCCATTTTGGAAAGAATCGAGCCAGTCCAGTTTTTGGCCGATTGAGGAAGGCGTTGCGGCGGATCTTCAGATGTTTCACAGCATCCTTCACGAACTCGTTGTGGTCTGGTCCCAGGGCTAGCTCCAGGACCTTGGATGCAGAGCCATACTCATAAATCAGGTCTCTGGCAGCAGCTTTGCCCATTTTCTTCACATTCTTCAGTTTAAGAACTACTCCATCCGGCACTTTGAACTGGTCCAGGGCCGCCTTCTCCAGGATGTCCACTATGGCACTGAAGTGGTCCCACACTTCCTTACGGGAGTCCTTTTTCAGCAGGTTTTTCACCAGGACTCGGATCACAAGCCTCTCCACTGAAGGTCCAGAGAGGGTCAGTGGTGCGTCTGAAGGTTCCTGTCTATTTTTGTTGTCCTCGGAGCTGTCCTGTGGTTTTGGAGCGTCCTCTGAGCTGTCCTGGGTACGTTGAGCGTCCTCTGAGCTGTCCTGTGGACTTTGAGCGTCCTCTGAGCTGTCCTGTGGACTTTGAGCATCCTCTGAACTGTCCTGTGGACTTTGAACGTCCTCTGAGCTGTACTGGGGACTTTGAGCATCCTCGCAGCTGTCCTGTGGACTTTGAACGTCCTCTGAGCTGTCCTGTGGACTTTGAACGTCCTCTGAGCTGTCCTGTGGACTTTGAACGTCCTCTGAGCTGTACTGGGGACTTTGAGCATCCTCGCAGCTGTCCTGTGGACTTTGAGCATCCTCTGAGCTGTCCTGGGGACTTTGAGCATCCTCGCAGCTGTCCTGTAGACTTTGAGCGTCCTCTGAGCTGTCCTGGGGACTTTGAACGTCCTCGGAGCTGTCCTGTGGACTTTGAGCGTCCTCTGAGCTGTCCTGTGGACTCTGAGCGTCCTCTGAGCTGTCCTGGGGACTTTGAACGTCCTCGGAGCTGTCCTGTGGACTTTGAGCGTCCTCTGAGCTGTACTGGGGACTTTCAGCATCCTCGCAGCTGTCCTGTGGACTTTGAGTGTCCTCTGAGCTGTCCTGGGGACTTTGAGCGTCCTCTGAGCTGTCCTGTGGACTTTGAGCGTCCTCTGAGCTGTCCTGGGGACTCTGAGTGTCCTCTGAGCTGTCCTGTGGACTTTGAGCGTCCTCTGCGCAGTCCTGAGGACTTTGAGCGTCCTCTGCACTGTCCTGGGGACTTTGAGCGTCCTCTGAGCTGTCCTGGGGACTCTGAGTGTCCTCTGAGCTGTCCTGTGGACTTTGAGCGTCCTCTGCGCAGTCCTGGGGACTCTGAGTGTCCTCTGAGCTGTCCTGTGGACTTTGAGCGTCCTCTGCGCAGTCCTGAGGACTTTGAGCGTCCTCTGCGCTGTCCTGGGGACTTTGAGCGTCCTCTGCGCTGTCCTGGGGACTTTGAGCGTCCTCTGCGCTGTCTTGAGGACTTTGAGCGTCCTCAGAGCTGTCCTGAGGACTTTGAGCATCTTCGGAGCTGTCCTGAAGACTTTGAGCGTCCTCTGAGCTGTCCTGTAGACTTTGAGCGTCCTCTGAGCTGTCCTGGGGACTTTGGGTGTCTTCTGAGCTGTCCTGTGGTTTTTGAGGTTCCTCTGAGCTGTCCTGAGGACTTTGAGTGTCCTCTGAGCTGTCCTGTGGACTTTGAGGTTCCTCAGAGCTGTCCTGTGGTTTTTGAGGAATGTGTACTCCAAGCATGTCCTCCTTGGGGACTTGGAAGCCCATCATGACGAGCAGTGCTGTTGATGCTCTTTTCTTGGCCTCCTTCTTGGTGGGGCCCGTCCCGACTGCGGTGTGCTGGTCCAGGGTAACCTTAATGCTGAATATCCCTGCTGTTACCCTCCAGTCTCCCCTCCACCAGGGCGTACTCAGCAAACTTCCCTTTGCGAGTCATCTGAAGCTCAGACAGGCGACTGCTGGGGTCTTTGCCCAGGCCAAAGTCTGGACGGATGTGGACCCGTGGGGCACGGCTGTACTTTTTGACGGCCGGTCTTTGGCCTTGGTTCTGCCCTTGACGTTGATTGTCCTGTGGAGTTTGGTTCTCCACTGGACTGTCCCGTGCACTGAGACCTTCCTCCTCCTGCAGACTCTGGTGGACGGTGGTCTCAGTGGGACTCAGCGGTGCAGGTTCTGGGTCGGTCTGTTTTGGACCATGTAGGTGAAGCAGGTCCTCCTCTGGGACTCGGTAGCCCATGAGTGCGAGCAGCGCTGTTGACGCTCTCTTCTTGGCCTCCTTCTTTGTGGGGCCAGTGCCGACCGCTTTGTACTGGCCCAAGGAAACCTCAATGGAGAAAACCCAGCTGTTTCCCATCATTGTCCCCTCCACTGTGCGGTACTCGGCCGGCTTTTCTTTTCGAGCCATCTGCAGCTCGGCCAGCCGGCAGCTGGGGTCCTTTCCCAGACCGAAGTCTGGACGGGTGTGGGCTTCACGTTTCGCTGCGGTGAAGCTCTCGAGCTGTTCCAGGACCATGGAACAAGCCCGGGTCTTGGCGGCGTTTCTGGTGGGTCCTTGTGCCTCTGCGGTGAAGTCCCCAACCACAACTCGAACGGTCACAAAGTCGGCCGTCCTTTCAGACGCGTCCTGGAAATGTACATGCAGGCCGCGCCTCTTTGCCAGGTTGTACAGGCGGCTGACTGCTGACGGTTTGTAGGAACCTGCCATTCTTGATTATCTGGAAATAATCTTTACTGAATCTTCTTCGTGTGCTCTGCTAAAGTAGCACTTCTTCCAAAGTCCAGCTGTCCTCTTCAAGGGCTGTATTCGAAATGAAGAGGCAGCCTGCTCTGAGCTCCATAGTAAAGCTTTGGTGTGATGTCACATAGCGACAGATGATGTCACCATTGTTACCATGACAACACAACTACTAATACAATTCTATTTATTTTTAAACGTTTAGTTTTTATAACTGCATTAATTATTGGATTATTTTGTTATTTTTAATGTTATTTCTCTTTTTTATTCTACTTTTCTCCTTTTGAATGTGCAAAGTAAAATCAACAAATGCAGTTTTATAGTTTTTAATGTACTGTATCATGTGACACTTATAATTAGGGATGCACCGATACCGATACCAGTATCGGGTATCGGTACCGATACCTTGGTCAAGTACTCGTACTCGTGTTCATAAAAGTGGGCCGATACCAACAACCGATACCACTTTACAGCGCTGTCACGTGACATTCCCCTCTCAACTGAACAGTGAGAGACGTGTGGTAGGATTTAGAAGTGAACTGTACAGAGACAAAACCAAAGCTGACTTTACATTCTGCTCAACCAGCCTATCCCAAATCATACGTGAGTCCTAAAACTTAAGCAGTTGTCCTTTTGTTGTCCTAGTTGTCACGAAAATGATACCAGCGCGGAGTCTGAAGCAGTTGTTGTCTGATAAGAAGCACGGTTGCTAATTGTGTTAGCTGCTGTGTTAGCTGCTGTAGGTCCTGGCGAATCTCCGCTGGTTATGCGCAGATGCTCAATATGTCTTTAAAATGATTTTAGCGACTGAATAGAGGAGAATCTAAGCTTTAAAATTGGGTATAACATGTCCATATTGAGCAAAGTTTAGCCGTGGTTAGTTGTCTTCAAACCACTCTGTTGTAAAAATAACTTAGCATCGCAGAGCGGGGATAGACGGCAAAAAGACGACACAGTATGGGATGAATGAGATACAGCAGTGTAACTGTATAAATTATAAGTAACCCCTATATAAGTACTCGTATCGGTACTCGGTATCGGCGAGTACTCAAATGGAGGTACTCGTACTCGTATCGGTTTGAAAAAAAGTGGTATCGGTGCATTTTATTTTTTGACTATTGCAATATCTCCAACCAGCAGCTTACTGTAAATACATAAGGCAGTTGTTAACAAATATTACTATCTGCACATTCTTTAAAACTATATTTACTTGTCTATATGTCAGATTTGCTTCTTGATGTGAGTCTTTTAGAAGCACCAGAGCTGAAAAAATGACTGTAAGTAGCTCAAACTGTGTCAGATCAGTTGGGGCTGGTTGTCATGAGCTACAATTAACATACTGTAGTTAAAATAATTAAATGCTCTAAATATTTCACTTTGTGTGTACTGAGTCTATATGGATTTCTCTTTGGATTAAACTGTTGGACTAAACTCACCTCAGTGCAAGATTGTAATTGATTGAGTTAAGTGTAGAGAGTCAGTCCAGAAGTCAGTTTGACACTTAATGCTACTGTAAAAAATATAAGAAATTTGAAACGTGTAAAAAATAACCAAACATGTCATACTGTAGTAGTCATACTGGCAAATAAGCCTTCAACCCTGCCAAAGACAGTTCAAGACAGTAATATTTTGAGTTTTGTTGTTACAAACAAACATGTAAACTGGCGAAAACATAATATCCTTTGTGGAAATAATGAAATACACTATATTTACATAAGAGAAAATACTACAAGTAAATGTCTTAAATTGAATCATTAACAACCAACACAGACTGTATTTTTTTAAATAGTTTTTTTGTTTATTTTGTATGCATTTTAAAGAAGGCAGAGTTGTCAGTCCTTTAAAAAGAGTAAACTCCTCTTAAAGAAGACAGGATCTCTGCATGATGGCCTGCGGATCTAGTGGGCCACTATCACAGGCTTGTCCCATTTTGGAAAGAATCGAGCCAGTCCAGTTTTTGGCCGATTGAGGAAGGCGTTGCGGCGGATCTTCAGATGTTTCACAGCATCCTTCACGAACTCGTTGTGGTCTGGTCCCAGGGCTAGCTCCAGGACCTTGGATGCAGAGCCATACTCATAGATCAGGTCTCTGGCAGCAGCTTTGCCCATTTTCTTCACATTCTTCAGTTTAAGAACTACTCCATCCGGCACTTTGAACTGGTCCAGGGCCGCCTTCTCCAGGATGTCCACTATGGCACTGAAGTGGTCCCACACTTCCTTACGGGAGTCCTTTTTCAGCAGGTTTTTCACCAGGACTCGAATCACAAGCCTCTCCACTGAAGGTCCAGAGAAGGTCAGTGGTGCGTCTGAAGGTTCCTGTCTATTTTTGTTGTCCTCAGAGCTGTCCTGTGGTTTTGGAGCGTCCTCTGAGCTGTCCTGGGGACGTTGAGTGTCCTCTGAGCTGTCCTGGGGACTTTGAGCATCCTCTGAACTGTCCTGTGGACTTTGAGCGTCCTCTGAGCTGTCCTGTGGACTTTGAACGTCCTCTGAGCTGTACTGGGGACTTTGAACGTCCTCTGAGCTGTCCTGTGGACTTTGAACGTCCTCTGAGCTGTACTGGGGACTTTGAACGTCCTCGGAGCTGTCCTGTGGACTTTGAGCGTCCTCTGAGCTGTACTGGGGACTTTCAGCATCCTCGCAGCTGTCCTGTGGACTTTGAGTGTCCTCTGAGCTGTCCTGGGGACTTTGAGCGTCCTCTGAGCTGTCCTGGGGACTCTGAGTGTCCTCTGAGCTGTCCTGTGGACTTTGAGCGTCCTCTGCGCAGTCCTGAGGACTTTGAGCGTCCTCTGCACTGTCCTGGGGACTTTGAGCGTCCTCTGAGCTGTCCTGGGGACTCTGAGTGTCCTCTGAGCTGTCCTGTGGACTTTGAGCGTCCTCTGCGCAGTCCTGGGGACTCTGAGTGTCCTCTGAGCTGTCCTGTGGACTTTGAGCGTCCTCTGCGCAGTCCTGGGGACTCTGAGTGTCCTCTGAGCTGTTCTGTGGACTTTGAGCGTCCTCTGCGCAGTCCTGAGGACTTTGAGCGTCCTCTGCGCTGTCCTGGGGACTTTGAGCGTCCTCTGCGCTGTCTTGAGGACTTTGAGCGTCCTCGGAGCTGTCCTGAGGACTTTGAGCGTCTTCGGAGCTGTCCTGAAGACTTTGAGCGTCCTCTGAGCTGTCCTGTAGACTTTGAGCGTCCTCTGAGCTGTCCTGGGGACTTTGGGTGTCTTCTGAGCTGTCCTGTGGTTTTTGAGGTTCCTCTGAGCTGTCCTGAGGACTTTGAGTGTCCTCTGAGCTGTCCTGTGGACTTTGAGGTTCCTCAGAGCTGTCCTGTGGTTTTTGAGGAATGTGTACTCCAAGCAGGTCCTCCTTGGGGACTTGGAAGCCCATCATGACGAGCAGTGCTGTTGATGCTCTTTTCTTGGCCTCCTTCTTGGTGGGGCCCGTCCCGACTGCGGTGTGCTGGTCCAGGGTAACCTTAATGCTGAATATCCCGCTGTTACCCTCCAGTCTCCCCTCCACCAGGGCGTACTCAGCAAACTTCCCTTTGCGAGTCATCTGAAGCTCAGACAGGCGACTGCTGGGGTCTTTGCCCAGGCCAAAGTCTGGACGGATGTGGACCCGTGGGGCACGGCTGTACTTTTTGACAGCCGGTCTTTGGCCTTGGTTCTGCCCTTGACGTTGATTGTCCTGTGGAGTTTGGTTCTCCACTGGACTGTCCCGTGCACTGAGACCTTCCTCCTCCTGCAGACTCTGGTGGACGGTGGGCTCAGTGGGACTCAGCGGTGCAGGTTCTGGGTCGGTCTGTTTTGGACCATGTAGGTGAAGCAGGTCCTCCTCTGGGACTCGGTAGCCCATGAGTGTGAGCAGCGCTGTTGACGCTCTCTTCTTGGCCTCCTTCTTTGTGGGGCCAGTGCCGACCGCTTTGTACTGGCCCAAGGAAACCTCAATGGAGAAGACCCAGCTGTTTCCCATCATTGTCCCCTCCACTGTGCGGTACTCGGCCGGCTTTTCTTTTCGAGCCATCTGCAGCTCGGCCAGCCGGCAGCTGGGGTCCTTTCCCAGACCGAAGTCTGGACGGGTGTGGGCTTCACGTTTCGCTGCGGTGAAGCTCTCGAGCTGTTCCAGGACCATGGAACAAGCCCGGGTCTTGGCGGCATTTCTGGTGGGTCCTTGTGCCTCTGCGGTGAAGTCCCCAACCACAACTCGAACGGTCACAAAGTCGGCCGTCCTTTCAGACGCGTCCTGGAAATGTACATGCAGGCCGCGCCTCTTTGCCAGGTTGTACAGGCGGCTGACTGCTGACGGTTTGTAGGAACCTGCCATTCTTGATTATCTGGAAATAATCTTTACTGAATCTTCTTCGTGTGCTCGGCTAAAGTAGCACTTCTTCCAAAGTCCAGCTGTCCTCTTCAAGGGCTGTATTCGAAATGAAGAGGAGCCTGCTCTGAGCTCCATAGTAAAGCTTTGGTGTGATGTCACATAGCGACAGATGATGTCACCATTGTTACCATGACAACACAGCTACTAATACAATTCTATTTATTTTTAAACGTTTAGTTTTTATAACTGCATTAATTATTGGATTATTTTGTTATTTTTAATGTTATTTCTCTTTTTTATTCTACTTTTCTCCTTTTGAATGTGCAAAGTAAAATCAACAAATGCAGTTTTATAGTTTTTAATGTACTGTATCATGTGACACTTATAATTAGGGATGCACCGATACCGATACCAGTATCGGGTATCGGTACCGATACCTTGGTCAAGTACTCGTACTCGTGTTCATAAAAGTGGGCCGATACCAACAACCGATACCACTTTACAGCGCTGTCACGTGACATTCCCCTCTCAACTGAACAGTGAGAGACGTGTGGTAGGATTTAGAAGTGAACTGTACAGAGACAAAACCAAAGCTGACTTTACATTCTGCTCAACCAGCCATCCCAAATCATACGTGAGTCCTAAAACTTAAGCAGTTGTCCTTTTGTTGTCCTAGTTGTCACGAAAATGATACCAGCGCGGAGTCTGAAGCAGTTGTTGTCTGATAAGAAGCACGGTTGCTAATTGTGTTAGCTGCTGTGTTAGCTGCTGTAGGTCCTGGCGAATCTCCGCTGGTTATGCGCAGATGCTCAATATGTCTTTAAAATGATTTTAGCGACTGAATAGAGGAGAATCTAAGCTTTAAAATTGGGTATAACATGTCCATATTGAGCAAAGTTTAGCCGTGGTTAGTTGTCTTCAAACCACTCTGTTGTAAAAATAACTTAGCATCGCAGAGCGGGGATAGACGGCAAAAAGACGACACAGTATGGGATGAATGAGATACAGCAGTGTAACTGTATAAATTATAAGTAACCCCTATATAAGTACTCGTATCGGTACTCGGTATCGGCGAGTACTCAAATGGAGGTACTCGTACTCGTATCGGTTTGAAAAAAAGTGGTATCGGTGCATTTTATTTTTTGACTATTGCAATATCTCCAACCAGCAGCTTACTGTAAATACATAAGGCAGTTGTTAACAAATATTACTATCTGCACATTCTTTAAAACTATATTTACTTGTCTATATGTCAGATTTGCTTCTTGATGTGAGTCTTTTAGAAGCACCAGAGCTGAAAAAATGACTGTAAGTAGCTCAAACTGTGTCAGATCAGTTGGGGCTGGTTGTCATGAGCTACAATTAACATTACTGTAGTTAAAATAATTAAATGCTCTAAATATTTCACTTTGTGTGTACTGAGTCTATATGGATTTCTCTTTGGATTAAACTGTTGGACTAAACTCACCTCAGTGCAAGATTGTAATTGATTGAGTTAAGTGTAGAGAGTCAGTCCAGAAGTCAGTTTGACACTTAATGCTACTGTAAAAAATATAAGAAATTTGAAACGTGTAAAAATAACCAAACATGTCATACTGTAGTAGTCATACTGGCAAATAAGCCTTCAACCCTGCCAAAGACAGTTCAAGACAGTAATATTTTGAGTTTTGTTGTTACAAACAAACATGTAAACTGGCGAAAACATAATATCCTTTGTGGAAATAATGAAATACACTATATTTACATAAGAGAAAATACTACAAGTAAATGTCTTAAATTGAATCATTAACAACCAACACAGACTAGTATTTTTTTTTATAGTTTTTTTGTTTATTTTGTATGCATTTTAAAGAAGGCAGAGTTGTCAGTCCTTTAAAAAGAGTAAACTCCTCTTAAAGAAGACAGGATCTCTGCATGATGGCCTGCGGATCTAGTGGGCCACTATCACAGGCTTGTCCCATTTTGGAAAGAATCGAGCCAGTCCAGTTTTTGGCCGATTGAGGAAGGCGTTGCGGCGGATCTTCAGATGTTTCACAGCATCCTTCACGAACTCGTTGTGGTCTGGTCCCAGGGCTAGCTCCAGGACCTTGGATGCAGAGCCATACTCATAGATCAGGTCTCTGGCAGCAGCTTTGCCCATTTTCTTCACATTCTTCAGTTTAAGAACTACTCCATCCGGCACTTTGAACTGGTCCAGGGCCGCCTTCTCCAGGATGTCCACTATGGCACTGAAGTGGTCCCACACTTCCTTACAGGAGTCCTTTTTCAGCAGGTTTTTCACCAGGACTCGAATCACAAGCCTCTCCACTGAAGGTCCAGAGAAGGTCAGTGGTGCGTCTGAAGGTTCCTGTCTATTTTTGTTGTCCTCAGAGCTGTCCTGTGGTTTTGGAGCGTCCTCTGAGCTGTCCTGGGGACGTTGAGTGTCCTCTGAGCTGTCCTGTGGACTTTGAGCATCCTCTGAGCTGTCCTGTGGACTTTGAGCGTCCTCTGAACTGTCCTGTGGACTTTGAACGTCCTCTGAGCTGTCCTGTGGACTTTGAACGTCCTCTGAGCTGTACTGGGGACTTTGAACGTCCTCTGAGCTGTACTGGGGACTTTGAACGTCCTCGGAGCTGTCCTGTGGACTTTGAGCGTCCTCTGAGCTGTACTGGGGACTTTCAGCATCCTCGCAGCTGTCCTGTGGACTTTGAGTGTCCTCTGAGCTGTCCTGGGGACTTTGAGCGTCCTCTGAGCTGTCCTGGGGACTCTGAGTGTCCTCTGAGCTGTCCTGTGGACTTTGAGCGTCCTCTGCGCAGTCCTGAGGACTTTGAGCGTCCTCTGCACTGTCCTGGGGACTTTGAGCGTCCTCTGAGCTGTCCTGGGGACTCTGAGTGTCCTCTGAGCTGTCCTGTGGACTTTGAGCGTCCTCTGCGCAGTCCTGGGGACTCTGAGTGTCCTCTGAGCTGTCCTGTGGACTTTGAGCGTCCTCTGCGCAGTCCTGAGGACTTTGAGCGTCCTCTGCGCTGTCCTGGGGACTTTGAGCGTCCTCTGCGCTGTCCTGGGGACTTTGAGCGTCCTCTGCGCTTTCTTGAGGACTTTGAGCGTCCTCGGAGCTGTCCTGAGGACTTTGAGCGTCTTCTGAGCTGTCCTGAAGACTTTGAGCGTCCTCTGAGCTGTCCTGTAGACTTTGAGCGTCCTCTGAGCTGTCCTGGGGACTTTGGGTGTCTTCTGAGCTGTCTTGTGGTTTTTGAGGTTCCTCTGAGCTGTCCTGAGGACTTTGAGTGTCCTCTGAGCTGTCCTGTGGACTTTGAGGTTCCTCAGAGCTGTCCTGTGGTTTTTGAGGAATGTGTACTCCAAGCAGGTCCTCCTTGGGGACTTGGAAGCCCATCATGACGAGCAGTGCTGTTGATGCTCTTTTCTTGGCCTCCTTCTTGGTGGGGCCCGTCCCGACTGCGGTGTGCTGGTCCAGGGTAACCTTAATGCTGAATATCCCGCTGTTACCCTCCAGTCTCCCCTCCACCAGGGCGTACTCAGCAAACTTCCCTTTGCGAGTCATCTGAAGCTCAGAGAGGCGACTGCTGGGGTCTTTGCCCAGGCCAAAGTCTGGACGGATGTGGACCCGTGGGGCACGGCTGTACTTTTTGACGGCCGGTCTTTGGCTTTGGTTCTGCCCTTGACGTTGATTGTCCTGTGGAGTTTGGTTCTCCACTGGACTGTCCCGTGCACTGAGACCTTCCTCCTCCTGCAGACTCTGGTGGACGGTGGGCTCAGTGGGACTCAGCGGTGCAGGTTCTGGGTCGGTCTGTTTTGGACCATGTAGGTGAAGCAGGTCCTCCTCTGGGACTCGGTAGCCCATGAGTGTGAGCAGTGCTGTTGACGCTCTCTTCTTGGCCTCCTTCTTTGTGGGGCCAGTGCCGACCGCTTTGTACTGGCCCAAGGAAACCTCAATGGAGAAGACCCAGCTGTTTCCCATCATTGTCCCCTCCACTGTGCGGTACTCGGCCGGCTTTTCTTTTCGAGCCATCTGCAGCTCGGCCAGCCGGCAGCTGGGGTCCTTTCCCAGACCGAAGTCTGGACGGGTGTGGGCTTCACGTTTCGCTGCGGTGAAGCTCTCGAGCTGTTCCAGGACCATGGAACAAGCCCGGGTCTTGGCGGCGTTTCTGGTGGGTCCTTGTGCCTCTGCGGTGAAGTCCCCAACCACAACTCGAACGGTCACAAAGTCGGCCGTCCTTTCAGACGCGTCCTGGAAATGTACATGCAGGCCGCGCCTCTTTGCCAGGTTGTACAGGCGGCTGACTGCTGACGGTTTGTAGGAACCTGCCATTCTTGATTATCTGGAAATAATCTTTACTGAATCTTCTTCGTGTGCTCTGCTAAAGTAGCACTTCTTCCAAAGTCCAGCTGTCCTCTTCAAGGGCTGTATTCGAAATGAAGAGGAGCCTGCTCTGAGCTCCATAGTAAAGCTTTGGTGTGATGTCACATAGCGACAGATGATGTCACCATTGTTACCATGACAACACAACTACTAATACAATTCTATTTATTTTTAAACGTTTAGTTTTTATAACTGCATTAATTATTGGATTATTTTGTTATTTTTAATGTTATTTCTCTTTTTTATTCTACTTTTCTCCTTTTGAATGTGCAAAGTAAAATCAACAAATGCAGTTTTATAGTTTTTAATGTACTGTATCATGTGACACTTATAATTAGGGATGCACCGATACCGATACCAGTATCGGGTATCGGTACCGATACCTTGGTCAAGTACTCGTACTCGTGTTCATAAAAGTGGGCCGATACCAACAACCGATACCACTTTACAGCGCTGTCACGTGACATTCCCCTCTCAACTGAACAGTGAGAGACGTGTGGTAGGATTTAGAAGTGAACTGTACAGAGACAAAACCAAAGCTGACTCTACATTCTGCTCAACCAGACTTATCCCAAATCATACGTGAGTCCTAAAACTTAAGCAGTTGTCCTTTTGTTGTCCTAGTTGTCACGAAAATGATACCAGCGCGGAGTCTGAAGCAGTTGTTGTCTGATAAGAAGCACGGTTGCTAATTGTGTTAGCTGCTGTGTTAGCTGCTGTAGGTCCTGGCGAATCTCCGCTGGTTATGCGCAGATGCTCAATATGTCTTTAAAATGATTTTAGCGACTGAATAGAGGAGAATCTAAGCTTTAAAATGGGGTATAACATGTCCATATTGAGCAAAGTTTAGCCGTGGTTAGTTGTGTTCAAACCACTCTGTTGTAAAAATAACTTAGCATCGCAGAGCGGGGATAGACGGCAAAAAGACGACACGGTATGGGATGAATGAGATACAGCAGTGTAACTGTATAAATTATAAGTAACCCCTATATAAGTACTCGTATCGGTACTCGGTATCGGCGAGTACTCAAATGGAAGTACTCGTATTCATATCGGTTTGAAAAAAAGTGGTATCAATGCATCCCTAATTATTATTATTTATTTTTTACACTGGTGTTATTCAGCAGCCCTCAGTTTAACTCCAGCAGCCCTAAAAAAAGAGACGAACTTAAAAAGAAGAATATTTTGACACTATAAAGGCAGGAGGCAGCCACATGAGCTGCTCACATCCACATTCTCCTCCAGATCTGTAGGAAAACTGATATTTTTACTCTGATCTCTTTTAGCTTCATTGTTTTGTGGTTGGTACAGAGATCAGGTGATGATGATGGGAAGCTGGGGCTGTAGGTGCTGTAGGGGGCTCTACGGGTGCTGTAGGTGCTGTAGGGTGCTGTAGGGGCTGTAATCACCATTACACAGGTTTTGCCACAATGTTTTTGCATAGATTTGAACTGTTCCATCTCTGTCTTGTGTCTCAGATTCTGATGTGTCCTGTGTTTTTATGGAGAGCTGTGTCCTGCCCTGCAGCTTCCACAGTGAACCTGAATTAGCCATCGAGTGGATAAAGACAGAAGGAAGTCTTACTGTCCACAGCTTCTACCACGGTCAGGACTTGGACCAACACCAGGACTACACAGACCGGACCTCTCTGTTTGTGGAGGAGATCTCCAGAGGAAACGCCTCACTGAGTCTGAGACAAGTCAAGATCCAAGACCAGGGAAGATACTTGTGCTTGGCCAACAGTCAGCCGACCTATGTCAACATGAAGGTGTTCGGTAAGAAAGGTTTGGTTACTTCAGGTTATATTGGTAGGACGCTGGTTACCAGTGAAAGCAGCTCGAGTTTTCAATCATTTTCTTCTAAAAGAGAATAAGTTTCACTACAGGGGAACATAAAGGAAATGTTCAACCCCAAAGTTTATAAAGACCAGAGCCAAAATGGCATCTGCCTGGACCAAAGTAAATTCACTGTGTGAGCTTTAGAAGTCAACAAACCAGAACTCCTGTGATTAATATGAAACAAACCAAACATTGGTGAAGTGAACTTAAAGCTGAACGACGCAGCTTCTTCCATGGATTTGAGAAATGTAATCCACGTCTTTGTTACCAAGGCTGGATTACTGTAATGCACTTTATTTTGGCGTTAGTCCTCCATCAGTCGACTGCAGCTCGTTCAAAATGCAGCTGCACATCCCATAACTGGCACAAGAAAATGTGAGCACAACACACCGATTTTATCCTCCGTTTGTTTTATTCTGTACTGCCTGTGCACTTTGGGATCCATGTTTAACATCTTTTATTTGTTTTTAAATGTCTGAAGGGTGTTGCCCCACTGTACTTCTCTGTTCTTAAAACCCACCTGTTCTCACCGGCCTTTAACACACTCGAAATTATTATTTATTTATGCTTATTTTGTTATCATTTCTGGTTCAGGTCTAAAAAGTTTAGCTGCAAACTTCAACTAAGTATCACATGTTACTAATAATAAGTGTATTTTACGATGACAAATTGGTCCAGTGTCATATTTTCTATCAAAATAAAAGCAGGAGAAGTAGCTCTGCTGTTTCTGATGGAAACAGATGTTTGTATTACACCAAGTAAGAGGAAAGTCATGTAATGATGCTTTAAAGGTAAACTTGTCTGTAGCTCAGAGGAGTCTGCTCAGACTGAATAAACCAAGTCAGAACCAAACCAGGACTAAACCACTGTTCTCTGTGTCTCAGCTCCTGTTGTTGATGTGAGTCTGGAGCAGAGAGGAGAGGAGCTGCTCTGTAGATCTGAGGGAATCTACCCACAACCTGAAGTGAGCTGGACTCCTTCTACTGAACACCACACTACTGTAGAGACAACAGAGAATGGTCTTTACTCTGTGCTCAGCTCTGTCAGACTTCCACACAGCCCTCCACATGAACACAGCTGTAATGTCAGCACTCTGCACAGCTGGAGGAGCGCCACCTACAGGATGGGAGGTGAGTTTAACCCTTGATTGTTTTATGCTCCTGGCAACATTTTACATTATAATCCACATTGTTAAGTCAATTGTTTACAACTGGACAGTGCTCTCAGGCCCTGAAAATAAAATGTTTTGAAGGGCCATAGGTGTATGTTTTGGTACCACTACAGGTAAAAAAAAACATTTTTAAACTACAACTTTTAAATGAATGTGATAGGATCATAACTGGGAACATAAATTGCTAAATCTTTTCCAGGACTAAGTACAAATCATTTTCAGCACAGATCAGTTACATTTCTAAAAGCCATGCAAATCAGTTACAGGCACATCAGGCACAAAAGTCATGTCTGAAACCTCCTGCCCCTCGTCAGAAACCTGAGGCGACACAAGAAGAGCAAACTGAGCTTAGGAAAGAGATTTTGTCGCTTTTGGTGTGAGTCCACCAATTTCCAATGTGGGCGCTGTGTGCTGTGAACCGTCCAATCACAAAGTGGCAGAAACAGGATGTTACTATTGTCATATTAGAAAGTTAACAGCACACAGAGGTGTACGTAGCTCTTGTGGGGTGATTATGAGAAGACTGTGGTGGTCCTCAACATTACTTCAGGAACATTTCTTTAAGACCACGTCCTGTGTGATTGGGGCTTAAGTCAAGTCTGTGTATATTCTATAAATGGACCTAAATATGTTTTACTGTCTGTTACAGACCCGTCCTCTGTCCGAGGGATTCTTCCTCGTCTGCTTGTGTTATGACTAGCAGTATTTTGTTTTTTGGTGGCTGTATTTGCTCTCATTGGACTGCGTTATTATAAAAAGGTAAAATAATATTTTAAATTAAGCATACTTTCTAGGTCAAAGAAAAACTGACTTGCATATAACATTTTTATTTCTGTCTAAGGCTGATGCACAGAAAACTGAAAGCAGCACAGAAGTCTTAGAGTAAGTAGTTTTATAAACATTGAACTAATCTGCATTTTAATCTTTTATAAGGGCACACTTTTGTTTCTAGATCATGATATTTATGTCACACAAACTAAAAGCAAAAACTAGCTGCTGTGTAGAGCCTCTTTCATTCGTGTCATAACGTGTTCATTCGGGTTTGGAAAAATAAAAGTGTTGATTATCATTAGCTCTAAAGCAGGCATGTCAAACATACGGCCCGCGGGCCGGACCCGGCCTGTTGGATGATTTAATCCGGCCCGGCATAAATTTCTGAGTATGTCAAAAAAAGAAGCGAGTCTCTAGCTCATTTCTATCAAAAGTTGTAATTTTTTAAAATAAATACAAACCAAATGCTCCCTCCGGCCGCTAGAGGGCAGTAAATGTGTAAAAGCGCTCACGTCCAGCATGCGGCACTCACACGAGTTAGTCACAGGAAATAAACATTCGCAACGTGATGTGTCCAAGTAAAAATAAACCGGCAATCTTGCTTCACCATTCACCACTAATAAACAAGTTATCGGTCAACACACCCTTCCCAAAATGGCACTGTCAAAAAAAAGAAAAGTGGACACGGAGTGCAGAGTTTTTCAGGAAAAGTGGACTGAGAAGTATTTATTCACAGAAGTGAATGCAAAACCAGTGTGTTTGGTATGTAATCAGCAAGTTGCAGTGTTCAAAGAGTTTAATATTCGGCGCCACTATGAGACTCATCATAAAGACAAGTATGACCACTTGAAAGGACAAATAAGGAAAGACGAGATAAACAAATTGGTCGCTGTTCTGAATAAACAGCAGTCTACTTTTATGCGCAGCCGCGACATCGCTGATGGGGCTGTAAGAGCCAGCTACATTATTGCCAACGAGCTGGTGCAGGCATCCAAGCCATTTTCTGATGGGGAGTTTGTAAAAACATGCATGCTGAAGGCTGCAGAAGTCGTGTGCCCTGAAAAGCAACCTGCCTTTGCCAATATTGGTCTAACGAGGAACACTGTCGCAGATCGGGTGACAGAACTCTCAAGTGACTTGAGCAGCCAACTGAAAGAGAAAATCAAGTCATTTATCGCATTTTCAATTGCAATAGATGAGAGCACCGATGTCACAGATATTGCTCAACTGGTCATATTCATTAGAGGTGTTGATGAAACTTTGACCATCACCGAGGAGCTGCTTGAATTGGTGCCCATGAATGACACCACAACAGCAGATGACATTTTCAGCGCTCTCGTTGGAGCGCTGGACAAGGTGGGAGCGGATTGGTCCCGTGCCGTGAGCCTGGCTACCGACGGTGCGCCATCAATGGTCGGGAGAAAGGCAGGCGTTGCCACAAAATTCCGTGACAAAGTACAGACCGCAAATGGAGGACAAGAGTTTTGGGCATTTCACTGTATTTTGCATCAGGAGGCGTTATGTTGCAAAACACTGCAAATGGACCATGTTATGAGTGTGGTTGTGAAAACTGTCAATTTCATCAGAGCGCGCGGTCTAAATCACCGTCAGTTTGACACATTTCTCAGTGATAATGACATTCATGCTGGCCTACCATACCACACTGACGTGCGGTGGTTAAGCAGAGGTGCAGTACTCAAGCGCTTCTTTGAGCTACGAGGGGAAATTGGACAGTTCATGGAGAAGAAGGGACGCCCAGTAAAGGAACTTAAATGCAAGGAATGGGTGCAGGATCTTGCGTTTATGGTAGATATTACACAACACTTGAATACACTTAACACTACATTGCAGGGCCGTAACAGAGTTGTCACTCAATATTACGACAGCATAAGTGCGTTCAAGATGAAACTGTCACTGTGGGAGACGCAGCTATCCAACGGTGACACCGCGCATTTCTCTTGTCTCACAGCTGTGCGTCCGAAGGCACCGGACCGTCCCGATAATGATTTGGATAAATATAAAGACAACATAACAGATTTGCTGCCAGAGTTTGAGCAGAGGTTTCAGGTATTCAGTGAACTTGAGAACAAATTTGGCTTTTTTCGCTCGCCATTTACAGTGAAGCCTTCTGATATGCCAGCTGACATTCAACTCGAGCTTATTGACTTGCAGTGCGATTCCGCTATGAAGGATAAATTTGGGTCCGTGGGATTGGATACGTTTTATCAATATCTCGTGCCAGGTTACCCCAAATTAACAGCCATGGCTGCAAAGGTTCTATCCATGTTTGGGACTACTTGTCTTTGTGAACAGGTGTTCTCCGTAATGAACTATAATAAAACAAAGCAGCGCTCAAGGTTAACAAATAAACACTTGAATGACATTGTTAAATGTGCTGCTACTCAGGATTTGACACCTAACATCGATGCACTTGTGAAGGCAAAAAGATGCCAAGTTTCAGGAGCCAGCAGCAGCAAGTAGACTGCAGGAGTGCAGTGAGAGAGAGAGAAAAAGTGTGATGACAAGAAATTTGTTTGCACTCATGAATACAGAGCATTAAAAATAAGATTAATCTGGTTTCATATTAAAGACAATTAATATTGTGCAGTATATTCTCAGCTTCAGTAGGCCCAGCCCAGTAGTTTGATCTGATGTAGTCTAATCTTATTGCCCATGCACTGCTATAACTTTTATTTTGTATTTCTTTTTTTATTTATTTCACAGCAGTATGACAATTAAGGCGAAAATATTTTTTTCATAGCTCCCACTTGAGTTTGTTTAGCGTGGTGAGTTGGTTCAGGTGTAAAACTGCATTCACTCAACTGTTAAAATAAACCAGTTAACACATTCACCGCCAAACATGAAACATGAAAGTCATTTTTTTCCCCATTGTTTGTGAATAAATGTGTTGTGCTTAGAAAAGATCCCTTGTCATCCGTGATTATAATATGTAGGGTAGGCTACAAATGTAGGCTGAATGATAAAGCATAGCACTGAAAAACAAAGCTAAATATTTGGAGTTGACATTCTTTTACTGATCCGGCCCACCTGAGAACAGAAAGTCTGGATCCGGCCCCAGAGCCAAACTGAGTTTGACATGCCTGCTCTCACTGAAGAGAGGCTCTGGAGCCAAGAAGTACTAACTGTTTAGTAGAAACAACAAACTGGCGAGGAGCAGTAGAAGAGCCATGCTTCTTATGCTGCAGCAGATGATTGGTGGATTGGAGCCAGGTGTCAGCAGCCAGACCTGAGAATGCCACGCCCAGGTAGAGGTGGAGCGAGACACACAGGAGGGAGGGGGAGAGACAGGACAGGGAAAAAAACAGACACCAGGAATGGATCCTGACAGGACGTTTGTGAGACGTTTTTGCTGAACAACATGTTAATTCCTGCATTCAGCTGGAATGGACAAATGAAAATGAAGTTCATTAAATGAGTGTGACCTGTCCTATGCTCTGTTTAATTAGCAACAAAATAGTTATTTTTCAATTATCCTATTTTATTCAGACGTCAGTGGTAGATATAATTTATTAAACAGTTTGGCAACCCTTAAAATATCCAGTATCCTCCTTTTTTTTCCTGTTTAGATCACAACACATATTATGGATTGAGCTTAGCCAGTTGGTTTCACTTTCGTTTGCACCTCGTCCTTCAGTCCTGGCTATTTTTGTTGCGCGACCATGAGCGGTAGTACGGTATATGGGTACTCCGCTCGGTCAAAAAGGCCAATGTGAATTTCAAAAACATTTCGAAGATAGGACACCATGTGCATGTAAATATTAATAACTGCACTTCTGAAGCGTGATTAATGACAAGGATTGATGTGAAAATATTTACACGGTTCTGTCTGCATTACTATGCTCTTCTGAAAAACAAAATCATCTTATTATTAATAATAGTTCTGTATTTAACCTAATCTGTAAAATTTCTGGGAGAATTACTTTTCATCATCATGCTCACTATCTGTTAATTTCATAACTTTTGACTGTGAAATTCCTAATAAAACATAGTTATACAGATAGTTAGAATTAATAATATAATACAATAAAAATAATAATAAAGAAAATAATATAATAATAGGAATAATACCCAAATGTCATTGTTCATTTTAAAAATTGACTATAAAAAATACTTTCCGTGGAATACCCTTCTTTAGTTTTTATAATAATTTTCCAAAAGTAGGAAATAGGAATGTTAGCCATTTAAGGCTTACAGTCCTTGAATTTCCAGTGGAGTTCCACAGTAAAAATAATAGAGTTATATAAAATGTAAAAATGTATGAAATGAAGTTTACAGACAGTGCACGTGGTGAGGAAGTATCTATACCGTACTGCCGCTCATAGTCGCGCACCAAAAATACTTCGACGGCAGCTTGATGCAGTAGTTTTTCGAGCGTGACCATTCATACAGTTCCCGACGCAGTTCATTATGATATTTTGACTGTAAAAGGCGCAGACTTCTCCTGTAAAACATGACACTCGACTGCTTTGTGCTGTTCCTGGCTTTATTCTGTATTTTCTCAGTTTGTTCCTGTAAAGGTGAGTGCCTCCGCTGTATCTTTAACTAAAGCCTACATACGACATGTTGCAAAATGAAAGAAAACGTCCTTTATTTTACCTGACCAGGTGTGAGTATTTCTTTTTATACATTCAGGTAAACTGGCTTCCTCTGTTTGTGTTGCAGTAGAGCAGTGGAGGAATGTAACGAAGTAAACGTACTTAGTTACTTACTATTTTCATGTATCTGTACCTAACTTGAGTAAATTTAACAAGGGTACTATTACTTTTACTTCACTACATTTTAGAGCAAGTTTCTGTACTTTTTTCTCCACTACTTTTTTGGGGTAATTTGAAGTACAAAGTATTTAGAATTTTATTTTAAAATCATGTTTTTTTTTTTTGTTACAGCCTCATTGTAGACACACAGTACTTAAATATAACAGATGCAGTAAAGTAGTACACACAGTACTTAAATATAACAGATGCAGTAAAGTAGTACACACAGTACTTAAATATAACAGATGCAGTAAAGTAGTACACACAGTACTTAAATATAACAGATGCAGTAAAGTAGAACTGCTTTAGAAACATCAGAATAATAAAGAGCTCAGAGACAGATTCAGTTTCTTCTCCTGCAGCAGTTTGTTCATTTCATCTGGAAACAGCAAAATTCATTTTTCCATTTGAAAGTGAGTGAAATTTTAAGGTGATATTTTACTTGATTACATTTTTGCTCTTTTATTTGTACTTTTACCTAAATAATGAATTGAGTACTTCTTCCACCTCTGCACTAGGCCTATGCTGTAGTAGTGGCAAGAAGGAAGCCAGGTGTTGTTGATTATTATTATTATTTACTTTTTACACTGGTGTTATTCAGCAGCCCTCAGTTTAACTCCAGCAGCCCTAAAAAAAGAGACGAACTTAAAAATAAAAATATTTTGACACTATAAAGGCAGGAGGCAGCCACATGAGCTGCTCACATCCACATTCTCCTCCAGATCTGTAGGAAAACTGATATTTTTACTCTGATCTCTTTTAGCTTCATTGTTTTGTGGTTGGTACAGAGCTCAGGTGATGATGATGGGAAGCTGGGGCTGTAGGTGCTGTAGGGGGCTCTACGGGTGCTGTAGGGTGCTGTAGGGGGCTCTACGGGTGCTGTAGGTGCTGTAGGGGGCTCTACGGGTGCTGTAGGTGCTGTAGGGGGCTCTACGGGTGCTGTAGGGGGCTGTAATCACCATTACACAGGTTTTGCCACAATGTTTTTGCATAGATTTGAACTGTTCCATCTCTGTCTTGTGTCTCAGATTCTGAAGTGTCCTGTGTTTTTATGGAGAGCTGTGTCCTGCCCTGCAGCTTCCACAGTGGACCTGAATTAGCCATCCAGTGGATAAAGACAGAAGGAAGTCTTACTGTCCACAGCTTCTACCACGGTCAGGACTTGGACCAACACCAGGACTACACAGACCGGACCTCTCTGTTTGTGGAGGAGATCTCCAGAGGAAACGCCTCACTGAGTCTGAGACAAGTCAAGATCCAAGACCAGGGAAGATACTTGTGCTTGGCCAACAGTCAGCCGACCTATGTCAACATGAAGGTGTTCGGTAAGAAAGGTTTGGTTACTTCAGGTTATACTGGTAGGATGTTGGTTACCAGTGAAAGCAGCTCAAGTTTTCAATCATTTTCTTCTAAAAGAGAATAAGTTTCACTACAGGGGAACATAAAGGAAATGTTCAACCCCAAAGTTTATAAAGACCAGAGCCAAAATGGCATCTGCCTGGACCAAAGTAAATTCACTGTGTGAGCTTTAGAAGTCAACAAACCAGAACTCCTGTGATTAATATGAAACAAACCAAACATTGGTGAAGTGAACTTAAAGCTGAACGACGCAGCTTCTTCCATGGATTTGAGAAATGTAATCCACGTCTTTGTTACCAAGGCTGGATTACTGTAATGCACTTTATTTTGGCGTTAGTCCTCCATCAGTCGACTGCAGCTCGTTCAAAATGCAGCTGCACATCCCATAACTGGCACAAGAAAATGTGAGCACATCACCCCAATTTTATCCTCCATTTGTTTTATTCTGTACTGCCTGTGCACTTTGGGATCCATGTTTAACATCTTTTATTTGTTTTTAAATGTCTGAAGGGTGTTGCCCCACTTTACTTCTCTGTTCTTAAAACCCACCTGTTCTCACCGGCCTTTGACACACTCGAAATTATTATTTATTTATTCTTATTTTGTTATCATTTCTGGTTCAGGTCTAAAAAGTTTAGCTGCAAACTTCAACTAAGTATCACATGTTACTAATAATAAGTGTATTTTACGATGACAAATTGGTCCAGTGTCATATTTTCTATAAAAATAAAAGCAGGAGAAGTAGCTCTGCTGTTTCTGTTGGAAACAGATGTTTGTATTACACCAAGTAAGAGGAAAGTCATGTAATGATGCTTTAAAGGTAAACTTGTCTGTAGCTCAGAGGAGTCTGCTCAGACTGAATAAACCAAGTCAGAACCAAACCAGGACTAAACCACTGTTCTCTGTGTCTCAGCTCCTGTTGTTGATGTGAGTCTGGAGCAGAGAGAAGAGGAGCTGCTCTGTAGATCTGAGGGAATCTACCCACAACCTGAAGTGAGCTGGACTCCTTCTACTGAACACCACACTACTGTAGAGACAACAGAGAATGGTCTTTACTCTGTGGTCAGCTCTGTCAGACTTCCACACAGCCCTCCACATGAACACAGCTGTAATGTCAGCACTCTGCACAGCTGGAGGAGCGCCACCTACAGGATGGGAGGTGAGTTTAACCCTTGATTGTTTTATGCTCCTGGCAACATTTTACAGTAAAATCCACATTGTTAAGTCAATTGTTTACAACTGGACAGTGCTCTCAGGCCCTGAAAATAAAATGTTTTGAAGGGCCATAGGTGTATGTTTTGGTACCACTACAGGTAAAAAAAAAATAAAAAAATTTTAAACTACAACTTTTAAATGAATGTGATAGGATCATAACTGGGAACTTAAATTGCTAAATCTTTTCCAGGGCTAAGTACAAATCATTTTCAGCACAGATCAGTTACATTTCTAAAAGCCATGCAAATCAGTTACAGGCACATCAGGCACAAAAGTCATGTCTGAAACCTCCTGCCCCTCGTCAGAAACCTGAGGCGACACAAGAAGAGCAAACTGAGCTTAGGAAAAAGATTTTGTCGCTTTTGGTGTGAGTCCACCAATTTCCAATGTGGGCGCTGTGTGCTGTGAACCGTCCAATCACAAAGTGGCAGAAACAGGATGTTACTATTGTCATATTAGAAAGTTAACGGCACACAGAGGTGTACGTAGCTCTTGTGGGGTGATTATGAGAAGACTGTGGTGGTCCTCAACATTACTTCAGGAACATTTCTTTAAGACCACGTCCTGTGTGATTGGGGCTTAAGTCAAGTCTGTGTATATTCTATAAATGGACCTAAATATGTTTTACTGTCTGTTACAGACCCGTCCTCTGTCCGAGGGATTCTTCCTCGTCTGCTTGTGTTATGACTAGCAGTATTTTGTTTTTTGGTGGCTGTATTTGCTCTCATTGGACTGCGTTATTATAAAACGGTAAAATAACATTTTAAATTAAGCATACTTTCTAGGTCAAAGAAAAACTGACTTGCATATAACATTTTTATTTCTGTCTAAGGCTGATGCACAGAAAACTGAAAGCAGCACAGAAGTCTTAGAGTAAGTAGTTTTATAAACATTGAACTAAACTGCAGGGCTCATTGTGACTGTGTCCAAATGTCTTTACAGAGAAAATCTCAAGACAAACAAACCAGAAAACTCAGAAGAGGGACTTCGGGAATCAACGAGCCAAGAAACAACTCAAGAGAACGAGCCTCAGATGTGTGCAATGATGAATGGTTTCATTTGTAATGATAACAATGAAACAATAAACAATGATAAAGCAGGGCTTTAACTGTCCACACAGCTGTATGCCATTCATGCTGTGAGTATTGGTTATGTATGTTGGAGCTGGTTAAATCCAACTATATAATACTAAAACAAGAAGAAACACAGACACGTTAAATGGTTTACTTGCAAGGAGAGCAGACAGAGATAAAGACCCAGTGACATGCACCGGGGACATTCCCTCCATGTGCTCTGGCTCCCTGGTGCTCTCTCATGCCTTTTATTAAACATCACGCCCCTGGTTACATGCACCGTCTCTGTCCGATAAGGGAATTGGGGAACTAGGACAGAGACAGTCATCAACTCTACATATGATAATTTAACATAACAACGCTGGTTATCAGTTCTGAGGCCGCACTTTCTTATCCAGTTGGTCATTCTTCTGCGGCCATGCCATGCTTAATCTATACGGTCAGTATAGATTAAGCAGTCAGTTGTGCGTCAGCATTATCTACTGGAACACTCTGAAACTCAGCACATGATTAATAGATTCAAAACACACATATTGTACTTAGGATTTTATGAGGCATATAAAAGTAGATAACTTATATACACATTTCTCTAACATTTCCCTCCTGTTTATCAACTTTTATTTTATCATCTCATAACCACTTCTAGTCGATTTTTAATTACGGAATCATTGTGTTTTACACTCAGAATGGTGTTTAGACATTGTCTTCATTGAAAAGTTCTGCTATCATAGTCTTTTTGTTAAATGCGCAAGATGAGTCTGGTTGTTGTTCTTCAGTTGCAGTAACAACCTGTGAGGTGTGTGCTCTGCTCGTTGCCAAATGTATGTGTATTGTGAATTCACCGGAGCGAACACAGGCGGCGCTAGGCTCGCACCTGTGTCCGTGCAGGTCAACGCAGCCTGACTGTTGTGAGTCAGTGAGTGCGGTGATCCTCTTGGTCAGTGTTGATGTCCTCAATGTCCAGAGAGGAAGGTTGTTGTTTGTCTCCGACTGATGAGAAGTTGTCCCCTGGCTCAGGGACCTTTTGAAGCGGCTGGCATTGATCCAAGTGGAAGTTGCAGAAGCCGGAGATGGAGCAGAGGTTGTTGTGGAGAGTTGAGGCCCTTCTTAAAAGAGCCAGCGTTGTCCAGGTGGCTCAGTTAGTCAGCTGTGATGTTTCCAGTACAGGCAGAGCTTTGGGCCCTGCCTGTTTTCCCTCAGCACTCTCCCATTGTGTTATCTACTTTTCCAGAGTGGAGGTTACAGGAGCAGTGATACCTCACAGCATTCATTTAGGAAACATGTTTTTGGTAAACGTATTATCTGGGACCTGCTGAGAGAAAATAGAGGAACACGTTGCACACAAAACAATGCCATCCCCTTTTTTTTTTTTGGGATGGTCTCGTGTCTGGACCATGATCTCTGATTTCAATTCTCTCATGGATTTTTTGTAAAGGTGTAATTTGGCAAAATAAGTTAGACTCACATAGATAGCACATAAAAGCATCAAATATGATAAGGCAATCTGAAATAATTTACCAAAGGTGTTATAGTTACCACATCCATGTATTTTCCTTGGATTTTCCTTAGTTCCTTGAATGATACACACTTTTCTGAAGTGTGCTTGTTCCATATTTCATATTGTTCCATATGGGTTTGTATCAGCTCAGTCTTTTGTTCCATTTGTATTGCTTTTAGGTGATAGTTCAGTCTGTGGAGGAAAATATCAACATATACACACAACAACTCTTCTCCTAGAGTTGTTTTCAGTGGGTTCAGATCCATATGGATCCAGTTTGTTGGCTCCTTATTATCTTTATTAAGCACCTGTTAAAACCTGTTAATTTCAGAAATATGAACATTTTGGATCATAATAACACAAAGAGTGATTGGAGTTCACATATTCACACAGACATTCACACAGTCACAGTGTTATTAAACCTGGTCAAGTCCACATCAGAGTTTGGTCAGTCCCAAAAATGTATTTTACCATTCCCCTTTCATTTTTGTGCACATTTTTTAAGAATGACGTCATGTTAACTCAAACATTTTGTTGCATTATTGCTGAGGCCAGGAAGTATCCTGTCTGTGATCACATGCCCCCAGAAGGTCACCACTGTTTCAGATGAGCAGAGTTTCTAATTCTTGTTGCAACAAGTTCAATAGACCTTTGAAATAAAACAGAAAATGCTTCCTAAATGAGTTATTTTAACCTTACAGAAATACACAGAGCTCTCAGTAAATGCAGATTCTTTACTCCAGCTGCAGGTGTTGTGTGTGCTTTTACCTGCATTATTTGCTGTGGACAAGATTTCTGTACATAACCTGTCAACCCTTTTGTGTACCACTGTTGCTTGAGTGCTATTAACATCCCCCCTTTTTGACACAATTTAAAAAAATTAAATTGTTATGAAGGCAAGGCTGGGATTCAGGCCTATACTAAAGATCATCATGTTGGGTTGGTATGCAGACAAGGAGGGGCGTAGCTTGTAAATTAACCAGTCTTGCCATTAATATTACCAACGACAAGACCTTGACATGACAGGACATTGGACAAACAGACAAAGACAAAGAACAGAGACACAAACAACAAACAAACTCAGAGTAGCACTAGTATTAAAAAAAATAAATAAATAAAACATCAAAACATCTTCGAACATTACTGTCCCATCTAAAAAGAGCAAGCTAAACCCTCTCAGTCTAACGTGTTTCTACTCCCATCGTACAGGTTATCCGTTGTAACCTGGGGCTTTTGACCTTCTCCCACGTCTGACTACATGACCGCAAATGGCAACACTTAATGCCATGGTGATATAGTTGTATTAAAAAAAAGTACTGGAGAATTTTCACAAAGCAGTATTACTCCTGCCTTCCTTAGAGCATTAAAACTGGAGTAATGCCAACAATAGCTTCTTGTTTTAAGGGGTACTGGTGCTGGTATGGCCTATAAGTAGATTTAGGGGTGATCACCACTGGTTCACAATCTTTGATCAAACCAACATCATATTTTACTTTTTGCCCACAGGTCCTGTGAAACTGCTTTTAAAGCAGGGATGGCTGCAGCCTCAGAGTCAGAGAGAAAGAGGAGGAGGAGGTGCTGTTTTGATAAGCGTCATGCTTATCTGGCACCAGAGACACAGCAGTTTGAGTGTAACCCAGAGGTGAAAGCATTCTGTTTGCTTCAACATAGAAGAGAATGAGACCCAGGGTCAGAGGTGGGGGCCCAGTCTGTGGCTCGGGTGATGTGCAGTGCAGGTCCTCCTCATGCGTTCCCTCAGGAGACACCTGGTTTGTGCCATTTTGATTAGGTCTGTAGTAATTGGAGTTGGTGGCAATTTCCATTGCTATAAATATAAAGGAGTCCCAGTTCCCAACCTGACTCCTGTGAATATGTTGTTATTGGCCAATTGATCAATTGTTACAACCTGAGGACCTTCTGGTGTGGAGATAAGGCAAATGTTTAATCTGCACATCAGATCTCAACGCAGAAAATTAACTGGACATAATGTGGAAAAATGGAAAAGAGCTTAAAGTTTTGCCTGCAGGGTCTGAGCATTAAAGTGGAGACATATTGCTCTCGCACAGTGTCACCAGAGGCACTGACAGAGTAAAACATAACAACCACTCATTTTGGGAGATTTCTTTAAGACTAGCCTTTTGACCACAGAATTAGTGGCCCCCGAATCATCAAGAAACATTTCTTTTTCACCATTCAATTCAATGGTATATTCTGGCAAGGCTGTATTTGTCAATGAGACCAGACTTGCATAAGTTGTAGCTGCTGGCTTAGTCTTATTCTCCAAATAAGTGTCTGCTTATGAAATCAATGTGTGTGTGTTAGCAGTAAGCAGTTCTTCATTGCAGAGCTACAGATGTGAATGTGTGTGTGTTGTGGGTGCAGTACCTTCCTCTGGGTGACGTCTCCTCGGTGCGTCTCTCACCGGGCCCGTCCTCGCTGCCCAGTCAGTCTGACCCCTGGGGAGCACTCAGGCGAGGTCCTTCACTGTATCTTTGTGGACCTCCCGCATCCAGTGTCCAACTTATACAATCTCAAGTCCAGTGTCCAGACTGTCCTCAAGTGTACCATCCTCTATTTTGTCCTTGGTGGACCCTCTGTCCTCTGTTCCAGTGACCACGACCCTTGCCTCGGCCTCGTCCTTGTCCCAGGCATCCGCGCTCTCTGCCCACAGCTGCATGGTCTGAGCAGCTGTGTGTAAGTCCTTGGTGATGCTGTAATTGTCCATTTCCTCACACTGGCAACTTGGACCATTGGACATTGTGAGGAGGAGCCCAGTTCACAGAGTGCAGCTTTAAGGCCCGACAGAAACTTGCTTTCTTATGTGATGGGTGCTACAGTCAGTTCAGCTCATGTTTAAACTGGTGGACTGGGCTTCCTGTTCTTCTTGTTCTGAGTCCGATGGCTTGGGTGGCTGCAGATGGAGCTGTAGCCTGGCCTGATGGTGTAGGTGGATCGTGTCGGCTTTTGGTCTCACTGGCAGGTCACTGGAGGAATCTGGCTCGACCTCGGCTGTTATCTCTGGGGCCGCTCAGGCTGCTGCTGTTGTTGCTGGGGACTGACGTGTGGGCAGGAGTCCAGGTCCAGGTGGAGTCCCACCGTGGAGAGGTCTGGAAAAACAGAGGAAACACAGGCAGCAGTATCTGATCTCTTTTTTTTTTTTTTATATGTTATTCACATTTCAAAACAATTTTGTGTTCTTGTACTTTGTCTAAATCAGATTTCCTTTGCTTTTTATTCTTCCGCTTGTTATCAAAATTGTTTTCAATTTTTTGAATTACAAGAAACATTTTAAATATTCTGTATAGTGTATCCTCTTTCAAGCATCAGTTGAAGAAGTAAGAAAAATGAGATTACAGTGACACAAAGACCTACTATAACCTACAAAGATTGACTTTTGCTTGACACTCACTCAACTCTTTGTCAGACTCACCCTCCATTGTTGCGGTCCTCTCCACACACACTGACCACAATTTAGTTTAGCCAATAGCAGAAATTTGAATAAACAGGTTTTCTGCTCACCTTTTAGTAGAGGCCGCCCGGGTCAGTGGGAGGAGAAGTTCGCTGCAATGACGATGGTTGACTGGCGCCTTCTTTTTTTTTTTTTTTTTTTTTTTTCCCGTGGACTTCTGGCCACGACTTTAGTACTTTCAAATTATGCGAACTTCTGGCCGCGGTGTAGGCTTCAGGCTACTTTTAGCGTCTAAACTGGTGTGGACTTCTGGCCACAATATTAGTAGTCAATTATGCGAACTTTTGGCCGCGGTGTAGACTTCAGGCTACTTTTAGTGTCCAATAGAACAGGCTTCAGGCTGTTCGGAGTAGGCTTCTGGCTACTCTCTATTCTTTCCTCGTGAACTTCTGGCCACGGTATTCATATTCCTTCTTTTCAAACTTCCGGCCGTAACTTTAACAGTCCAATTGTGCGAACTTCTGGCCGCGGTGTAGACTTCAGGCTACTTTTATTGTCCAATAGAACAGACTTCAGGCTGTCCTCGGCCGCATCTTTTAGTGATCCGATTGTGCGAACTTCTGGCCGCGATGTAGACTTCAGGCTACTTTTGGTGTCGAATAGAACAGGCTTCAGGCTGTTCTGAGTACTCTTTTTACGCCAGCGGTTGAGGTGACTTCAGGCCTCCAGGGCTCTAACCCTGTTTTCTTGTTGACCTCATCACGTCGTTGGTCACCATAATGACGTGTTCTTTTTCTAATCAATAAAGACTCCAATCAGTTTCTTTTAGCTTTTTGTCTTTTTATTTTCATAAGCCAAATTACAGAGCTCTGGGTTGGATCTGTCCCTACCGCCTACGTCTTACTCAGGGCTTACGCTGGGCGTCCAACAACGACCGTCCCTATCACACTGAATATATACCCAGGCTCAACTTCATACCACCCACTCCAGATATGGGCATAGTCCAGGATCTGAACCAGTTCTCAGGCAAAGCAGTGCGAGTTGTAAAGGAGGGGTTGTTATCATTAGCAGAGAAGTGCGAGTTGTAAGGGAAGGGGCTGTTATCGTTTCTGCTCTCCCATGAAGGCCGCATCGCCCGCACAGATTGTTCTCTTGCACTTGTTGTGACGTCTTGAGTTCTGGGTCAGATCCTGGTCACATGATTAGATACATTTCATTATATTTCATTATATTTCATTATATTTCATTATATATTTGATCATGTTAAAATCACATACAACATTCCCCCTTTTGATTATAATAAAACCCTGTTTATAATAATCAATAAATAAAGTTAATGACAGCAGCATGTATTTTTTCTCGTAGCTGCGCCAACTCTATTGTGCTGAGTTTACCATTGAAGTTATATTTTTCTATCCATTTGCGGAGATATTTATTTAATTTAGGGTCATGGTTTTTTACTACTTTGTAATCTTTGTGTTTTAGTTGTTCCGGGTCGGCCGCCCTTTTTTCCTGGTTGTTTCCCATTTTTATAATTTAGTTCCTCCTGGCGGGACCTAAGGTCCCTCTAACGAGGAAAAGATTTCAGTCAGATAGTGACAATAGTTAATACAGTATTTCTCAAGCTTCTACCTGCGGTCAGGTGGAGAAATCTTGTCTAGCACATCTGTATTACTTCACTGTATTTTTCTGACTGTTTTAAATGAACTTTCACCGTTGCAGTTCCTTTCACGCTCACATGCATGGCCTGTGTCTACTTATCCGTTTTTTTTTTCTCTTTTTAAAAACGCGATATTTTAGTAGACCAACGTTTACCGATCTGCCGTCGGAGGGTGGTTCAGCCCTTTTTTTTGCATTTACCAACTACTTGTAACCTCGAGTTACTCGTTGGATGACTTCTCTGTTACCCTGCCAGAGCCTAGGATGCCACAGGTTTCTTTTTTTACTGCGCGTCGCGTCTTTTCTCCCATTCACACTCACATTCAGTCTACAACGGTTACTCACTCTTTGTGTGTCTGTCTTTCTCCTTCGGATTCTCGTCAGCCGTCAGACTCCAGTCGACAACGAAGAGCCAGCCGGTCAAACGGTATTTGTGCAGCGGCCGCTGTCTTCCTGGGTCTCAGTTGCCCTCCGGAGTCCTCAGGCATCTTGAGATCCGGCTCGAAGGACCAATTGTTGGAGCTGGTTAAATCCAACTATATAATACTAAAACAAGAAGAAACACAGACACGTTAAATGGTTTACTTGCAAGGAGAGCAGACAGAGATAAAGACCCAGTGACATGCACCGGGGACATTCCCTCCATGTGCTCTGGCTCCCTGGTGCTCTCTCATGCCTTTTATTAAACATCACGCCCCTGGTTACATGCACCGTCTCTGTCCGATAAGGGAATTGGGGAACTAGGACAGAGACAGTCATCAACTCTACATATGATAATTTAACATAACAACGCTGGTTATCAGTTCTGAGGCCGCACTTTCTTATCCAGTTGGTCATTCTTCTGCGGCCATGCCATGCTTAATCTATACGGTCAGTATAGATTAAGCAGTCAGTTGTGCGTCAGCATTATCTACTGGAACACTCTGAAACTCAGCACATGATTAATAGATTCAAAACACACATATTGTACTTAGGATTTTATGAGGCATATAAAAGTAGATAACTTATATACACATTTCTCTAACAATGTACTGTATGTGAATGCTTGTGCCTGTGTGTGTGTGAGTCTTTCTACACTATTTTCTTTAAGATATTGTTGTCTTTCCAATGACAAATGTTGGTGAATAGGTTTGCATTACTCTTTATACTCTTTTTTTTTTTTTTTTTTGCACTATTAAAATCAGGGAAACTTTGTACTTTTTAATCTTTTTTACTGACTTTTTATGTGAATTTTCCTGGGCTCTGTGGAATTTTATGTTTGTAAAGTTTTATTAATAAATGTAAAAAACATATGTGTGTGTTTTTTCTGCTGTTATTTCTTCTTGATGTGGCCTATCTTAAACATCTACTGTTGGGAGATAGACAGGAGACACACATGTACAGGAGAATGTCCCACAGTGAGTGTCCGCCCTGTGAGTCACTGTCCAGGGCGTACCCCGCCTAAGGCCCAAAGTTGCTGGGATAGGCTCCAGTCACCGGATCCCTAACTGGAATCAGTGGAGGATGATACTGGTTCCTTTGTTGTCATTGTCATTTTTATTGTGTGTGTAATTTTTCACCTAGGTTTTGTTTTAGTTTTTTATTTTTTGACTATTGCAATACCTCCAACCAGCAGCTTACTGTCAATACATAAGGCAGTTGTTAACAAATATTAATTGATTGAGTAATTGATTGAGTTAAGTGTAGAGAGCCAGTCCAGAAGTCAGTTTGCCACTTAATGCTACTGTAAAAAATATAAGAAATTTGAAACGTGTTAAAAATAACCAAACATGTCATACTGTAGTAGTCATACTGGCAAATAAGCCTTCAACCCTGCCAAAGACAGTTCAAGACAGTAATATTTTGAGTTTTGTTGTTACAAACAAACATGTAAACTGGCGAAAACATAATATCCTTTGTGGAAATAATGAAATACACTATATTTACATAAGAGAAAATACTAGAAGTAAATGTCTTAAATTGAATCATTAACAACCAACACAGACTGTATTTTTTTTTATAGTTTTTTTGTTTATTTTGTATGCATTTTAAAGAAGGCAGAGTTGTCAGTCCTTTAAAAAGAGTAAACTCCTCTTAAAGAAGACAGGATCTCTGCATGATGGCCTGCGGATTTAGTGGGCCACTATCACAGGCTTGTCCCATTTTGGAAAGAATCGGGCCAGTCCAGTTTTTGGCCGATTGAGGAAGGCGTTGCGGCGGATCTTCAGATGTTTCACAGCATCCTTCACGAACTCGTTGTGGTCTGGTCCCAGGGCTAGCTCCAGGACCTTGGATGCAGATCCATACTCATAAATCAGGTCTCTGGCAGCAGCTTTGCCCATTTTCTTCACATTCTTCAGTTTAAGAACTACTCCATCCGGCACTTTGAACTGGTCCAGGGCCGCCTTCTCCAGGATGTCCACTATGGCACTGAAGTGGTCCCACACTTCCTTACGGGAGTCCTTTTTCAGCAGGTTTTTCACCAGGACTCGGATCACAAGCCTCTCCACTGAAGGTCCAGAGAGGGTCAGTGGTGCCTCTGAAGGTTCCTGTCTATTTTTGTTGTCCTCGGAGCTGTCCTGTGGTTTTGGAGCGTCCTCTGAGCTGTCATGGGTACGTTGAGCGTCCTCTGAGCTGTCCTGTGGACTTTGAGCGTCCTCTGAGCTGTCCTGTGGACTTTGAGCATCCTCTGAACTGTCCTGTGGACTTTGAACGTCCTCTGAGCTGTCCTGTGGACTTTGAGCGTCCTCTGAGCTGTCCTGGGGACTTTGAGCATCCTCGCAGCTGTCCTGTGGACTTTGAGCATCCTCTGAGCTGTCCTGGGGACTTTGAATGTCCTCTGAGCTGTCCTGGGGACTTTGAGCGTCCTCTGAGCTGTCCTGTGGACTTTGAGCGTCCTCTGCGCTGTCTTGAGGACTTTGAGCATCCTCGGAGCTGTCCTGAAGACTTTGAGCGTCTTCTGAGCTGTCCTGTAGACTTTGAGCATCTTCTGAGCTGTCCTGGGGACTTTGGGTGTCCTCTGAGCTGTCCTGTGGTTTTTGAGTGTCCTCTGAGCTGTCCTGTGGAATGTGTACTCCAAGCAGGTCCTCCTTGGGGACTTGGAAGCCCATCATGACGAGCAGTGCTGTTGATGCTCTTTTCTTGGCCTCCTTCTTGGTGGGGCCCGTCCCGACTGCGGTGTGCTGGTCCAGGGTAACCTTAATGCTGAATATCCCACTGTTACCCTCCAGTTTCCCCTCCACCAGGGCGTACTCAGCAAACTTCCCTTTGCGAGTCATCTGAAGCTCAGACAGGCGACTGCTGGGGTCTTTGCCCAGGCCAAAGTCTGGACGGATGTGGACCCGTGGGGCACGGCTGTACTTTTTGACGGCCGGTCTTTGGCCTTGGTTCTGCCTTTGACGTTGATTGTCCTGTGGAGTTTGGTTCTCCACTGGACTGTCCCGTGCACTGAGACCTTCCTCCTCCTGCAGACTCTGGTGGACGGTGGTCTCAGTGGGACTCAGCGGTGCAGGTTCTGGGTCGGTCTGTTTTGGACCATGTAGGTGAAGCAGGTCCTCCTCTGGGACTCGGTAGCCCATGAGTGTGAGCAGCGCTGTTGACGCTCTCTTCTTGGCCTCCTTCTTTGTGGGGCCAGTGCCGACCGCTTTGTACTGGCCCAAGGAAACCTCAATGGAGAAGACCCAGCTGTTTCCCATCATTGTCCCCTCCACTGTGCGGTACTCGGCCGGCTTTTCTTTTCGAGCCATCTGCAGCTCGGCCAGCCGGCAGCTGGGGTCCTTTCCCAGACCGAAGTCTGGACGGGTGTGGGCTTCACGTTTCGCTGCGGTGAAGCTCTCGAGCTGTTCCAGGACCATGGAACAAGCCCGGGTCTTGGCGGCGTTTCTGGTGGGTCCTTGTGCCTCTGCGGTGAAGTCCCCAACCACAACTCGAACGGTCACAAAGTCGGCCGTCCTTTCAGGCGCGTCCTGGAAATGTACATGCAGGCCGCGCCTCTTTGCCAGGTTGTACAGGCGGCTGACTGCTGACGGTTTGTAGGAACCTGCCATTCTTGATTATCTGGAAATAATCTTTACTGAATCTTCTTCGTGTGCTCGGCTAAAGTAGCACTTCTTCCAAAGTCCAGCTGTCCTCTTCAAGGGCTGTATTCGAAATGAAGAGGAGCCTGCTCTGAGCTCCATAGTAAAGCTTTGGTGTGATGTCACATAGCGACAGATGATGTCACCATTGTTACCATAACAACACAACTACTAATACAATCCTATTTATTTTTAAACGTTTAGTTTTTATAACTGCATTAATTACTGGATTATTTTGTTATTTTTAATGTTATTTCTCTTTTTTATTCTACTTTTCTCCTTTTGAATGTACAAAGTAAAATCAACAAATGCAGTTTTATAGTTTTTAATGTACTGTAACATGTGACACTTATAATGTCTAAAATACATTTCACATTCAATTAATTATTTGGCTTAATTAACTGAAAACAGCACAATTTCACATGCACAAGAATAAAATCAAGTAACTCTTCATTTTATGAGATACTGAATTTAATTTAGCATTAACTGGATGGGGCTACAACAATATTCTATTAATGTCTTGTGTGCATACTGAATAAACAGCACAAATTAAATAAAACAACAGCTTGGGTAAAGGTTATATTTTTCAGCAGTGTCACTTCTTTCATTTTACATCTCATCAGTATAATTCAAATAAACAATCACAATTAATATTATTATTGTAGTAGTATTTTGTGTGTATTTCATATCAGGGTGGCACAGATATGTTTTCATGACGAAAGGGGGCCCCACTGAAAAAAGTTTGGGAACCACTGCCAGAAGCCATGCACTGTACATTTACAATTTAAAAATCTATTTATTTATATAAATAGATTAAATAAATGCAACTCACACCACTGTGTTATTTTAGCCAACAACCAAACGTCTTCTGTAGTTGTTCAGTGTTGTGTGTCCCCTTTAGGTTAAGCAGGTGAGGAAGGTAGAGTTACTCGCTGTGGGCATGTGGCTGTATTACCTCCCGATGGAGTTTTCCCACGTTATACTGTTTAATGTGTTCATCCCTCCCTTGGCCGATGCAGCAGCTGAGTGTGAGCTAGTGATGGGTCGTTCGTGAACGAGCCGGCTCAAGGAGTCGATTCTTTGGAGTGAATGGGAAGAGCCGACTCCCATAGATGAGAGCTGAATCTTCAGCTGCTCCTGCTCCTGGAGACAGCAAAGATGAGTACGGAATTTTGTAACAGTATTTTGTGCTTGCAACCTGCAGAAAAATAAGACTTTTATAAAAACACTGATTAAAAAATGGTGTACCAACACACAAAACATTCATAATTAGGCTAGGTTAGGCCTAAATTCAGTGCTCAGAGTGATACTAAATGAAGAGCCATTTGGGAGCCATAAGAGCTGGCTCTTTTAGGGAGCCGAGCCAAAAGAACCGAATCTATGAAAATCACTAGTGTGAGCTGCTCCACAGCGCAGTGCCTCAGATGCAGACTCGTCACCCGCAGTCCCTCCTGCTCATCAGCAGGGACTTCAATCACGCCTCGCTCTCTGCCACTCTTCTTACTTTCGTCACACCAGGAAGAACAAGACGCTGGACTTACTGTATGCTAATGTTACGGATACATACAGCTCCACTGAGCGGCTCTTTCAGCAGCAGACTGTGGAGGAGCTGAGCGGCTCCTTCAGACTGTGGAGGGGCTGAGCGGCTCCTTCAGACTGTGGAGGGGCTGAGCGGCTCCTTCAGACCGTGGAGGGGCTGAGCGGCTCCTTCAGACTGTGGAGGGGCTGAGCGGCTCCTTCAGACTGTGGAGGGGCTGAGCGGCTCCTTCAGACTGTGGAGGGGCTGAGCGGCTCCTTCAGACTGTGGAGGAGCTGAGCGGCTCCTTCAGACTGTGGAGGGACTGAGCGGCTCCTTCAGACTGTGGAGGGCTCCTTCAGACTGTGGAGGGCCTGAGCGGCTCCTTCAGACTGTGGAGGGCCTGAGCGGCTCCTTCAGACCGTGGAGGGGCTGAGCGGCTCCTTCAGACTGTGGAGGGACTGAGCGGCTCCTTCAGACTGTGGAGGGCTCCTTCAGACTGTGGAGGGCCTGAGCGGCTCCTTCAGACTGTGGAGGGCCTGAGCGGCTCCTTCAGACCGTGGAGGGGCTGAGCGGCTCCTTCAGACCGTGGAGGAGCTGAGCGGCTCCTTCAGACTGTGGAGGGACTGAGCGGCTCCTTCAGACTGTGGAGGGCTCCTTCAGACTGTGGAGGGCCTGAGCGGCTCCTTCAGACTGTGGAGGGCCTGAGCGGCTCCTTCAGACCGTGGAGGGGCTGAGCGGCTCCTTCAGACCGTGGAGGGCCTGAGCGGCTCCTTCAGACCGTGGAGGGGCTGAGCGGCTCCTTCAGACTGCGGGGGGGCTGAGCGGCTCCTTCAGACCGCGGAGGGGCTGAGCGGCTCCTTCAGACCGCGGAGGGGCTGAGCGGCTCCTTCAGACCGCGGAGGGGCTGAGCGGCTCCTTCAGACCGCGGAGGGGCTGAGCGGCTCCTTCAGACCGCGGAGGGGCTGAGCGGCTCCTTCAGACCGCGGAGGGGCTGAGCGGCTCCTTCAGACCGCGGAGGGGCTGAGCGGCTCCTTCAGACCGTGGAGGGGCTGAGCGGCTCCTTTAGCTGCAGACTGAGACACCCTCAGCTTTTTTCACTCCTGTTTGAATAATCCTGTAGTCTCTGGCGCTGAGTTTCTGAGGCCTCAGAACACTTGGATTCACAAAGCCTTGGCCTCTCCAGGAAGCACTGACCAATCAACAACAAGCCCTCTACATCCAGGCTGCTCTCATTCATTTATCCGAGGAACAGTGCACAGCTCTGTTCCTACTGATTCCTCACAGACATTTTTAATTTTGTTGTAATCAAACAAATGTTTCAAAATAGTAAACACATTTTTTCTCAGTTTCTGTTCAAAAGAGCTCAACAGAACTGCACTTTCATTATGGCAGTAGTGAAGCAATTTTTGGAAACATCAAATCAACCAACATTGGTTTAGCCCCTTTAATAAGCTGCTGTTTATTTAAGAATATACATGTGACACATGACCTGCACTGTCTCCTGTAGAGAGTGGTCTGTCTTGATGTTTGACCGACTGCAAACTCAATTGCCTTTTTTTCAGAAATAAAGTTCTTTGTTTGATTGATTGATTAATTGATTTATTGATAGCAGAAGTAGGATAGAGAGTTGTAATAGTAGCTATGTCTAGTTGTAAAAAGTGTAATACATACTTAAGTCTGTTAATGCGCTCCTGTTGGTGTACTGGTCTGTTCCCCCACCATTGGAGCAGAAGGTTATGGGTTCAAATCCTCTGTGGATTGCCAAAATCTCCAGTCACCTATGGCTGGTTGTGTCTGAAAGGGCATCTGGCATAATGATCTGCCAAATTACTGATATAAATAGTTTGCTGTTCTGACTTCTGTATGAGTAGGGAGCAGCTGAAAGGGACAACAATAAAATTATTTTCCTTAAGTAACTTACACTTTGACTTCTACATGAATATTATTGTGAAATCACAGTGCTTTTATTTTGCACAGATTTGTTATGGACATTCATTTGAATATAACTTCTCCATAGTCACATAACATCACTGTCCTCCAACATGGCCGCCTGTACTGATAATAAAAGATAATGTGCTCTTTTCATGCTTGAAGTGAATAAAGTCAGAGTTCTCTCAAGAGTTAATGTTTTGCTTTGTAAAAGAGAGCCTCTATCATCCCTCATTTTATGACTTTTTCTAAATAATCTTTTCAGGTTTGTATGGGATATACCATATATTTTAATGACAAAGTGACATTTAAATACAGTAATTGGAGTGTTTAACCCAATAAAACACGCTGGACAGTCTGGCCACATAGAAGCTGAGTCAGCAGCTATAACTTAGATCTCACAAAGACAAAGGCTAAAAGAGGAACATGCATTCATGACTAGGAGCACTTAATTTGTTTTTAAACTAAAAACTGACTTCACAGATTATGGCTTGGAAAAGATATATGTTTCTACTGAATTTAATGCTTACATTTTTTTGTGTTTCTAAAGGTAAGTGCCACCATTTTTATCTTAGTATCTGTAAGAATTTGTGTACATACAGTAACAGCCTTAATTTCATCAAAGTTCCACTCTGTGTATTGAAGTCCTGAGCATGAACCTCAATGCTCCCAGCAACACTTCCATCATATCCCGTGGTCTTTGTAGATAAATTAGACAAAGTAACGGTAGGAGTGTAGCAGCCAGGGAGCCACTGCTGCCCCACACTGCTAAAGTTTAAGGCATATCACTTTATTTTGTTGGGTGAGGGGGTTGCAGTTTTTCTTTCATGGATGCCATACGACCTTGTGGATGCCCAATCCCGTCAGACCTCGGAAGCTAAGCAGGGTAGGGCCTGGTCAGTACCTGGATGGGAGACCGCTGGGGAACACCAGGAAGCAGTGTGAATGAGAATGTGAGTGAGTGACTGGGGACTACGGATGGAAATTAGCTCTGAGCTATAATCCAGTGTATTTACGGCACTAGCTGCTGTTCATAAATACACACTGTCCCATATAAAAAATTTTAAAAAAAGCCCTGATTTCATTCTTACAAAACACAATTACAGTAATAATAATAAAGTATATGTGCAAAATTAAATTGAAACTGAAACTACAGCTACCAGGGCTTTGATGTGCGTGACAGGCACAAGTGTTATCTTGTGATCAAGTCTTGTGATGCTGCTGCGTCTGCCTATTCTTTAACCAAGAAGGAAGTTTACCAATAAGTGTAAAATAAACAAATTGGTTCTCCGGATAGAAAGAGTAAGGAGCAGAAATTTTATTTCATAATATTTACTACAATTGGACAATTACTATGCTCAGTAAGTGATGAGCAGTGCACTTTATCCTACTGGTTAGAGAGCCTTGGGTATTTGTGGTGGAGTTTCTCAGAAAGAATCAGTCTTGTTGGTTAAACATTATCAGGCGAAAAGAAGTGGTTCCCTGAGCATTTAAAATTGGGTAAAGTTTGATACATGAACCTGGAGGCTTTCATACATTTTTAAATATCTCAAAATAGAGCATTATCTCTTTATTGGCAATGCTGATTTGTCCCATCTGTGTCTTGTCCATCAGATCCTGATGAAGTGTCCTGTGTTTTTATGGAGAGCTGTGTCCTGCCCTGCAGCTTCCAGGGCGGCCCTGACCCGGTCATTTACTGGAGAAACACACAAGAGGGTTTGATCGTCCACAGCTACCACCAGCAGGACCAACAGTCAAATCAACACCAGCACTTTAAAGGCCGGACCTCTCTGTTTGAGGAGGAGATCTCCAGAGGAAACGCCTCACTGCTGCTCTCTCAGGTCAAAGTTCAGGATGAAGGAAGATATGTGTGTAAAACTACAACACGCTGGGGCAGTGGGGCCTCTTGTATTGTCATCGTGAAGGTGTTTGGTAAGTGGAAGAAATAATGTCCTCAAATAGAACTACTACTACAACCATAACTACTGCATGTGCGGTTATTGTAATTGGTCATTAGTCATTTTTAAGAAAAACTAATGCCACTCGCTTGCACAGACTTTGCATAAATATAGGTGACAGGAATGACTTTATTGTAAAGAAAAAATGAAGCTAAGCCACTGTTCTGTCTCCTCAGCTCCAGTGGTTGAGGTGGAGCTCCAGCTGGAGGGAGAGGAGCTGAAGTGTAGATCCAGAGATGTTTACCCCAAACCTGAAGTGAGCTGGACTCCTTCTACTGAACACCACACTACTGTAGAGACAACAGAGAATGGTCTTTACTCTGTGGTCAGCTCTGTCAGACTTCCACACAGCCCTCCACATGAACACAGCTGTAATGTCAGCACTCTGCACAGCTGGAGGAGCGCCACCTACAGGATGGAAGGTGAGTTGTAGTTACATAATGTATTAATTTCATTTCATTCAAGTGGTTTGTGCTAAAATGCACCTGCTGCCCCATTTCCAAGTGCTAATAAAAAAATATTAGTTGTTGTGCTAATAAAGATGCTAATGTTCACTGATCACTGTTTTGTTACAGGAGACTTAAGATTATTTTCACAGATTACTCTTGGAACAGTTGCATTGGTAGTGGCTTTAGTATCCTGTTTTATGGTACTGTAATGTTTCTATACTGTAGATATATATGATACAAGGAATTACATGCATTTTTAAGAAAACTAAATAGTACATAACATTAATAATGAACAAAACAAGATTTATACCAAAGAGTTAAACACTAATAACAATTTATATTTAACAGTTCATATATTCCAGATGTTTACGTAAGGAAAAACAGACAAGTGGAAATTCACCTGAATCTGCAGTACTCTCAGAGTAAGTGTCTGAATTTATTTAAATTTTATCTGACCCTGGTGATCTTTGCTAATGAGATCCACTCATGATAACAATTCCCAGTCTGGAGTGTCCAACAGCTCAGAGAAGGCACCGATGGTTTATGAGCAGCTTTTCTTCACAAACAGATGTCAATATTTAATTTTGTATGAGGTACAACAACTCCTGATCTCTCTGAGTAGAGTCTGAGTCCTCCTCATGTTCCTGTTGGTCCTCTCCTCTTCCTCTCACCTTTGTCCAAAAACAAACTCATGTACAGGTGAACTGGAGAAACTACATGTCCCACAGACAATGAATATGAGTGTGAATGGTTGTCTGTAAATGTCGCTCCTGCGAGTATCTGGCTGCTGTCCAGGGTGTACCCAGGCCATATGAGTGAGTGGGACATTAAGAGCCACTCTTCACCTGTACCTGAGTTAAAGTCATCAATGCCGGAGGTGACGAGGCTGTGTACCAGGACAGCAGCAGTGTGAGGGGTGAGGGAAGGACAGATGTTTTGTATATGGAAGTATGCGGACTGGGTGATGTTGTTGATGTGAGACTGAAATGTTAGAGTACTGCCGAGGATGACATTATTGCCACATAGGAGCACTAACCTGTCATGCTTCACTTCACAGAGTCACCATGATCACTGCTGAATGTGACACCATTCTGCCGTCCAACCAAGAGGAGAAAGCCCTGGCACCAAACCACCAGGACACTGCAGTAAATATTCCTCAAATGTAGCAGATGGACCAGGTGACCAGAGAGGAAGAGAATGAGGATATTATATAATGGCCATTTAAATCTGTTTTGTGTTGCTTGAAAATTGACCACATTAAGCTGACTCTTTTATTCTAAATACCTTAAATTCAGACACCATGCAAACTGCTGCTGGACTTTTGTTGATGCATTTCTGTTTTTATAAAAATATATTATGACAAAACTCTCTTTAAAAGATTTTTTAACCCTACCTCTCAGTAAGGAGGTTGTGGATTGGACTCCTGATCTCTCTGAGTGAATGTGTGTGTGTCTTGATATAACTTTATACTTAGTTACATTTGTATTATGACGTAGCTGTACACTGTAGCTACTTCTTTCTTGTGATTGTATAGTCTACTGACCCCATAGTGAATTTTTGTACAAAAAATAATGAAATAGAACCTCAAATTAAAGCAGTATTACTCTTAGGGCAGTGGTTCCCAAAGTGGGGTCCAGGGCCCCCTGGGGGTCCATGAAGGTACTGCAAGGGGGCCCCAGAGTCTTCAATTCAATTTATTCTTTATTTCAGACACATGGTTTTGGTCCATAGCAACAAATAAAACATACAAATATCTAAAAAGGAAAATAGTCAATGAAAATATTAAATTACCAAAAACACTAAGTACATAAAAGGTATTTGAATTTATTTACATTTATATACTTGTTTTAAAATATTATTTTAAAACATATTTTAGCCAACAGTCAGTATTTTTGTAAAGTTTTTATAAAAATATATGGGCAAAAACATGACAATATTTTGATTAGAGGGAAGTTCTATTGTTGGGGGTCCGCGTGGGATTTTTGGAAATTTAAGGGGGCCACGACATTCTTGACTTTAGGAATGGCTGTCTTAGGGAAATCCCTCATAGTAATATACCTGTTTGTCACTTTTCACGTCTTTACAGTGAGTGTAACAAATCATATCTCAACATGTGAAAGGTATAAAACATTTGAATAAACTTTAACATAACCAGTGGTGGAAGAAGTACTCTTTACTTCAGTAAAAGTACAGATAAAGGAGCCAATATTTACTCAAGTAAAGTAAAAGTATCACCTTAAAAATTCTACTTAAGTAAAAGTATAAAGGTACTCACTTTCAAATGTATTTGCAAGTAAAAAAGTAAAAGTATTTTGATAACTCATGAATGTGTTAAATGTAGAAGGATTTTGCTGATTCCAGATGAAATGAACAAAGTGGTGCAGTAGAAGAAACTAATCTGTCGCTGAGCTCTGAGCTCTTTATTATTCTGATGTTTCTAAAGCAGTACTACTTTACTGCATCTGTTATATTTAAGTACTGTGTGTCTACAATGAGGATACAACAAAAACTCAAAATACTTTGTACTTTAAACCAACTTATAAATGTAGTGGAGTAAAAAGTACAAATACTTGCTCTAAAATGTAGTGACATAAAAGTACTCCTAGTAATAATTACTCAAGAAAAGTACAAATACATGAAAATTGTACTTACTTTTACTGAGTTACATTCCACCGCTGAGATTGCACAGCTCCACCAGGGCTCACCTTTGGGACTTTTCAGGGTCTAAATACAAACGAAGTTGCTTACACAGAGACACAGGATAATAACAAACCTGAATCTAATCGATAATCGACTGATCGGTGATTGATTGCTCAGGTCTCGCGCTTTGCTCTTCTCTCTTTTGGTTTTGTCTGAGAAACCCGCAGCTCAAACATGGCGACCACCAACCCTTCACAACTGCTTCCACTCGGTTTGTGCTTTAAAATTAACTTTAAATTAGATATTACCTTAACGAAATTGTCTGTATTAAGCGCGAGCACCGGCTGGAGGGACCTAATATTTGTAGATAAATACTGTAGAGGAGATTTGCTACATATTAGCTTTGTTTGCTATCCAGAGTTAGCATCGCGATATTTTGTGCTTTTAATCCACACTGGAAGCTTTTTCAATAATAATGATGCTTAAGTAATGTAATCGGCGAATAGCAAACGCCGTTAGCATCATAGGTTTTATGGGAAAGTGAAAATATGAATTGTTTGGAGATTAAATCATGTTACAGTGTTGAGGTCGTTGCAGATCCATAACCACGTTTTATTCCATTTTGCAGAGCTGGTGGACAAATGCATCGGCTCCAGGATTCACATCGTCATGAAAACTGACAAAGAAATAGTGGGAACTCTGTTGGGTTTCGATGATTTCGTCAGTATCCTTAAAACTGATTATAATCTTGATTTAAGGCTATATCAGCACAACTACTCTGATACATGCTCGTCTATTAGTACAGAGTATCCCCAGTGTGTATATTTTGTAGGCAGGAATTAGGTCTAGTTGATCTTGGTCTATATTGTTTTAATTGCAATGTAGTCTCAGATTAGCCTCTTCAGGTGATTCAGGTGATTCAGTACAGTGTGTGCACAGATAATCCAGCTATTACTGACATTGTCGTCTTCAAACAAGATGTGCCTGTATGTTTTATTAGAGAGAACATGTCACAGCTGTAGCAAGATGCTGGTTAAAAAAAAGGTAAATATCTGACAACAGTGGCATTAAAAATAATCTGTGAAAATAGGTACCATGTATTTGTAAACATAAGTAAGTATGGGTGTGCCTCCTGCAGAATATCCTTACATTGTTTGTAAGTTGTATTAGCAGAGGATTTTCCTTAACTCTTTCCCTCAGACATGGTCCTGGAGGATGTGACAGAATTGTAAGTATGATCATTTAATAACTTTCCTTAAAATTTGGTGATATTCATTCATTCATCTATTGATTTGAGCATCCACCAGTGATGTTATAACAAACTATTAAATGAACACACCACCCCTTCCCTAAAATCAACTGTAATTACTTTACATGAGTCCATTATTCCTTCAGCCCTCAGTTACACTCAGTGGTGAGCTACTTCTGTACCACCGCTGCCCTGGCCGCTGGGGCAGACTGACAGAGACGTGGCAGCCGTACCGCGCCCACAGCCTCTCAGACAACTGCCACTAAATCTTTTTGAGCTATAGCCAAATCAGCTTCAGTGCAAGGAACCGTATCTGAAACTAGACAAGCAAGTAAATTCTGTTGTTAAAGCTAGCTTTTTTCAACTCCGCCTCCTGCATAAAGTCAAGCAATTTTTGAGCCGCAGCGATCTTGAAAAAGCCCTCCATGCCTTCATTAGCTCCCGGTTAGACTTCTGTAATGCTCTTTATGTTGGAATTAACCAGGCCTCTCTGCACCGTCTTCAACTTGTGCAAAATGCTGCTGCCCGCCTCCTTACCAACACTCGCAAACACGACCACATCTCACTCGTCCTCAGCTCTCTCCACTGGCTCCCAGTTCAGTTCAGAATTCAGTTTAAGCTTCTGTTGTTTGTTTTTAATGCAATTAATGGCTATGCACCTGTGTATTTATGTGAGATTTTAAGCTTTTGTCAACCCAGCAGGGCCCTGCGTTCTGCTGGACAACATCTGCTTGTAGTCCCATGCTCCAGGTGTAAACAGTGGGTGATCGCTCTTTTGCAGTGGCAGGTCCTAAACTCTGGAACACTTTACCATCACAGACCTGACTCTGTTTAAGGCCAAACTTAAAACCTATTTGTACAGGCTGGCCTTCAACACGCAGTGTTGTGGCATTTTTCCTATTATGGTCTGTCTACATGTACTTGTGTATTTTAATGTATTTTTTATTTCTATGTACTTATGGATTCTTTTTATGGTTTTAAATAATGTAAAGCACCTTGGGCAACACTGGTTGTAAAGCGCTATATAAATAAAGGTTGATTGATTGATTGATTGTATCTTTCCCGAGCGAATAGCCATCTCAATGAAGACATTAATTTGTACCACATAATAAAGCATGATCTTTCTATATTTGTTTCAGTGAAATCACACCGGAGGGAAGGAGGATAACCAAACTAGACCAGATTCTACTCAACGGAAACAACATCACAATGGTAAATACTTCGACACTAGACCAATAGTGTTCTGTAACTTTTGGATCAATAATTTTTTATTTTTGTCTTAATGTTCCTACTCATTGTTCTGTGCAGCTCATTCCCGGTGGAGAAGGACCAGAAGTCTGACCTTTGTGTAAAATGCATTTTCCTCAAAGTTTTTTTTTTTTTTTTGCTGAACATGTGATTTATTGCTTTTGTGTTTATGTTCATTTTAATATTTACAGTGGAAAATATTTTTGTAACACAACAAGAATTTGATTTGAAGACAATGAGGTGCCCGTTTTGAAAAGCACTTTTGGTTTGAAATAAACACCATATGAAACATGTTCGAATGTTTTTTATTCAACTTAAAAACTACAGACATTTGAATTAATTTAGTGCAAGTATTGGTATCATACATAGAAGAATGAATAAGCTTTTGATGGACTATTGTAGAAGATGTCAGTGTTTCAGACCACAGCACATCATGAAGTACAAATGCAGACTTTTTGGTCTTAATCTGAAGTGTTTTGAGACCAGCAAGTCCATTGTGTGGCTGCACAATCGTTGTTACAAGCTAAATTCTTCCCTATTAACAGCACACACCTAGTTTGAAGAAGCAGACAGGAGCAACGCCACGGAGACTGCAAATAGGGCCAGAGACAAACAGATTTTAAACGTGTGCTCTGAAGAAAATATTCATGTGATGTCTGCTGCTGAAAAAGGTCCCATATTTTGGTTCAGAGCCACACTGAGGAGCTTGTTCTGGGGTTGTATAAATGACAAAAAGGATAAAAAGCAGATGTCTCAAAATAAATGTATGACTCTAAATCTCTTTTATGAAACACACACTTGCACAGAGAGGAGTTTAGAAAGTTGGAGGCACCTAATTCACCTAAAGTCTTTCTATTGTCTATGGTACAAAATCAGCATTGAAAAAAAAACCCACAAACCAGTGATAATTGTAATTCTGTATTTGATATTTTGTTGAATGAAGATGCATATTGCTTTTGCAGTGTGTGTGTGTGAATTGAGTACAGCAGATGGACTGTGGGCTCAGTACATAGAGGACTTCTCTTCTCCTTTGGGGTTGGTCACTTTGTCCAGGTTCTTGTTGATGACGTCGTAAAGCTCGGTCTAGATGTGGAAAAAAATAAACGTTTTTTAACTAAATTGAGAATGAAGAAGGTGTAAAAGATGAGAATGAATGAATAGAAATGAAAAAAACAAATAGTAAAATGAAAGTTGTGACGTACGTAGAGTCCGCGGACGTCCAGAACGATCACTCGGAGCTCCTTGAACATGTCCCTGTCTTTTTCGTGAACCAGAGAGCGGTAGTTCATCTGAGGCACAGAAGAAGAAGGCAGGACCGAAGTTACAGAACATGCACTGTGTAAAGTACTGAAGGGCAGAGGTTCTCAAACAGTGGTGCAAGTACTGCTGGTGGTACTTTTTCTGAGTGGTATTTAGAGAGATCAATAACCAATTCATTTGTTTCCAGACTTAATAAATTATCATGATGGGTGTTTCAATCAAGTTTTTTTTCCTTGTGAATAAAAACAATGAAGAAATGTCCCACAAAATTCTACCTTTGGGTTTAAATAAAGTTATAGAGTTTAGTGTTTTCTAACCAGGGACCCCTAGGGTAAAATATTTGGCTGTCAAAGGCTAAAATGAACCTAAATCTGGACTAACCCAGAAATAGGAGGAGCGATAAAACAGGGATTAACAGAAACATGTAATATTAAAGAAGGACAAAACAGAGCCTAAACTTGGACTAAACCATGTCTAAAACCAGATCTATACCAGGACTAAAACCAGAACTCAACAGTAAATAAACCAGGCCTAAAACTGGAACTAAACCAGGAAAAAAAT
>CM036259.1:3319926-3324926 GCA_020698575.1 Bostrychus sinensis | reverse complement strand
TTGTTTTTTTTTCACTTAATGACCACGCTCCGCTGACTTTTGGACGTATTTTGGGCTCAGAGCCAGCGTTAGACTTGTAGGAGAGAGGAACCTGATACTCCGAATGGGAAACCCTCTCTCTGCGGAACACATAACGCTGCTGTAAATCAAACTTCTGTCATCGCTGAGAGCTGCTAGTGGTCAAATCAAAGTCACATTGCACAACAACACAGAGTGGGCTCTGCAGAGATTAAAAATATATATATATACACAACAAGACTCCAGTGTATCAGAAAATAAGCGGCAATTTCACATTTTAAAACACAAAGGCCCATTGTTTTTTCCTACAGATGTTATTGCTATGGACTAGAGCAGTGGTTCTCAGGAAGTAACTTAATATTTCACTCAAGTAATTCAGCTAAATACATTTATGGAGGAAAATGTACTTTTTGAATGAGCTTTGCATTCACAGACATTAAATCCAGTGATATCAAATTATTCTTTGGTCACATTTAAAATAAAAGGTTTGGTTAGTAATAAAACCAAAAGATAGAAAAATAGTGGACCAATTAACACGCTGTGAGTGCTGAGGCCTAGGCGTCATGACCATATTTGGAAGTCCAGGAAGCATAACAGTAGTTTAAAGCCCATGTAGCTCGTGATGCTAACAGCGAGTGGTACTGGGAGGGGTCATTCGTGCTGCTGCAGCTTGTTCTTGCCCAGAGAGGACACACTGGGAAACCTATAGAGCACAGACAACCACATGTCCCTGCAGGGCTACCGTAGCTGCTCACAAGCTGTAAAAAGCAAGGGTATGATTGATGCCAGTACCAATACTTTTACATGTTTACTTTTCTCTGCTCTTTCAATGTAATGTGGCAAATGTCAGACCTATTAATTGTTTGAAAATAACAGAGAATTAATCTACAGATGGACCTCCAGAACTAGGAATATAACTGTGAAACATTAGTGGGAAACATTATTGGGAAACGGACGACCATTTAATTTTCAGTTTCTTGGTCCACTATTCTTTATGATAATAAAAATGTCTCTTCTGCTTTTTAAATAAAATATATTTCTTCTTGCTTTGGTTTCTTCATATTCTTCTTTGGTTTGTCATAAATTCTGGTCCAGCCACCTGATGTAGTTGTCCATGCTCCTCCTGCCCACGGCGGACATCATGGGGAGGTGGGCGAACACCATGCAGCCGTGGAAACCGTCGTCGTAGTGATCGTTGGTTACCTCCACGCCCGCGTCCCTCATCCTCGCCACGTACATCAGCCCGTCGTCCCGCAGGACGTCGAACTCGCACGTCATGACGTAGGCTTTGGGCGTCCTGCTCAAGACATCGCTCTCGGCCAACAGCGGAGCGGCTCGGACGTCCAGGAAAACAGGAAACGCATCAGCCACGCCCTCAGAGCCCTTAAACACGCCCTCTGAGTCTTTAACCACACCCTCTGAGTCCTTAACCACGCCCTCTGAGTCTTTAACCACTCCCTCTGAGTCTTTAACCACACCCTCTGAGTCCTTAACCACGCCCTCTGAGCCCTTAACCACACCCTCTGAGTCTTTAACCACGCCCTCTGAGTCCTTAACCACGCCCTCTGAGTCTTTAACCACGCCCTCTGAGTCCTTAACCACGCCCTCTGAGTCCTTAACCACACCCTCTAAGCCCTTAACCACGCCCTCTGAGTCATTAACCATGCCCTCTAAGCCCTTAACCACGCCCTCTGAGCCCTTAACCACACCCTCTGAGTCTTTAACCACTCCCTCTGAGTCTTTAACCACGCCCTCTAAGTCCTTAACCACACCCTCTGAGCCCTTAACCACGCCCTCTGAGTCCTTAACCACGCCCTCTGAGTCTTTAACCACGCCCTCTAAGTCCTTAACCACGCCCTCTGAGTCCTTAACCACATCCTCTGAGTCTTTAACCACGCCCTCTGCGTCTTTAACCACGCCCTCTAAGTCCTTAACCACACCCTCTGAGCCCTTAACCACCCCCTTGAAGTCTTTAACCACGCCCTCTGAGTCTTTAACCATGCCCTTCAAGTCTTTAACCACGCCCTCTGAGTCTTTAACCACGCCCTTCAAGTCTTTAACCACGCCCTCTGCGTCTTTAACCACGCCCTCTGCGTCTTTAACCACGCCCTTGAAGTCTTTAACCACGCCCTCTGAGCCCGTAAGAGGAAGGTAGTGCTTCCTTATATGGGCGGGGATCAGAGAGGTCCAGTTGATCTTGGAGCGTACTGCGCTGCTGAGGAGGGAGCTGTGGTTGTTGGTGAGCAGGGCCGGTTCCAGGTCAGGATCGGCGTTCAGGTACTGGAGCCAGAAGCGGGCCATGATGGGCCGGTACAGGATGGGCACGGCCTGGTTCTGCTGGTAGGACGAGGTGTGGAAGTCCAGCGCCTGGAGCACCGGGTAGATCAGGGCCTGGAGTTTGAACTGTCCCGGGACAGACGGGTCCAACGCAAACTACAGAGCAGACAGAAACAGAGAGAATAATATTACAGACTGATGACAAAGCAGTACTTTCTGTTCTGGGCCCATGCTTGGTTAAATGAACAGCGTTGGCGTAAAGCCTGTGCCAAATCACTGCACACTGAAGCAGATCCCTGATGTGAAAAGATAAAAGAAAAAAAGACGCATGATCCAATTGTCCACATCTATCTGGAGGCTTTTGTGACCTTTTCTGCATTAAGACAGATTACTTATAGATACTTTTATATTTGTAAACAACATAATAACATTTTTATCAGACCAAATTAGCATTAACCACAATAAATTCCTAGATAGGTTTAGCTTTGGGCAATTCATTGACTACATTAAGTGGGTAGAGTAAATTAGCAGCAGTAGTTATTAAAGCAAAATGCACAACATAAGCTAAGGCCACTCAAATCTTGTTACATAACTATGTTGTCTATGTCCAGTTTACTATGGGATGTTGCTTCTGCTGCGTACAAACCAGCACTGATGCCAATACAATCTTTACAACCTTAGTTAGCATACTAGCATGTACGCTATTTATTTACACTATACATCCCTCCAAAAAATCTAAAAATCTAAAGGCTTTTAACCAAAAACAAATCATTTGCTTCTTGGTCGATTACTGACCTTTATGTAAAATTTGACCATTCATTTCTGAGGTATCTTCCTAAATTCCTCAGTGCAGGATATAACTCTTATTGAGAAAAGCCTGCCCTCTTTTGGTCTAGGGATGTAATTATCTTTCGTTATTATCAACTCTCAAGGAGAATTTTGAAACATTAAATCTGTTAGAGCATGTTTTATTTGCACTGTGGTTACCGCTTGTGTGACGGCTGCAGCCAGGTTCCCTCCGGCGCTGTCCCCGGAGATGCACAGTCTGCTCGGATCTAAACCGTATCTGTCCCACGTCTCTGCGGAGAGGAAGGAGCGGGAGGCAGCGAGAGCGTCCAGATACTGCTCTGGGAACACGGCCTCTGGAGCCAAACCATAACTGCGGACAAAAAGGCAAAGTGTGGAGTTAGGAACATAAAACAATCAGCTATGTTAAAGACAGATACTGGAAGAAACAGACACGAGCAGAGCTGAGGATGTCGAGGTTCTGAGGTTCATGTCGAGGATGGATAGGACCAAGAAGGAGTCCATCAGAGGAACAGCTCATGTGAGAGGTTATGGAGATAAAGTTTCCAGACTGAGATGGTTTGGGCATGAACAGAGGAGGCACAGTGGATGAAAGAGGACACGAAGTTAGCTGGTTTGAGAGAAGAAGATGCAGAGGAGACAGAGGCAGAGGATTCTAGTGATGGGCAGTCCTGCTCCCGCTGAAGGCTCACAAAGGCTCTTCATTCAGTATCACTCAAAGCATTTTATTTAGGCCTAATTGAGCATTTATGGATGGTTTGTCGTGTTTGTAAAAGCCTAATTTTTATGCAGTTTTAGCTAGGGCTGCACGATATGGAGAAAACATGCGATATTCGATAACTATGTTGAAAATTGCGATAACGATATTATTGCCATATTTGAAAGTAGAGCCTACTTTTCAAACATAGTAAGTTAAATTTCACAAAAATGTAAGTTCCTGTATTTACAAGTCAAAACAGCGACAAAATCTAAAACTTAACACAGACTAAACCAGGAATAAAACAAGGCTAAGCTGTGACTAAATTAATTAAATTACCACTAAAACTGGACTTTTTAAACATTTTTATTTAGTCACAACACATGTTCTTTTAAGGCTCTGGTGGAAAATGATTCTTCAGTGTAAATCTCTGTCAGATGGAAGACCACAGCGTTACTGCGATATATTTAGATTCTTGCGATACGGATATTCCGTTTGCTGATATTGCGATAACAATAATTTTGCGATTTATTGTGCAGCCCTACTTTTAGCACAAAATGTAGTTAAAAAATTCTGTATGCTACTTATCTTTGCTGTCTCCAATATAATCACTGCATTTAAATCCAGCCAACACGGTCCCCATCTCTTTCTGTTGCTCTGTGTTGCTGTGATTGGCAGCGTGCTGTGCCCATCAAAATAAAATTCTGCTCTGATGGTGCAGATTTTTAGCAGAGCTGAGCAGGAGAGGCTGAAGATTCGACAAACAACCCATCACCAGAGGATTCACTGTGGACTGCCCTGAAGGAGGAGGAGGAGGGGGAGGAGGAGGAGGAGGAGGAGGAGGAGGAGGAGGAGGATGAGGAGGAGGAGGGGGAGGAGGAGGAGGAGGAGGAGGAGGAGGAGGAGGAGGATGAGGAGGAGGAGGGGGAGGAGGAGGAGGAGGAGGAGATGTGTTATGATCCATACTTCTGTACTAAACTTACTCCACAGACATGACGACAGCGTCCAAATCCTCAGCCATTTTCCGACAGAGAAGGTCATAGGAGCGCATCCCTGTGAGAGGAAACATCAGAACTGTTCAACCCTCAATGATCCTAAGGGTTTATTTATTAAAGATTTTTCTAGAAGATCATGGGGCGTCCTGGAGTGTCCTCCTCTGTCTACAGTGAATTATAGTAGGTTCTATTTTTTACCTTGTATA